>CM076676.1:67313903-67913903 GCA_038501925.1 Xenopus petersii | reverse complement strand
GATCTGATCTTGCACACACACATAAGGGCCTATTTATCATGTGGTGTAAAAAAACAGCGAAAAAATACTGTTTAACAAACAGTGTGTTTATCAAGTTATGTATTGATTTGCAGTCATTGTGTACCTTGGTGTAAAAATCCAGTGTGAATGGAAGCAGCCATATGAGAATGCTAAGGGAAAATATGGTGTTTATTTTTGCAATACACTTGACCGAATCTCAAGCTGGACCATTCATGAAGCTGAATATAAAACTGAATGTTTATTACATCTCATGATAAAATCCGCCATTAAAACATCAAATTCCTGTGGATAGTCCAGTGTGCAAGCCAGTGAATTTTAATGCAAATGTGAGGTCTTCTCTCTCCCAATGGGAAGTGTGGGTATTTGATTTCTATGATAAACTCAGGGCTACACCAGTTTTTTGTAAACCAAGACAAAAAAAAGCTTTGGGCACTAGCAAACTGGTGATAAGAGGCCACAGGGAATTAACATCTTATTTTACTGTAGCACCCACCAAGCCATCAGCAATAACCTACAGGATGGCAATGGTAGGGATACTGTAGGTATACTATATTTTTGTCATATTCGTAAAAGGTATACAACTTCAGTAGTATAGAGAAATTGTCTTTCTGTTATATGGCTTCAGCTTTCAGAAGTTGGAGTCAGAAGTTCCACCCCACAAAACGTGCTACACCTTGAGTTATACAGTACTGCAAAGGGTCACCATATCCTTATATTTGTCAGATTAACCATAGTAAGAACAAGGAAAAATGAATGTTCACATGGGAATATTGCATGCAACATTACAAGCTATGAGAAACCCTAAAGCTGGTAGTTGCAGTCAAACTTGATTTTGGTAACAAACCAACAGACCAATTATGAGTAGTAATATGGTAGGTTGTGATTATGCCACAAATGACACCACCATTCCGACATTTGTAAAGGGAAGTTACACAAGTCTATCCAACAACTGTTTGCGTTTCAGTATTCTGGGATGGATCCAGCATACGGAATCTAAAGTCACAATGCAGACCCGTTTCTCATTATTAGAAAACAAAATGAAAAACCATGCAAAGATCTAACTAAAAACCACTTACTCTAGAAATTCTGTGATATATTTCTGACTGCATTTGGACCAGGTCCATGGACTTGTGTTGTAATTTAAAGTTGCGGCCATGACATGAAATTGATTTTTAATTCCGGCTTCTTTGCACTTTGCACTATCATCGTGAGGCATATTGAACCTTCAAATCAAAATAAAACTATGTATCAGTGTGTTTCAACCCAATGTATATCTTTAAAAAACAGTTCACATGTGTGGTTTAATGATTAAAACTAATTATTTAAACATTTTTTGTATTGCAGTACTCTTTTTTGGAGGTCATACACAATGGGGGGAATGTAAAATTTTTCATTAACGCAAAAAAAACCTGCGCAAAGTTGATTGCGAATGTTAGCCACCATGTTTGCATCATTTTTGACGGTTAAAAGACCTCAACGACTTGCAACGAAGTTTATGAACATGTATTAAAACTTGGCAAGAGCAAAGTCCTTTAAGCGACAAATATTTAACAAAACTCCAGAACAGGTGTTAACAATAACCCTTTGCTTAGTGATAATGTACAATGTAATATTGGCCAGCGAATGATTTTACATTGCAAGCAGTTCTAAAAATTTGCAAAAATGCCATTTTAAAAAAAAATCACTTGCAAATTTTAATTACATTGCCCCAATGAGTATAATACTTACTGATATTAATTTGGTCGTTTGGTCAATCGGACAGGTTAGAAGATTTCTGTCGGCTGCGGATAATATCTCTGCATGTATTGCCGATCGTACGATTTTCAGAGGGACACTGTTACTAACTTTGGTCGGACATAACTTTCGTACGATTGCTGTCAGGGGCAGAACATTGGCTGATCTGTTCTTTTGTACTTTTGGAGCAATGGTGCAAAATGCACTTATGTGGCAAATACACTAGCCCCTAGACAGACAATTATGTTGAAGTATGAACCCACTGATGTGTACAAGCAAGGAATGAAACCATACCATGCACCTCAATTTAATGTAAGGGCTTGATAATAAATGTGCATTAAGCATTAAGAATCATAAACTTCTCTAGCCTTACTACAGTGACTCTTGCCACTAGATGTCAGAAATTCAATATGTCCTGTATTTCAAATTTTTGATGGCAATAAATAGAAACAAGAAGAGCACAGGACAGAGATGTTATGCACATATGGCTTGAGCAAGGACACATACAAAGATTAAGAAAAGCAATACAGCGATAGTAAAAAGTCCAATATATCATGGACCAAGCTGAGTAAGGGCTGAGATTTAACATACAGTACTTGGCAATGTCTCTTGAAAAAAATGTCAACCTCTAAGCAGGACTGTTTTGAATGGAAACAGACTTACAGTATATAAGGCTTTTTGAACATGTGTCAAAATGTAGTTAAAGATCAAAATAAGGACTCAGTAGCAAGTGAACTGGATCTGGATGTGACAGGAGGGAACGCATAAGGATTTAGCCATACACACAGAAGACAGGGCAAGTGTCAAATAAATAATGATGACATGATTTCAGCCTATGGGAAGAATTCTGTCCAACTATATTACATTTTGGAAATTACATATTACATATTACTATATTACATTTGGAAATTAAAAAAAAATGTTACAAAGAATGGTTAGTTAGCCAATTGTTCTGTGGTACTGACTGATCGAAATTACATTTCTTTTCAAGGAATTTGTCAAATGCATCCAGTCTGAATTCCTTTATGGTCAGAGTTTCTAGAGCAGAAAGAAGATAACCCTTACTTGAAGATAATGAGATACACACTGAAGGACAATTGCAGGGTCTTGATTTTTTTTTATCAAAGACATCTAGAAAGTTTTAATAACAGGGGCTATATGAAGATGTAAGTGAGGTGTCTATGGTTGGAATAGAAGGCAGAGGCTTTGAGGAATAAGAAAAGCCTCAGGCAGCAATCTCTTTAATAGGTCGGGCAACATTGGGATTCTATTGCTGGAGGTATGGTAATACAAAGGTTTACAGGGCTGGGGGGTGGTTAATAACTAAAAAAGAACTCCTGCTGAATTCTGACTAATTTGGCTGAAGAATAGGCAAGAAATTAGATATGTACTAATCACTAGCAACCAAGCGAGAAGCTTGGGGTTTAGGGAGCAAAGAGGAAGAGATGCCACGAGTCTGGGCAAAGGCTTGTTTTATTAAATTTTAATCTGCCTCAGAAAACAAGAAGGCAAAGGATAAGTCATACTACTCTGATACATATGTATACATTTCCTATAGTCAAGTGTGGACCTTAATACAAAAGCTTGAAGCTTTGTATTAACCAGTAATATAATCTGCATCATTCAGAAATACCCTGTGGGAAGACAGGGATCAGGGCTTAACTGTTCAAACTCATATTACCTGCCAAAGCTTGGAATTCAAATGCATAATGATCAATGGAACAGAATGCCTAAAAATTAAAGTGGCTAGTAGGAGGAACAAGAAGCTCACCCACAAGTAGCAGACTCATTCATAAAGTATTCGACTTCTCCTAAAGTGGAGAAGTCCAGATCTTTCAATCAGTTGTTTTTCAATCAGTTAATTTTTTCAAAGAAAAGCAGGATGTTTTTGAAACTTAGCTGAGCACTAATTTGAGAAACATTGAAAAGCCTCTAGGCTTCCACCAAGGAGATGGCCTGAACATGGTCGTAGTGATATGTAATGTCACCAAATTTGAAAGGAGACATAATGACCATTTCAGTGACTAGAAAAAGTCCATGTATATAAAGGCAGCACTACAATTGACAATTATGAACACTCTCTGACCAACAGGCCAAATGGACAGAGAGTGAACAAGGGGCCATTCATAGAAGGCCGCCTCTCTCTTGTTGTGACAATTCAAATAAATAAAGCATACAATATTATTGGTACATTATGGCCAGCTTTAGGCTATGGACACAAACTTTTTTGGTCATTATTGTCTTGATCTCTATTTGCATACAGCATGGTTGCAACACACAGGGATAGGAAGTTCCTGCAATGCGTCTTTATGATTAATAAAAATGTAAAGGATACTCACACGTGCCCTAGCTCATGTGCAATTGTGAATGCTGTGCCTAGGCCATTTTCTTCGCTTATGGAGCAGCTTCTGTGGGGATCACACATTGTACCAAGTTCAGCTAAACCTGAAACATTGAAAGATGTTCCATTTAAGTAAACCAATATTTGTGGAAGGACAGAAGTTAAATTGTAATAACTGGATTATGTTTTCTGTGAATCCTGCATGCTAAAACTACTATATCATGCAACATAAGGGGTATGCAGTATTTCACCAATTTAACGTGCATTGCAACTGTTGAAGAGAAGAATAAAGCTTCCTCTGTCTACAACCGGCTACTGTATACATCAAGAAGCACAGTAACCCTCTAAAAAAAGACAGACTCCCCAGTGTCCCAGTTTAATGTCCTTCACTTTTATTATCCCAGTATCTGCATCATTGTTATGCACTGGGCAGTTTTAATAATAGGTACACAAAACTGGTTCCAAATCTTTTTAACAGCTAGTCCAGCCCACAACCTCCCTTTTCTCCCTTTTACAATATTGAAAAAAAATCAATATAACACATTGCAACATGCAACACATTGAAATAATGACCCTATCTGTACTCACCCAATGTGTCACACTTTTCACTAGCTCTACAAATATCCTCCCTGTGAATAAGAAAAATAATTATGGATTACTCATAAGTGTTGAGTGGATTTGATGTATTTTTAATACAATCATATAAAGAAAATGTATTGTACATCCATATGTGGATCATTTAATCCTTCTCAAAAAAAACAACTAAAAGTACAATTTTTTTTCATTCAGTACTTTTGGACTATCTGTTCAGTCCTTTTGGAGACAAAGTACCCAATGTTTTAATCCAAAAAGTTTCATGCTGCAAAAGGGGGTGTGTGAACAATCACCTCCTCTCCTGGGCTAAGGGATGTAGTTGACACCTATATATTTAAAAGTAGGCAAACTGTGTCCAGGCTCTAAAAAATGTTTAGCAATCAGCTTAATAGTTTTTTGGTGCCTAAAAGCTCAACTGATTGTCGATCTATGGGTTGCCTACTTTTGGAGAGAAGAATTTATCAATGTGTGCATGCTGTTTTGTATAGTTGGCCAAGTTCATTGTGAACACGTGCGGACAGAGTGGTGGTAATTGTGTATACACACAGTATAAAATATATATATATCTATATATCTATATATATATATATATATATATATCTATATATCTATATATCTATATATATATATATATATCTATATATCTATATATATCTATATATATATATACACACACAAACAATAACTTATTTATTAAATTGATATATATATATCAGCATAAAGAACATGGAGCACTCAAGGGACTTCATTTATGTGCAAAGGTTTAATGGTGTAAGTCAACATTTCAACCTTTATCACATCACAAACAGTTCCCCAACCAAACCAAACTAAAAATATAATTATACAATCAACATGGGGTCTTTGTTATTATTGTCATTTGTATTATTGTCCAGGCACTACAGTCTGTTTTATCAGGTATAAATTACCATTGCAATGTTGTTGGAGTGTTGCAAAAAAACAGAGAAACCAGAGGAAACCCATGCTAGCACAGGGAAAATGTAAATTGTATTCTATGACAGAATGCAGTTGAGGAATTGTGTGTGAGTAAATGCCATCTTCAACAAAACAACTACAACTTATTCATAATTATGTTGCATGCAAGGGATGCAAACATACCAAGTCAATATTTTATCTATTAGCAACTAGTAGCATTTATATAATGCTGCTTTCACAGCATTTCTCCTCAGTTTAGCCTCTGTGATGTACACAAGTACGCTGAGGGAGACAAAGGATAAACAGTATATGTAAATGTACCTGGTGAGGAGGACAGCTGTATCATAATGAGCTGGGTGGGAATCGTCTGGAATATTCTGAGTTCTTTGCCATAAGCAAAAGTTGTGGAGAGTTGTTGCTGCATTAAAGCTTATTACTGGTCCATCCTAAATGTAAAGAAACAACAGACAATTTATTAAAAACTGATCCTTGCCTAAAGCAGCATTTTAATTTGATGGCTTTTACAGTGAGCAGGATGTCTGCTAAAAGAAAAATTATAGCCATATGTTATAATATTCACAAATGTTTATTCTTAAACATCCATGCCCTTTTGCTTATTTAAACAGGTAAATGAGGACAATATTTCAGGATCGGCAGCTTGCATATCAGCCCTTGCATGGCCAACGTTACACATTCATTACAAAAACAGGGACAAGAGGACAGTGCAAAATGCTCACAGGTATCAGGACTATAGGGCTTGTTTACAACCACAACTGCAGTCACACAAAAATGGAGACAGTCATATTGATGCCATTCATTAAAGGGATCTGAGGGCTAAGATGCTCTTTGCACTTCCAAATAATTGTGCTTGTTCTGCCTCCTGTCCCAAATTGTTATATGTGCTTCAGGTGATGCAAGGAGACCCTGGATCCAATAGGAGCAGCAGACTTGTGCCTAAATAATCATATGTAGACAATATTGCACTTGCTTTGATGCATCATACGCAATTTACCCTGAGATTACTCTGGAATTATTTAAAAAACCCTGCATTCTGAATTAAAAACCTTGCAGTTTGCGTACAAAATTGCGTTTTGCAAATTACCATTCATGGAACTAAAAACTACTCAAAACAATTACTGTATAATCAATAATGATTTTTGCTTCTTTGATGTTTTTCTTTTATCCTATATTTGCTATTTGACTGTTTCACATTTGACTACTTTCACTTGTGGGTAAATTATACTATGGAGTTTGGTAACAGACTGACATTTTTTCACCTGTTTCAAATCACGTAAAAAAGTTTTGTAGTTTAATAATTCATGGGCATAATATCTCAGTAAGTCCCTGTGTGCTGAAACCATAAAAGAAAGGACCTGTAGGGGAACGCAATAAAACTGACCACCAGGTGTCACTATAGTGTAATTTTGTACATAAAGTGTAAAACAAAAAAAAATATTAATTGATACAATAATTCTGTATGAATACAGAATTGCACCCCATGCCAAGGCTGCCACCAAAAACATATGCACAACCATGTTGGTGTTATATTCCCACTATCAAATTATATGCTTACCTGCTCACTGTGTATTATAACAAGTTTCACAATCATGATGTTTATAAGATTCCCAATACTTGGGTCTTTATAAATAGCAGCAACCTGCAAAAATATGTATGAGATGGATTAGTAAAATTCATAAAATTTAGTCAGGCCATAATTTCTGATATTGAGGGGGTTATTTACTAAACAAAAGCTAAAGTTGGGACTTACTGTTGCTTGAAATAGAGGAGCCCAGATGATGTTTAAAAAGTAGAAAATCTTTAGGACATAATTAAGCCTGACACATTTCGTGCCAAGGATGGGCACTTACTCATAGGCTATAAGGGACCACAGCAAACCTCTAATTTATCTGGTTGGGCTTTTTGGGGCAAAAACTCAAATTATTTGTGGAAATTTTTTTTTTGAGATTTATTATACCTCAATGCTGCAAAAAGCCACAAATCCATAAACCTGCCCTCTCAGACCAGTTCTGTATCTAAAGGTGGCCATACACGGAGAGATCCGCTCGTTTGTCGATGTCGCCAAATGACCGGATCTCTCCCTGATATGCCCACTTTGAGGTGGGTAATATCGGGCTGATCCGATCTTGGGCCCTAGGGCCCAACGATCGGATCCTAACGAATAGTAATGGGTAATGGGTAATAGTAATGGGTGGTTGAAGTTTTTGTGGTCTGTGCTGGATTTAGCCCACAAATCCGACTTTTTCTGGGTTTTCGGTCAAAAACATGAAAAAATCAAGCGATTTGGGAAAAAAAGCCCAAAAAATTTAAACAATTTCGGTTTTTCACTCAATTTTATCTAGTTTTTCTGCGATACAATTTATTTGCGTTTTATTAATAAATAAGGTCATATCGAGCATGGACGTTTGGTTGTGTTTTATTAAACTATGAGAGAAATTTGGATTTTAGTAAATAACCCCTTAGTGTTGCACTGTGGGTGGAGCATATTTCTCACAGTAGGACAGAGGACAGTCCATAAGCAATGAACATGAAAAAGTTTTGTACCATGGCATTCTGGGGGAGCACAGAAAAAATCAATGCAACTGCTAGTAGTACAGAAAAATCTTAAGTACATAGCTGATGGGTAATATTGTGCCAGGAATCCACTGTAGCCATTGACTATGAAGATTTTCATTCATCCGGGTCATGGAATATCTAATATAAGTAATTGTAAAACAACTGGACTTGCTGAGTAATTATTTCACTACTCATCCGAGCAGCTTCTTCAGTTCAACTGACTGGAGTTCATTGGGTTCAGAGGTGGCGGTATCACTTTTCCAGCAGCTTGTTAGAATAGAAAGTTTTACCAAAGAAACATCTTGTCTAGCGAATTAATGCTGTGCACAAATGTGTAGGGTGAGCTATTTTATGTGCATGCCAATTCAAAATAATTTAGCCATAACATAAAGGGTTCCATTGTTAATACAAGGCCTTTATATAAAGGAATAAGGGTTCATTCCTCAGGCCTGTCTTACTTAATGTAGTAAAAATAATCAAAGGGATCTTTTTGATGCAAACAATAAAGAGCATGATATTGATATTTGAGATATTTGAGATTATTCGAATGAAATGTAACATGGTTTTATGCATGACCTCTTAGGCAGCAACTCAAGGAAGGTATTCACAATTTCATATCTCTTTATATGAGATGTTGGGCCAGATTCAAATCAACGAGTAGACACTATAAGCGAGATTCAATTCTCCTAATTTCATTCCAGTTTTTTTCATAGACTTCAATAGAGTTTTTGTAATGTTTTTTCATTGAATTGCATCTGACTCTATGGGATAATCTGAACTGAATAAGGACCAAATAGGAATATACTGTAACTCACCCTTTTCGATTGTAGTTGGATTTTCCTGCAGAGGTGTCCTGTGTCCACACCCCAAGATGACACGTTCAAGTATAAGGGGCGCATTTACTAAGGGTCGCATTTCGAAGTGGTAAAACTTCAAAATTCGACCATCGAATTGTAGAAATTCGATAGTCGACGTTTTTTTTTTGTATTAAATTTAGCCATTTTCTATCGAATTCAAATCGAACGATTTAATCAATCAATCGGACGATTTTCCAAAAAAAAACCTTTGACTTCTAAAAACTTAGCCAAATACTAGCTATATATAGTTCTAGGAGGTCCCCGTAGGCTAACATAGCAATTCGGCATGTTGAAGGTGGCGAAGTATCGAAGTCGAAGTTTTTTAAAGAGACAGTAGTTTGATTTTCGAATGGTCGAATATTCAAAGTTTTTTCAATTCGAATCCAATTTTAGTCTATTAGAGGTTTTTGAATTCGACCCTTAAATGGGCCCCTAAGTGTCACTTGATAAAGGGCCTAGCCCAAAACATGTTGTGGTGCAATTTCCCCCAATAAAAGCACTTTGCAGTCATGGCTACTGCTATGGATTTGTCCTGCTTCTTACAATTATACTTAAACTGAATAAGTCTTTCTCATCTAATTGAATCTGGCCCATTATATTCTGAACTTGTCCATTTTATTAATATGCACTGAATCAAGGAAACTTTTTGCAAGATTCATGCCTCGACAAATCTTTCGTTTTCTTCGCAAACCGAATAGGAAATGAGTAAACAGCTTAATGGCACACAGGGTGATTTCAAATGTTTGGTCTCGTGAGCATTTTGAATCTCTCTGGGAGGGGGACAAAATGCTCACAACAGCCTAATTTACTTTGAATGGAAATTGCCTGCAAATGCTCACTGCTGTCACAAGCCATTAGTTACAACATTAATTAAATTCCTCTTCAGGTAGCTAATTACTTTTACTTCAGGCCTTGAACAGAATATACCAAAATAAATGGTTTATTTTACATTGCATTAGTACTGGGTTTGTGCATTACTTACTATGGACATTAAAGTTAAGATGTAATGCTGTAAGTTGTGTCCATGGTGATGTGACATTCTTGCATCAGCAGTAACCATAACCTCTACATATCTTGGATATGACAAAAATCTCTTCTTTCTAATGTGTGATCTGCTTGCACCTTCTTCATGTGTTTTGTTCTGTGATGAATAGTGAGGAATTGACAGGTTCTGAAAACTTGCAGTATCTTGTTCTATGCTGTTTGAAAGTTGAAGATGGAGCTCTTCTTTTCTTTTAAGATCTGTGGAAAATTAGTATACAGAAAGATGCAAATAAAATTGAAACAAAATCATCTACTTTCAGCAATTAGACTGTGTATATTAGAACTGCATTATGGTATCTATTCGTAAAGGAGAACAAAAGCTTAATTAAAGAAGTAGCAGAAATGTTGTACATTATGTATTGAGTTTCTGTACCAGCCCAAGGCAACCACAGCCCTTTAGCAGGGAAGATCTGTGTCTCCAAAGATGCCCTATTAGCTCCCCATCTTCTTTTCTGCTCATTCACTGCACATGCTGTGTGCTGCTGTCACTTACTGAGCTTAGGGACCCACTCACAATATACAGTACACATAGACTATAAATGTCACAGTATAAGGCTGATTAGTAATTAATACAGATAATTACTGTATGTCAGCACAGAAACCAGTGCAACTAGCATCAGAATGTAATAATCAGTGCTGTAGCATCAGCTTATATTACAGACAAACCTTATTTTTTGCTTGATAAATTGTGGCTACCCCTGAGCTTAGCTTCTAAACAGCTGCTCAGATCCCACTGAGCATGTGAGTGTCACAGACACTTTCCAAGATGGTGACCCCCTGTGGCAAGTTTGAAGTTGCTGCTATTGACAAGCTGAAACTTTAGACTGGTGCAAGAAGTTCAGTATATAAAACGTGACATTTTTACCCATATTCATTTTAAGGGTTTAGTTCTCCTTTAAAAGAGAAGGAAAGTCTTCTTCCACTTGTGGGTGCCAAATGTTAGGCACCCCCAACATTTGTTTAAAATTACATTTTTCACCTTTTCATGTCTTTGTGGAAGTTAAGACAAGATCTAGGAGACCAAGAAAGCTTTCAGAGAGAACTGCTCATCCACTGGCCAGAAAGTCAATGCCTCTCGTGATTGCAAAGGACCTGCAGGAAGGTTTGGCTGGCTCAAGTGGGGTGTTGCACTGTTGCATGGTGCATTGCTGCTTGCATAAACATGATACACGTATAAGACTCAAGGAGGAAGCCTTACCTGTGAGATCACAAATGTCAACATCCTTACCTAGAACATCTGAGTTATGCAAAAAAAAAAAAAACATGAATTCCACTAAATATCAGAACATGTAAGACGCTAGTGGAAAACAACTAGCTAAGAACCTGAAGCTGAAAAAGGGATGGTTAAAACAAGACAATAAGCATATATAAATATACCTCAAACGCTACCATAAACTACTTGGAGAAAATCAAGATGAAGTTTTAGGAATGGCCCTCACAGTTCCCTGACTTAAACAACATAAAGTTGTGGGTAAAACCTAAACATGAAAGATGATAAAAGAAGTGATCTGCCAGGAAACATTAAGCAGAAAGTGTCATGCTCCGGGGATTTTTTTTTTGTAGAGATTTTTTTTCTATGAAGGCATCAAAGGGCTGACTAGGTATGTATATATTAAATACAGTGCTGGTGGGCTTGGGTAAGATTATAAATGTGTTTTAAGAAATCACTTTCATGGAGAACAGATATGTTGGATGGGAAATGGGAGGAAACTCCAGAGAAGCGATGCAACTCTAATAAAGTCCTAAACACATTTATATAAAGAGGTACTTAGTGATTTGTTAAGAAATAGATTGTTAGAAGAGAGCAATGAGTGGTTTAAGTACTTGGAGATAGGGAGGAGCAGAGTTGTGAACCTGCTTTGAATGTCAGGTTCCTTTGTTTGAATTTTATCATGAAACGTAGTGAAATTCAGTGAAGAGAGTAACCCTAGCATAGCAAATGAAGCACAGTGTGTATAAACCTAGCAGCAGCATTTATTTTGAAATGTTGTGGTGACTCTCTGAGTAGGAAAGCTGATGTGGCCCTTGCCCAATAGGATTTTCTAACCTGCTTGACAGATACCTGTAGGGTTTATACCCAGATATCAGTAAGGTAGGCCATCAGGTGAGCCGCATTCACTGAATCTGGGGAGGTCAAGTCACCAGCATTTTTCAGTCTGTGTAGGGCCACAAAGTAAATCTGGCATGGTTTTTTCTACAGGATAGTCACTATACTTTCAAGAGAAACACTAAACACTTTTAATTGTTAGATACACATACACTAACTGTGCAATGCAAACCTCATTGACACTCATCTTTATAATGCAGAGGAAAAAAAGAATTCACCAACATTCAGTGGCTGCTAACGGTTTTAATTTAAGAAAATTACATCATCTGTGAATCCCATAAAAATAAGGCACAGAGCTGTAATGTCCAACCAGCTGTCAATATTTTTTAAATAAAAACATGTGATCAGCTGTGTTAAGCACTGGCTTTAAACACCCTGTTAGTCCAGCTGTTCAAAAACCTGAATTTCTCTAGTGCCAAGCTAACATTTGTTGAGTGCCAAGCACAAACATGTACATATATCTATATTTAAACAATATTTCTACATTTAAACAATCTGCCTTCCAACATAACCCCTTGACAATGTCATATTTCAGTTATGTTCTGCTGCCAACTTGTTGACACTGTCATTCTAAGCTGTCTTTGCAAGTTTCTGCGCAATCTCAGGAAAAAAAATGTATTTTTAGTTATATGTTTATGGCCCCAGGTTTATAAAGCAGTGATAAATGAAAGTATTCTAGACCAATATTTAAAAAAGTAATTAATTAGATAGAGCAAGAGGGGAAGAAAGGTTTAAAACGTTTTCCACATGAGCATAAAAGAAGGAGAGTTTCTGTCAGCTGAAATTTAAGATAGTAAAGCTGGCCATAGATGTAAAGATTTTTAAAAGATCCGATCGTCATCGTGAGACCACGATTATCTTGAAAAGATCGTATGAATTGTCATCAACTAAAAAGACCATTTGCCAGGAAAACAAAGGTGAGCTGCCTGCTTGGCCCTGCAGACATAGATAGATTGCACTGGGGCCGATAAATATTTTTTAACCTGGCCGGTCAATTTTCTGACAGCCGAAAAATCGTAAGATGTACGAATGTTCGAATCCCACTAACTTCACGATAATTTTCGAAGGATTGGACGGACTTCACTTGGTCGTTCAGTAAGAAAAATCTTTGCGTCTATGGGGAGCTTACGGGAAATAAGTGCTATTAATATGACCAGCAACACCTGCTGGTCAATATCCGACCGTGATCCATGATCCAGTGGATGAACTTGTCAGAAGAAAGAAAGAGGGAGAAAGAGTATAAAATATTATTATATTACTATATTATATATTAATAATATATTATATTATATTAAAATATTGCAAATTTACCAAGATCACAAGAACTAATTTTGCCCCCCAAAAATGAATCCTGGTTCAGGCTGGCAAACTACTATTATACTTATTACCTACGTCATCAACTCTATGATACAGTATTATCCTACATTATTTCTTTGTGGCACATTCTCTCTTAGTAAAGTGCTTTTTGGCAAAAGTTTGGCAAAAGAGTTGAACAAAATTAAAACTTTATATGATCCATAGTGCAGATTTTTGGGCAACACAGCAGAATGTTTGAAAATAAAAAATTTCTACTATAAATTCTGATTAAACTGGTTGTATTGAAAAAAAATGTATAATGAATTTCCATACAAAACTATATAGATGAATGGAAGTGTAATTGTACCAAAGATGCTACTGTATACACAGCAATGCCTTCTGTAAGAGCACATGGAGTTCCTGGACCTCTAGAAAAACCCACAGGAATGCAACAGATGGCACTAGCAGTCACAGTCAAAATTATACTAAAATTATTGAGTGCATGAAACTTTATGCTTATTTAATGTTTTATATAATACAAATGAAAAAATACTAAATTCTCCCATGGAGAAAAAATCCTCTTCTATACTATGGCAAAAAGAGGCTTAAAAACCCAGCCTTTGTGGGGTCCACATTACATTTCATCTATGTTTTCAAAACAGGTTAGTTTCTAATGATACATTTGCTGTGAGGTGCGTTGTTTGAGTCCTACATAGGACCATTTCTTGAAACCCAGACTTGGCCCAGACCTGCAACTTGTATTTATACCTGCTACATGCTGACCACTATTAAACTGGAAGGGCTGTTGCTGGAAACTAGAACGGACTTGATCAAAAGTGGGCAGGGACAAAAAAGTGAAGAACTACTTGGAGAGCAAATGCAATTTAAAGGATTCTAGAATTTAGAATGTAATATTCGATTTTCAAAGCAACACTATTTACCTCAGCAAGACACACACTTACATACATGCTCATGCTAGCCCTAACTTTTGGCCTCTCCTGGCCAAACTACATGCTTTTCTGACTTCCAAAGTGAAAAGTTACAACATCCTCTGCATCGGACAAACACATTTTAAATACTTATACTAAGTTACTACACAATTACTATGCATTTGCTGAATTTAATATTTTTTAAAAAAAAATATGGCAAGTGCAACAGGCATCTGCATACTTTACCTATTGGCTTCTAGGATGAGATTGTAGGTGATGTTTACTTATTCTATATTTGCATGCCATGTTGGATCTACACATATATACTCCCATGCTAGCTAAAACTCTTGTAAACCATATGTAGTTATTTGGGGGTTGGCTTTGCATACCTAACCAGCTTAGGAGCAGCTTTATTTATCTTGACTGGTATATGTAATGACATAGTGGAAATTGCAAGCAAAAAGTGATTATATACCTTCTTTAGCCATTCCCAGCTCAAAGCACATACTCATAGGTTTCTGCTTGTATTATATATTTACAGATCAATTAAAGTATTAAAAATGTACAAAAAAAAAGTATGGACCAACTGGAAGAGTACACAGACTTTCCCCATTATGTAGAAAAAGGCACCAAGTTTACCCAGTGTCAGGGGGCCTATAGGCTCCCAGAAGGAGTAGTCAGGACCAAGGAGGAAGCTTGGGTGTTAAGGACCAAGTTTGCGGTATCAGAAGGGGTTAGGAGTAATCGTCATCAAATTTCAGGCAAGGTTCGGTAGGCAGGCAGAATACAGCAAAATCCAAGTTCAGGAATTAGTCAGCACAAATTATAGATGCACCCAGGAACCAAACACAATCCGGCATCGAACCCGAGTCCTTAAGTATTTGAATTTCGATCCGGGCAAGTGACGTCATCAAGCCGGAGTCTGACCACGTGGGTCATAGGCACCATTGGGCGCTCCTGACACCCAGGTACAGTAACCCATTGTTTTTACTGACATTGCAACAAATAACATTTTTACATTAAAACAAGTGACTAATAAATGTTAACTGCTGATTGTTATGGATTACTGCACCTGGGCAAATGTTTAGCATTTTTTATTGCATAACCCCATGTGTTATATTGTTTCCAATCTGTAAAATTCAGCAAATAAATAGCAATTCTGGATTAGAATTTGCAGAGAGGGGTCATGCTTTAGTTTGCGCATACCTTGCAGACAGGGGGTGATCCTGGCCCCTCCGCCGCCTGAGGCAGCAGCAGTTTCTGCTGCCCCCCCTCCCCTGGAAATTCGCTCTTAAAGTACCAGGAGCCGCATTTTTGCTGCCCCTGGTACCTAGTGGGGCGCTGCCAGCTGAGGCGACAGCCTCAACTCGCCTCATTGGCGAAGCACCCCTGCTTGCAGAGATTATGATAACTCATTTTCAATTAGAAAATCAAAAAAATATATCATCTAATCACAGGTGCCCAAACTTTTGAACATGCCTGTATATAGATACATCACACACACACAAATATAGGTATTTCTTACAGAGCTGGTGATAAAATACCTGATATATAATTATGAGCAAACCCAAACACTCAGAAGCAGGTTGAGAAGACAAATATGTAGATGACACACTGGCATGACAAGCATGGGTTTCAGTTTCTTGCCAAATGCAAGCTATTCTGTAACAGATCTCTTTAAAGACACGTGATAGCTTCCAGCTGCACATCAGCATTCTGCAGCCAAACAGGATGGTAGTTAAGTTAAAAAATATAAAGGAAGACATTATAAAACTTAGTACTGCAGGATGCAAAGAAAATAAAATATTCGCAGTTAAATAAGCCTATTTATAAAGTATTGGTTTGCAATTTATATCAAATCAGCACAAGAGAGAACTATGAAAGGACTATATGAAATTAACAGAAGGAAAACTTCAGGAAGAAACTGCATCATGAGGGTAGAATTATGTTCAGTGTTCTCCTGTCTTCCATCAAGTTTGCACAACAGCCTGAAGTTGTAGTTTGTCTACATTGTTTGTTGAACAGAGGTCTGAAAAAAGGTATACATGTGAGCATATCAGCACAAGTAACAGCCTTAAGAATTACTGTATGCACATTTACAAGAGTTTGAACTGTTAGCGCAGGTGCAAAAATATAGGGGCAGATTTATTATGCGGTAGAAAACACATAGCAACAAAATTCACTACACACACTGCCAGGCTTCGTCACATAAAAACGGACGTAATGTATGTCTCGGTATAGTGAATAATCATAGAAAGAGTATTCAGGAAAAAAACATGGGCAATTCAACCATCTGATAATAAATATGCGCTGGCCGAACGTTATAAATGACCCCCTCTGTGTTCACCTGGGTATCCCCTCAATAGGTTTCCCCACTGCTCCTTCTACCACGGAAGCACTCCTCACTACTCTGCTGCAGCGTTGGAGGATCAAGAGCGGAAACAAGATTATCTGATGCAAGGCGTTCATAACCTGACAGACTGGACACTACGCAACAGACTCCTGGTCCAGTAGTTTCACCTCCTGTTGCCGTCCAAGAGGGTTCTTCTGCCGTGATGGGTAATATTCATAAATCCCATGAACCCAAAATTTCTTGCCCTGAAAAATTTAGTGGGGATAGAACAAAATTCTTTGTCTTTCAGGATGCATGCAAATTATACCTTAGCTTTTTCCGTCACTCCTTCATTACTGGAGAGGTAAAAGTGAGGTTTGTAATGACGCTGTTACAGGGCGACCCACAAATTTGGGCCCTAAGATTATCCTCCTCTGACCCTGCCCGCTTTTCCCTAGAAACCTTCTTCAATATTATGGTGATACTTTACAATGACCAAGATCGTGCTTCTTCAGTCGATACCGCGATTCGTAAATTATGCCAGGAAAAACGGGATGCAGAGGTGTATTGCACTGAGTACCGCCGGTGGGCTGTTGAAACTGGTTGGAACAAAATGGCTCTTTGGAGTCAATTCCGGTTAGTGCTTTCTGATGCTGTAAAAGACAGTTTAGTAAACTACCCTCTATCTACTAATCTGAATGATCTAATATCTCTAGCCATCCAAGCAGATAGAAGACAGAGGGAGAGAAGGGGTGAGAAGGGTACTTCCTTTCCTACGGGGTTTACTAATGTTAAGCCATCTAACCCCTCAGTGCCTCTACCTCAGGAGGAACCAATGCAATTGGGTAACACTCATTTAACTCCTGAGGAAAAGGCCCGCAGGCGGTCTTAGGGTCTGTGTTTTTACTGGTGGGAAAAGGGTCATTTTCTCAACCAGTGTCCTAAGAGGACGGGAAACTTCAAAGCCTAAATGGAGAATGGGAGCTCCATTTGGGTTGAGAAGTTTCCTCTCCCCAATTTTCCACTAGGATCATGGTACCTGTTAAATTAACCTGGCCTACAGGCTCCGTTAAGGTTTCTGCTTTTGTGGATTCTGGGGGGACGGGGAGTTTTTTGGATGCGGCCTTCACAGTAAGGTTTAATATTCATCTAATACCCCTTATTCCTCCCATCTTAGCCGTTGACAAAAGCCCCTTGGGAACAAGTTTGGTAACTAAAAAGACTGTGGCTTTGTCAATGTGTTCTAACAACTTGCACTCTGAGGAGTTGTCCTTCTATGTTATTGAGGGTTCTACTTCTTCTCCTTTAATTTTAGGTTTACCTTGGTTACGGGTACATAACCCACATATTGATTGCGTAACTGGGGAGATTCTTCAATGGGGTCAAACAGGTAAGGGCTCTTGCATAAATGTTCCTCAATTGGTGGCAGTCACCTCTCTAGAGGGTTTACCCGCAGCTTATGCTGACTTCTCTGATGTGTTTTCTAAAAAAGCCGAAGAAACATTACCCCCACATAGGCGTTATGACTGCCCAATTGACTTTATTCCTGGGTCTGCTCCCCCTAGAGGGAGAACTTATCCTCTTTCATTGCCCGAAGCCCAAGCAATGAAACATTATATAAGTGAAAATCTTGAAAGAGTTTTTATTAGACCTTCTAGTTCCCCTGCTGGTGCTGGGTTCTTTTTCGTGGGCAAAAAAGATGGAGGTCTTCTCCCATGTATTGATTATAGGGGCCTTAATAAAATTACCATCAAAAACCGCTATCCCCTTCTGCTGATTTCTGAGTTATTTGATCAGGTCAAGAATGCTACCATCTATTCCAAACTTGACCTTAGGGGTGCATATAAACTCATTCGTATCAGGGAAGGGGATGAGTGGAAAACGGCCTTTAACACCAGGGATGGCCACTACAAATATTTAGTTATGCCATTCGGTCTTTGCAACGCCCCCGCAGTGTTCATTAAAAACTTTTCTTTGGTGGTGTCTCCAATTACGGATCTAACCAAAAAGGGTGCAGAGCCAAGTATGTGGCCTCCTGAGGCTATTCAAGCCTTTGAATTTCTCAGGAAAGAATTTGTGTCTGCTCCCATTCTCCGTCACCCTGATACTACTCTTCCTTTTATTGTAGAGGTTGATGCCTCAGAGGTTGGGGCAGGGGCGGTCCTTTCTCAAAGGCAGCCGATAACCAACAAGGTACATCCATGTGCATTCTTCTCTAGGAAATTTTCACCTGCTGAAGCCAATTATGACATTGGTAATAGAGAATTGTTGGCTATCATATGGGCGTTTGAGGAATGGCGACACTTGTTGGAGGGGGCATACTATAACGGTCTTTACTGACCACAAAAACTTGTTATACATCGAGTCTGCTAAATGGTTGAATACTGGGCAGGCTAGATGGGATTTTTTTTTTTACCCGGTTTAATTTCTCTCTCACATACAGGCCTGGTTCCAAAAACATTAAGGCAGTCTAACCTGTCTGAACCTAGTGAGTGTGTTCCCATCATTCCGGGTGAGTTAATTGTGGCAGCTCTGGGATCAGACCTTGCCACACTATTGTCTTCAGTTGAGTCTCTGCCCCTGTAGATACACCCTCCAGGAGGTTATTTGTACCTGAGAATTTTAGGGAACAGGTTCTGGATGAGGCTCATAATTCAAAAATGGTCTCGTAATGTGTGGTGGTCTTCATTTAAACAAGATGTCAAAAATGTTGTTAATTCCTGTCCTGTCTGTCAAAGTCTTCTAGAAACCTGTTACACGGATTGCTAAGGCCATTACCTATTCCTGACAGACCCTGGTACCATCTGTCTATGGATTTTATTGTTGACCTCCCTCCTTCTAATGGGAAAACTGTGATTTGGGTGGTGGTAGATAGGTTCAGCAAAATGAGTCATTTAATTTCCCTCCCACACCTCCCATCTGCTAAGACTTTGGCTGAGTTATTTCTGTCTAATATTTTCAGATTACATGGTTTTCCGGTCAATATTGTTTCTGATAGAAGGGTACAGTTCGTTTCTAAATTTTGGCGAGCATTCTGCTCTTTGGTTGGGATTGATTTGTCGTTCTCTACCGCATACCACCCTCAAACCAATGGTCAAACTGAAAGGGTCAATCAGTCCCTTGAACAATTCTTAAGGTGTTATGTGTCTGACAACCAATCCTCATGGGCTGAACTATTACCCTGGGCAGAATTTGCTTACAATAATGCAACCCATGCTTCTACTGGTCAATGTCCATTTTTTATTGTTAATGGTTTACATCCCAAAGCATTTTCTTTTTCTGGTTCATTATCCTCTGTACCTTCTGTCAATTCTTCTGTCAAACAATTTGCCAAGATCTGGTCCGGGGTGCACGATTCCCTTTCAGCAGCTACGGCCGCTCAAAAAAGGGCAGCTGATAGGTCACGTAGGGAAGCACCCAAATATCTGATAGGAGATTCTGTATGGTTATCAACAAAAAATATTAAACTTAAGGTTCCTTCACTCAAGTTGGGACCCAGGTTTATTGGTCCATATCCCATCACTGAAATAATTAATCCTTCTTCTGTTCGTCTCAAATTACCTGACAATTTTAATATATCTAACTCTTTTCATGTATCTCTTTTGAAACCAGCCTCACAGGTTCGTCCACAGTCCTTTCCTCCCCCAGTGTTGGTAGAGGGTCAGCCTGAATTTGTAGTCCAAGAACTTCTTGACTCTCGCCTTGTGCGGGGTTGCAATACTTAGTACAATGGAAGGGTTATGGTCCTGAGGAGAATTCTTGGGTTCCTGTTTATGACATTAGAGCTGATCGATTAAGGAAACAATTCCATCTTAAGTTCCCTGAGAAACCTGGGAGTCCGGTGGCCCCTTCTCGAGGGAGGGGGTAATGTGAGAATTAATCACCCTGGTGGCCTAGTGGCCACACCTCCTTCTGGTTTATAGGCGCAGGCGCGCTGGCATAATGACGCCAGCACACAAGGGCGTTAAATTTAAACATGTTTAAAGGGACAAATAGTATTTTATCATTGCCAATTATAGGTTTCCTCATTGTGAGTTCCTGGTGCCTCTGTGCTGTTTAAAGCTTCTGTATTTCTGTGATCTGATTACCTGTTTTGACCCCTGCCTGCTTTTGACAATCCTGACTTCTAAAATCCTGACCCTGCCTGGTAACTGACTCTTCTGTATCCGAATCCCTCCTGATTGATCTCCTGGTTTGACCCTTGCCTGTCTGACTCCGCTTGTACTCTGCCTGCCCTGATCCGTCCTGATTTGACTACGCTTTCTGCCTATGCCTTGTACTGTGACCTTCTGCCCAAAAGACTTTTGCTTTACCGTCGTGCCCCTTTGCTCGTTCACAACCCTTCGCTTGGCACCTCTCTTAATAAGACCTTTGCTGTATCCGATTAGCCGAGGGCTCCTCCCGTGGTGAAAGGTGGCTGTTAAAGGCGGAAGCAAGAGCCGAGAACAGGGTGCTTAGCATTGGTTCTGGATTTAGGGTGCCAACCATAACAAGAGTATGATGAACTGGAGTAGAGAGGTGCAGAAAATAATTGTACTACGTAGAGAAGCAGAGGCTGATAAATGGGTAGGGAGGGATGCAAGTATCATAGATTTGGTGGAGAGTAATACAAAATAATTATCTCTAAGCATGGTGTCTGACAAGCTTGCCAAACTAAAAGAAAACTAAAAGAAGTCCATCTCTGAGCATATATATAATATACACATTTTATATTCTGTTTGGCATAATTTCAATTTACTTGGTGCTTTGCAAAATGTAATGTAAAATTATTTTCTCCTAAAAAAGAATAGTGAACAGTCAATTTGCAATTAGAGAAGAATATAAGTTTTATACAATATTTTAGGTGGTCTTTACAAGCACATTGAAGAGGCTTTAGTTGGGGATTTTTGCCTTCATCTGGTCAGCTAGCAGTTAGGCATATTTTGTTAAAACCAAAAGATTGAACTTAAATTACCATGTTACAGTGTCAATAGAAAAGATTGAATTTAAATTACTTTTTTGTCATTAGAATAAAATGTAATTTAAATGTAACTATTTATATAGACCTTGTAGATACCACTTCTAAAAGTTCAAACTAAACTGTTTTTCTTTTGATCCTGTACAATACTGGGAAATCTAATACAGCCCAGTCTCTTTCTAGCCATTACAGTCACAGCAACATCTATTCAGAGTGATAAAATGATAGCACTGAACAAATACTCAGGTCAGCAAATGTCACGATCAACTTTAGTTTCACAGCAGATATCATGAATACTTATTTGCAAAACCAAGAGGAAGGAAACAAGAGTGTAACAGTATATGATGAAGGATTTACTGACTGACTTGCCAAAAGTCAAACATAATACTACAAGTTTTTCATTTAAGCTTTAGTATTTCAGTAATAAATATAGTTAAATCAGTGGTCTTTCTAGTATGTAGCTGAGATCTGCAAATTAGTAGCCTGTCTTGCACTAGGTATATTGTTCTCTATATTTACTTTGGTTACAAGCATATGTGACGGTATCACTTTGTATATATCTGTGGGCTTATAATTCACATCAGCCCCTGCCCCAGTGGACAGAGTCTATAAAGTTTCATAAGGAGAAAATAACCCTCTCTGTAGTTTAAAAAATGGGCAATAACAGGAGCGTCTAAGAAAATTCCAAGTAAGCACGGTGATAACAAAATAAGCTATGGCAATAAGCAGACAGAACCCAGAAAAATGCCACCCTAAAAATAAATTTGAACTTATCGCCTCTCACCAAAATAGATATATACTAACCTATGCAAAGCAGAGTGGCTAAGAAAACATCAGCTCTCCCTAGAGAATTCCAGCATAACATTAGCATTATATGTTGCACCTCTACAAATCTCTTTGCATATTGTTTTTGAGGAGAGGCATAATTCACCAAGAACTGATAAAGAAATCATCTTGTACAGGTGCTACTATGGTGATTTTATTCTGTTATGGAAGGACTCTATTCACTCTCTGTGTTCTGTCTTTTGGAATGCAGAGATTTCCAACAACTGGGCTACAAACAAGAAACATACAAACTGAAATGGACAAAACCTTGAGTTTCAAACAGAAAGAATTGCTTACTCCTGAGGCTATTAAGTAAAGTAACTGTTTGGTTTTTACAACAATTTAGTTTTTTTACATGCAGGAGCAAAAGTAGGGGTAGGGATTAGGGGCTAGTGACAGGCGCTAGGCTCATACATTGTCTGTCTGCATAGCCATATTCTGGTCCTAGATAAGAGAAATGGCTGCCTGATGGATCGCCAGATACTGACTGAGTAAGCAAAAAGGTTCACCGTACAAAACCATGAGGTTGTCTATACCCTCACTTGTGATGTGCTGAACTCAGGGAGATCTAAGAAGGGTGGACATACTCAACACATGTTAAAGGTGCATGTAAATTCTGAGGGTTTCCATTACTTTCTTGTGTTTGTTTTGTACTCACAGTGCTGATAACTTAGTGTTTAACCCACATATAAGGGCCCACATCAGGGGTAGGTGAAAGATAAGGTACGTGCCTGGTGGCCTCAATCTGTGTGGCCAGGCATGTGCTTCTTCTGCCTTACCCTTAGTTCCTCCCTGGTCTTATTTACCTTGAAATCACCATTTATTGAAATAGTGCCAGTACATTATACAATAATGTAGAGTGTGCAGTAACCCAGAGCAACCAGTGAGGTGTCTGTTTTTAAACAGGTGACCACTAAATGCTGCTGTCTGATTTTTTGAGGTTGCTATAGGTGACTAGATCTGTAGCAAACATTGCATATTTTATTACATAAACAGGTAGTGATTACCAGGCTTTTGGATAGAAAGTATATAGTCAGTTAGGACAATGTTACACTCTGCATTTCTCCACTGGCATATAAAAAGGCAGGTCCACTTCTATTCACCAGTATACCAATCTATTCATGTCTACCAGAAACCTGTTCCAACAACAAAATCTTATACAATAAAAAAAAAGCAAATGGCGTGCTCCAAAAATGTAAGACAACTTAAAAAAGTCAACTCTTGTAGGTAGAATTTTAATGAATACATTATTAAGTGTTAAAACTGAAGTCAGTCTAGCAATGAATGCTAAATTAGTAAGAATTCATACCAAATGGCAATGAAGGCCCACGTGTAAAAACCCTGAACCTGTGGTGTGTGGATAAAGGCAGACTAAGTAACAAGCTATAGAGTAAAGAAATGACTCACCGTAGTTGAAAGGTAGTCCAGGTTCAAAAATCCCCAAACCTTAGCCTGAGGGAGCTCACTAAATCAACGCAAGCCAACTTTTTTACACCTTCCACCAATCAGATGTCTTTTTAAAACTCGTTTTTATCAATCCATTTAAAACAATAGGCCTGGCGCTAGTGATGTGCGGGTTGGGATTTCCCTGGCCCGCACATCACTACCTGGTGCATTTAGTGCATGTGCACACTTAAACAAAGGCAATCATTGGCTATGATTACTTTTGCATCAAAAGTGCCAGGCCTATTGTTTTAGATGGATTAATAAAATCGAGTTTTAAAAAGACATCCAATTGATGGAAGATGTGAAAAAGTCGTCTTGCTTTGATAAAGGAAAATTGACCAAAAAATTTGCAAAAAATGCAGTTTGTGACACTGCCCTTAGAGTCCCTAACACTGTGACCTTCAAAGATGTTTAGCTTTAATTTAAAACTACTAATAATGTAGAAACCACTAAAAATAAAAAATAAAAATGAATGCAAATTGAAAATGTTCTCAGAGAAGTACTCTAAATTTACTACAGTTCATTTTGCATTTCAATCCACATGCAAATTCAACACTCTTTAATTATGTTTACTATGTCTAGATACTGTCTCCAAACTAACATTTTATAGTAAAAAGCACTCGCTGGGAACATTTATCAAATAATTAGAATATTTTTTGTTACTAAATTTTTCCAGTATATTATTCAGATATTGCTTATATAAAAGTTATACATTAGCAACCATCAAATGTTATATGTCAAAACACTTGATTAAGAACATTTATGTTTATAGATATTAAAACAATTCAAGTTACCAATGAAAGCTACACACAAATATATATAAATAAGACAAAATGACAAAGCACAATTTGTCAAACAGTTAAAACAAACGGCAGAATATCAGTGATTTAATGGGGCTATGTGCTGAGACAGTATTTCAAGTTATTTCTGCTTCATCCATTCTTTTGGAGAACAGGGCCTCATTTTGTCATGTAACTGTGTAAATTTCCGAGAAAAGCATACAAGATTTTCAACGAAATTCATGTCTTTATATTTCAAAACAGATGTTATCTTAAATATGGTCATACACTGTAAGCTTTCAATTTCTGCCCAGTCTTGTACATTCCCACTCATTTGTATTGATATAGTAGATATAGTATTGGGGCATATAAGAGATGAGAAAAAAATGCTTAATTATTTATAATATACAACATAAATAATCTACTGCATAAAAATGTTCTTTGAAAGTAAGTATATTCTTTGAGAATAATTCAATGCAATGAGAAATCTTATATCCTAATTCAGTTGCAGACTTTCCAGTTATCCAAAATGATTTCACAATGAAAATACAAATATATTCAGGATAAGTCCCTAATATGACATCCTTAGGATCTGATATCCGATTTAACATTGCTTATTGTAAATGTGTAAAAATTAAAGACATAAGCATTATTTACTTTATTACTTGCAGGGAATAATTATAGGATGTTTAAGAGATAAATAGGACCAAAATTAAGAAGCACAAAATCCTATATCCTAAGACTGAGACTTTAATTTTATTCTTTTTAAAGTAAAGATAAATCCTATCACAGTTATGAAGTGTACGCTAGATGGAGCAACATTCTTGCCCTCTGGCTAAGATGCTTAACCAAGTTATCATGTAAAACCCTATTAAAAATAAGTATTCATCTAGGGCAGTGATCCCCAACCAGTAGCTCAGGAGAAACATGTTGCTCTCGTCTCCAACCCCTTGGATGCTGCTCCCTGTGGCCTCAAAGCAGGTGCTTATTTTTGAATTCCAGGCAAATTTTAGCTGCATAAAAAACAGGTGTGCTGCCGAACAGAGCCTCAATTTAGGTTGACAATCAACATAGGGGTTACTAAATGGGCAATCACATATTTTGTCCTTATACATTTGATAGAGTAATAAATAAAAATGTATTTTGAAAAATGCCCACCTAGGGCTAGCAGTCAGTAGACTGCTATGATTGATAAACAAACGGTCAGACAGTGTATTCGAAGTAGAAAGTACTGATGGCCCTCCATCTGGATGACCAGTACCCACAGAACCATTAGAAGTTACAAATTTTGCTAGATCAATTTTAGTTTTTTTGCTACTAGTTAAAGATCAAGGTATATTTTTATCTTCTTCAATAAGGAAAAAAACAAAATGTAATATGACAGTAAATATACCTGAAATGTCACATTTTCTCTGTTCTTTTCTTGAGGAATTTAAATGTTTGACTTTGTGCTTGTAGATGAGGTGGGGTTTGTTGTGCTCATCTTCGTGGTCCCCTCCATCAGGTTTCATCAGTGGTTCTAAAAAATATTCCCCATCATGTGCTTTAAAAGTGCCAATCTATGTAACAAAAAGAGTCAAAGCATTGCCATTAGAATCACATGTGATTAAAGCACTCCTGCTAAACCTTTTACCATAAAAATCACATAATGGCAAATGTAACAGGCAGCTATAGATAAAAAATAAATATTGAGATAATAGAATACTTCATGTTTATAGAATTCGTGTATCCCGACCGTTATCTAAAAATTTGAGATTTTTTACCCCTCTAAAACCCCCTTAGAACTCGATCACAAAAAATTGAGGTTTATTAAATAGGCCCCTAATTGTTGTAGATCCTATTGCAGTACATTTACCAACAATAGTCCCCATATTCTGAGGCAACTTCGGGCGACTATAGAAAACGCATCGCTGCGTGTGCATTAGCGCAGGCGACTTTTCATTGTAGCCTATGGGGAAAAACGCTGAGGCAGTTTGGGGAGATAGTCACTCAAAAGACGAGGCAATTAATTGCCAGGCGACAAAATCTCCCCAAATCTCCTCGTGTGGCCTTACCCTTAGAATGTAAATAATATAAGAAAAAGCTAGAATACTCCTGTATATAAATTGCAGTATTTACACAAACAATCAAGAAACTGACAAAATCATGTTTCTATTATGCAAGCTAAGAAATCCGGTCTTGGAGGTGAAACATTTATATAAGAGTTCACTGCCCAAACACTTCTTTAGAACAATTGTTTTTTTTAGAAATAAATCAGAAACCTATTTGGGTTGTTTTTCTTTCTTTCTTTCTTTCTTTCTTTCTTTCTTTCTTTCTTTCTTTCTTTCTCTTTCTTTCCTTCTTTCTTTCTTTCTTTCTTTCTTTCCTTCTTTCCATTTTTTTTCAACTTTTAAGTTTAACGTTTCATTTTCCACCTTCTCATGTTTCCCACAAGAATCTCAATAAAGGGGTTGTTGCAGACTCTCTCTAAACTATTAAAATTTGATATATTCGTTAATATATTTCAGCAGCAGCTTGTTCCCTTATTAAGTATGCTCCGTGAGCTTTGATAAAGTCAATGGTTAAAAGTTATACATTAGTTACTGATATTACTGATACTGCTGTGAAATACATTAGCAAATACAGCAAATTGTACAGTATAACAAGTCGCCAACCTTGCTTCCTGAGTTTCCACTTCAAAACGCCAGGAAAATTAAGTACATTCATTTTCAAAACAGAAAATAGCTATAAACAATAGGGACTGAAAAAAGTATTTGTGCTGTGATATGCCCTTTTTAAAGAATGAGATAACCTTACATGTCTAGTTCACAATACATATACTTTATAGATACACTTATTAAACATGTATATTGAAGCTGAAATGTGTGAAAGAGGGTTGGTTCTTTTATTTACAAGTGCTTAAACTGGCCACACAAGAGCAGATTTAAGGTGACAATTCTGACAATTTTTACACCAATATAAAAATTATATTGGTGTGTTGATGTAGTCCTCTTTCGAGGAGTTGTATAGGCCTCTGTTATTATGCTACCAATGTCCTGGGGGCCAAATGATTGGATCAGTCCAATTTGAACGTGCACATAGGTCACCAAATTCAATAAAGATCCATCAGATTGTGGATGGGTATGGCCAGATTTAAGAAAAATTTAACTTTTTGGGTTGTTGTGCTGTGAGCAAATATATGCAATCGGATCCATCTGCAACGTGCAATCAAAGTACCTGTTGTGCAATCAAAGTACCTGCTGATAAGCCATGCAGCAGCAGAAAAGGTCTAGATATACAGACAAGCAGTTATAGTTCATAATACTTTCCATATCATTCATTTGTTATAGCTTTACTGATAGAAACAGTTTTGGACTGGACCATGATTAATAGTGAGAGGAAAAGGGACATTTATAGAAACACTTTGAAGAAATGTATATCAATCTCAGCAAGAAAATATTATTTTAGTTGTATATAATTTCCCTCACAGTACTTGCCCCAGCCAAGATACTTCTATATGTAGTATAGCCTATATTCCCCAGAATTCCCCATATTCTGAAACACTTACCTTACCCATGTCTAAATGTAAAACATACAAAAAAAAAAGTATACCAATAATGACACAAGTAGTCTTTTTCATTGGGATTCGGATTCAACTGAATCAAAGTCCCTGGCTGAACCAAATCTGAATCAAAAAAATCATGTTACTTTTCATCACACAAACAAGGAAGTCAAAAATGTTTTACTCTTGTTTACTCTCTACCCCCGTTGATTCCTTTATTTTGCACATGCAAATACAAATATCCTGTATGCTGAATAAAAGAAAGTAAACTGTAAAATGACCATAAATTAATCAAATTGTTATGGTATTATATTAAATAAAACAGAAAGTGGACAACACTTGACAACTACCGTTTAATAAGATGCCAAGGTATCAAAGAGTGACCAAAAATGTAAGTTGACAAAGCCATTTGATTGTAATTTGGGCATACTCATTTTAACCAGGGAGTGTGGAAAATCTGTTTTCAGTCTTACAACTCGTTGGAGGCATTTCACAGCATCTTTGTGTATTACAGAAGATGAGATAAGTCTTGATAACTGAAATCTATTGAGTGTAAAAACACAGGGTTAATTGTAACTTCTAGGGAATTCCTTCTCTGTCATGTGGCATTTTCTTATAAAGGTCAAGACACTGCCATATCTGCAGAGATCTCTCAAATATTTGGTTGAGCTAAATTGTGATTTTTACAATATGCTTGATACGACAATGTTAAAAAAACAAGTAGGTACTTTCATTATATATAGAATATGTGCTTTATATTACATTTCCTATCATACCTTTTCCATTTGTCAACATTCATTAGAGAATAATGCATTAAAATGCAACCATACTAAAGAAATCAGCTAAAACAGAATTAAGGCATAATATACAGTATATACATGAATTTATATTTATTCCTCTGAGCACTAAACCACTATCGTCACAGATTATCTATGGAACCCTAGCAGCTGTCTAGGATAATTTGAATGCATATTATAAGAATATTAAAAATAAACACAATAGCAATTGGATATTTCACGGTTCTGCACATGTGAACATTCCGGGATAGTCGCAAGCAATCTGTGGAAAATCTGTGAAGATTTCCCACAGATTGCTGTCCTAGGGTACCCCATTGTATTCATTGTGGATGCACCACCCAGTGAATTATGCTTTCCTTGTTTTTATATACTGTCCTTTATATACTATCTACAGTGAGTGTAGTGATTATAACTGGGGCTAACTGCTGGTGTGTTACTGGTTCCCAATGGGTTGAGGAACTGTATGTAAAGGGATACTATTGTGAAAATGAACATTAACTATAAACGTCAGCTCTCTTGTATAATAAACTTTCTAAATATATTCAATTAAAATTTCTGTACTGTTTATAAAGTAATGAAGTTGCTCTTCACTGTTTCCCTCTCGGCATCTGTCTCCATTCTCTGTTCAAGAGCAATCTTAAATAGGCCCCTTGATTACAAGTGCTAAGTTCAAAAATCATGTGAAATAAAAAATGCTTATTCTTCAATTGATGATTATTACATTCAAGCAGAGTAGCTTGATAAGGTCCTGTTTATTTCAAAAATCAAATGGTGCTGTGACCACAAACAAGCTGCAAAAGAGTTTTTTCGAATAGGTCCAAAATTAACTTCGCAAGGATCGATCAAGACTGCAGGTTAACTGCTCAAACTTAGTGTTTATTGTTTAACACAACATGTTTTGAGTCTCATAGGACTCTTTGTCAAGTGTGAAGGCCCTGTTTATTTCACATTTTCATTTCTTGCTCAATGAAATAGATGTATGTTGTGGAATCCATTGCATTGAAGACACTCACAGTTGCATTAGCAGCTTGTTGAGCCTCTCTATGACTGCAACCTTTGTCACCAAAAACTTAAATGATAAAAGACCACTTAAGATAAGCTGGAAGACTGACTTATGATTGCCTTCCCATGGCTCTTCTTTTCATAATGCTGTCAGCTAACAGCTGGGGCCAGTTTTAACACAGGAAAATACCCAAGTTTAAGTTGACATAATGTTACCATAAATATAAATATTTTAATATGAAGTAAAGACAAAATAAAACATATTCTTAAGGTGAAGTAGTAGAATGAAAAAATGAAAGCTTAACCAGGGCTAGCTAGCTTCATTGTAAGGGCAGTGATAGATAAGACACTTAGGTGCATATTTGTCAAGGGTCGAATTTCGAATTGAAAAAAACGTTGGAATTCGAATTCAAAAAGACTGTCCAATAGGTCAGTTTTTGATCGCATAGGCCTGTATTCGGCCGAATTCGAATTGTACAAATCAAATTAATAGCGCATTCGATAGAATTCAGTTCAAAGTTTTTCCCCAAACAAAAAATTAGATTTTTCAAAGTCCACCAATTGACTCCAAATACGTTCTAGGAGGTCCCCCATAGGCTAAAAGAGCAATTCAGCAGGTTTTTAGATGGTGAATGGTCGAAGATGAATTTTTAAAGAGACAGTACATAATAAATTTCGATATTCTAATTTTTTTCAAATTCGAATCGAATTTGGACTATTCCCTAGTTGAAGTACACAAAAAATAGCTAGAAATTTTTTGGCTGCAGGAGCCAATGAGGCATTTTCACTAAAGGATGAATTTTGCCAGTGACCGCTTCTACACACTTCATGCTACTTCACCAGGGGTAAATTAGTTACCACTACGCAAATCCAATAAAATGTGACTTTGTGTCTCAGCAGCATAACGCTAGCAAAGTTTACCTAGCGTTAATTCATCAGCGATCTGTCGCTAGCGGTCAATTCTGCCTAGCGAAACTTTGCTAGTACTCTTACACTTAGGTCAATTTAAATAGATCGGGTACATATAGGTTATATATATATGTCTTTTTTAGAGATGTTGGTGCAAATGCTTGAAGTGGCCACTTACACATGTCCAAGGAAGCAAAATAAAGACTAACGAGACCCTCTAATGCCCTAGACATGAGTCCACCCTAAAACAAATGTGGCATGCCCCTGAAATGGTTGGAAAATGTTAATACAAAAATCTTTAATAGATAGGACTTTTGAAGGCAATCCTGCTATAAAAAATGAAACAACGCCAGCGTTTTTTTTATGACTTTCCGGCATACAAGATATGATGTCACTGACATAAGATTGAGGAGGATGTAGCTTTGTTTTATCAGTTTGCCAGGTCTAAGGTGGTGAAGAAAACTCTGGCAAAAGAGGTAACGTTCTGTAAAATCCGTACTTTAGTGAATTTGCGGAGTATCGACCGCTCACCTAAGCGAAAGGGTGCAAATGTACACTAGCAGCGGTCTCTTTCACTAGTGAATTGTCGCCTGTTAGTAAATTGGCGATGTCCCTGAGGATTGGAATTCTGACGAATTGTTGCTAGTGATGGCCACTTCGCCCTTTAGTAAATCTACCCCAATGACTCCCATATAAAAGCTGGAAAGCGGCAGAAAAAAACTATGTAGAATTATCTGGCATCATCACATGCAAAGTGTTTTTGTGTGCCCATTTCAATGGATCCAGAGGGAAAGGTATTTTCTGTATGAGGAACTTTGACTTAAGAAACAAACTAAACTACTGTAGTGTTTTTTGTGTATACAGTTAGACACACAGGGAATTAAACTATTTGATAGTTTAGCCCTAGGACATACAGTAACATGTCTGTAGCTAAAATTAAGGATGAAACAAAGAGTGCACACATGTGTCATATATATATATATATATATTACGTATAGCCATATTTAAATAGGACAACTAATATAAGCTGCACTCACATTTACATGACAGAATACGTGCACAGTCAACTTCTTGCAAAGTTCCCCAGAAAACAAAAAAGCATAATACTAGGGATGCACCGAATCCACTATTTTGGATTCAGCTGAACCCCCGAATCCTTTGCGAAAGATTCGACCGAATACCGAATTGAATCCGAATTTGCATATGCAAATTAGGGGGTGGGAAGGGGAAAATGTTTTGTGACAAAAAGTCATGCAATTCCCCTCCCCGCCTCTAATTTGCATATCCTGCTGAAAAAGGCTGAATCCTGGCCGAATCCTGAACCGAATGGATTCGGTGCATCCCTACATAATACTGCATTTACAATATTCAAAAACACATGTAAAGCTGAGCCAGAGGCATGTACAGCACATACAGGAATAATAGCTAAGCAAAATAAATGGATAATTTCCTTAAACCCCATGACAGAATAAATACTCTACCATTTTCATAGAATAATCACAAATAAACAATTCATATAATAATGGAACACACTGTTGCAAAAGAATACCATTCACTACATTGAGGAAAAAGAGGTGTGTAATTTTGCGCAGTCAAATGCACAATTAAAGTCTCGACCAGAGGACAAGCAAAAAAAGATGGGGGCAGAGGGAATTTCAGATAGGACACAAAAGGCCAGATTCTGTTCAGTGAGAAAAGGTTATCTCACGGTTTATCACATGAAAACAAATGGATTCAATTCAAGGAGAAGAAACTTTCCTCTTAATTCAGTTCCAGTTTTAACCCATTGATGTCAGAAGAGTTTCCAAGTGATAAAACGTGACATACATTTTTCTGAAGCTTGAATCTCATCTATCATCAAGAGTTTTCACGTGATAATCCTTTTCCTCACTGAATTGTATCTGGCTCAAAGTTGGGATAAATGTTTTATATTCAGAAATGTTTCAGTTCCAGCAATACAGCTTATGTTGATTACACTCTAAGAACCCTTATAGGTAAAAGGATCTTACAACTTCTGGAGGGATAAGAATCAGAGAATCCTAACTTGCTCCAACCCCTTACACCACACTCACTTGCCAGGGCAGAATAGTTAGAAGCAGGAAGTTATAGCTTAGAAACTTTCACCAGCTCTATTAATTAAGTCACTTAGACTTCCTCTATTTAGTGTTCTACTGACACTGACTGAATTATTTTTCTAATAGTAGGGGGTTTTAAAGTTGTCAACTGCATTCAAATAACATTGCAACAAGCAGCTCAACTTCTTTACTTACTAGGGTTCACAACCTAACACAGGAGGATTTTTCAGTAGTGCAGAATCTCAGATTATAGCTTTGACCTGTCTATTGCTGGAGGACTAATGAAACATCTGGCTGGTTGCCAATGCATACTGCCTTGGTACATATTTGCTCAGGGTTAGCTCAACAATTTTGGAACAGCACTTAAAACACTTGCTATAGTAGAAAACTTAAAGGACCACATAGGGTCCTTGAGTAGAAATGAGGGGGGGGGGATATAGGGGCCATCATCTTTAAAAGAAATACCTGTGAAAAATAGGAAGTGAAATTAACAAATGTTATTGTTAGTACACAACACTCACACTGCCCTGAGATTTAGGTTTTGCAGCCCACATGATTTCAGGTGTCGAAATGCTCAATATTGCCCCTCCACTTTACTGAATATAAAGTATAATGCTGGTGCACCCGAATGTTTCCAAGTGGAAATTGCCTCCCCCGTGAGTGCATTGCTGAGGCCCAGGTAATTAACAATGAAGCAGATGAAGGTCAATAAAGTAAAATCATGCAGGCAGCCAAATGCTCCTTAACACCCTATGGGACAAATTTACTAAAGGGCCTAGTGACTAACGCTGGCGAAAATTCACCAGCGTGATGTGATTTCGGTACTTTGCTAGTGAAAGAGACTGACGCTGGCGCTCATTCGCACTCAATCACCAGGCGAAGTTGGGCTCTGGCGAAGGGACGTAACTGCACAAATTCACTAAGATGCGGATTTTACTGAATGTTACCTCTTGCACCAGACTTTGCCACCTCAGACCAGGCGAAGTGCAATAGAATAGATAGGACTTTCTAATTTTTCTAAGTCCCAAAAAATGCTGGCGTTCATGAACATGTATTTTTTTTCCTTTTAAGATTGCATTCAGTACAAGTTAGTCTAGCAATGTATGCAACTCAATCACTGTAGTAGCCAAATTAGAGCTGGTATATCTTTTTCCTCCTTGTAGTTTTCCTTATCAACATATTTGAAGTAATAGAGCAGCTCTTAACATACTAAGATCAGCAGAAATAACTATTAAACTTACCATGCCACCGCAGAGACTAAATATAGCTGTGCTGGTCTCCAAAGCATTTACATGGCCACTGTAGAAACAGTGTCTGAGATCTGAGGAATCAAAGTGCAGCTGGCTGTGGGTTCCAATATGTGTAACATTATAAGAGTCAGCAATGAAGCCTGCATCAAGAGTAAGATTAAACTGGAAGTATTGTCCGTACGCAGTAAATCGGTAGTGCGTCCGGTATCCATGAGATTCTGAAAGCTGAAAATGTACACTCCTTTTCCTTCTTCGAAAATGCTGGTTGTGTGGAAAAACCTCTCCAAAATCATTTATTCGAGAAGGTATGACAATCTCATAAGATGAAAGCTTCTTCACGAAGCTGGCTGTAAAATAATACAAAGCAGTATTATTATTAATGTGACATGATTTAGAAACCACATGTACAGATATTTACACAACATTATTCAGCGTACAGAACACTCAACATTTTCATTATCGTGTAGGAAACAGTGCAAGTGAATAAATCATTTAACATGTAGATATACAGTTGCTACAGATATTAACGGTAAGAATGAGAAGATATGGGCCAATGTTACATTTATAATCTATATATTAGATATATATATATATATATATATACATGAAATGGTTCATGTATATGAATATCTGTCAGTGTATTTAAAATGTTTTTTAACCTCCTTGCCCAAAAGCCCCAAGAGATTATAAGTACATTTATGAATATAATAAAGAGACCTAGAAACAATTGAATGTTTTTATCTTTTTGGCAAATGGTCTTCCAGTGACACCCATGGAGTAAATATGCATGTTCACTTCCCTTTGGCAGCTTCTTGATTCACAGACTGTGAACAGATTTATATTGTGATGGTGGTAAGTATTATCCTCTTTTATTTCCAGCAAGTCTTTTATGGATTTCACTGTGTGAGCTGTATTTTATCACATATAGGCTTTACTTTGTGAGCTTTACATTATGGTACAGAATATTAATTTCCCTCATGACATGGGTATAGGCCAAGTACTAATACAACCATCAGTACTACTCACTAACAGGTGCACAGACCTCACAGTGGTGCTGCTCATTGGGATCTCTCTATACCTGAGCCTATCTGCATATAGACCATGTGCTGGTGGGTCAATATTATACCTACAGCTTCCACTCTCCAGTGTAATTTCTCACTTCATTAACAACCCTAAGCTGACCATCAATCCTACAGTCATCTATTACAAGAGCTAGCCTTCATTCTAGCTACTGATCCAAGTATACCACCATCCCCCTCTTATATTTGGACTTCATTCTAGCTACTCCTACCTTACAGGTGTTGTTGTTGGATTCTCTGGCACATTCACCCTAATTCTGCAAGAGCAGTAAAAATGATGCTAAAGACAAGGAATTCTTCCCTTTTAAATAATAGGAAAACAGTTTTACTTGCATGAACAGAAGCTGTGTAACAATTGGTAATGCCTAACCAAGGGGAACTTCTTAGTTCCTCTCAACCCATTAGATATTTCTAACTTGGGATTTTCCTAATAGATTAAGGATAACATCTCTATTTAACTACAATTGGTATGAAATATCCATGAACTGCTTACATTGCACAAAAAACAACACTTTATAAAAGTGCATTATCCTAAAATAGAAACAGCATAAAGAAAAAAAAAAATTGTACAATCATAAGTGCAACTGATATATGCTAAAGAATTTAAAATATATGAAAAATATAGAATTATTTAAAAGTAGAGTTCTGAAATCTCAAGTTTAGGAATGTATAACATTATTTGGCTACATTGTTTTTTGTTTTGCTAACAATTTTGTTAAGTTTTTTGGGAAGCATAAAGGCTAAAATCAGTATGAAAGAAAATATAACAGCTGTGGTGCATCAGTAATTAGATTATAGACTTGCCAGGAACTTTGTATACCCACTCAGAGCTTGCTTTAGCTACATGGATTTATGCATTTTATGATGTAATTTTAAAATGCTGTGTTTATTTTGACCTAATGCAAACACACGTTTAAAATATACGCACAAAAGATTTTTGAAGGCACAAAACCAAGAATGAATTGGAGGGAACATTGCTTTCAAAAGTATCTATGAGAACAAACAGGCATTCCTAAAAATCTCATCCTCACTTGCCTTCAGACTGGGCCCTCTCTAGGAAGGCTAGCCCCACAATCTGGAAATTATCGGCTTAGAGCAGACTAGTATTAAAGGGAAGCTCAGAGTGAGACTTCAGCACTGCTGTAAGGTTATCTAGGAGATGGTAACTGCCAGGAACTGCAGTGATCTTCAGAATATTGTTATTTTAAGGTAAACAAAAAAGTGGCAGCTGGAATGTTGAGGGGGTTGTTAGTTTTCCTCTGGGTACATTTTTGTAATAGAATTTATTTATACTTTCCCTATTTATAATAAAGAACCAGTAAGGAGGGACAAGATAAGGTGTACATGATTTTAAATACATATCTCAGTTTAGTTCAAACCACCATTGTAAAAAGTAAGATGTGATTTTGATCTACATGGCTACATTATTCATCAATACTGAAATGTGTTAATATCTGTTTAAAAACCTAGGCAGATAGCTTGTCATGACCAGTGAGATGTGAGTACACTAATCTTTGTATTGCCAAGATAAAACACTAAATAATGTCTTCAGACACCTAAAGCCATACAACTGTTATATAATTATAAGAAACAAAGTGGACAATGTCAACAGGTCTTTGAATCATGAATATAAACAGGTTTGAAGGTTGGCAATGTTTGAAAATTACATCTGCTGATGCACCATGTTAGCAGGAACATGGAGCATTGGCAGAGGAGGAAGTGAGGATGAGTCATATATCCTCTTTACTTCCTGCTGTTCCAATGACTATTGGCCTCAACAAAAGTAATGACCAGATACCAAAAATATAGGATAGCGCATCACTTTAGTACCTGTCTGCCTACTCAGGCCCTTCTGTAACTTTGAGTGGCAGCTGGTTGAAGAAACTGGTTGATGTTGGGATGGGGGTCAATTAGCAGTGGGGTTCTGCCTTGGGCACTCTTGCCACATGGTTCAGCATTGCTATAGATATGTAGTGAATAGCTTTCATTCTGTACTGTGGGCCTGTACCACCAGAAATAGACCAATGCATTTTATTTTTAGCAATGTCTGCTTCCATGGGTACTGAGACAAAGAGCAGAATGAAATGGGATGAAAATGGTTTTGATATATAGTTGCATTTTCTGCATTCTGCTGTATTATGGCAATACAACTTAAAATGCCTGTGGCCACATGACCTAATAAAAAAAAAATATCCAATCTGGTTGCAATGGGTTGCTGCACTTGAGCATTTGTTAATAGATGAGTACTATCAACCAGGGCACACTACAGTCTGTTTTAAAACACCATGCCAGTTCAGCTACAACCCCATTTTTGTTGATGAATCTGGTCATAAATACACGGCTTTAACAAAGATGGATCTTATACAATTTACTCAAAAGGCATTGCTAGAAGGACGATACCAAACTAGAAGCTGTAACTGACTATAGCGGGTTCAAAGCACTTTGCTAAGGGGAAGGTCTACACTACAATTTGGAGCAAGTGTGAGTTTCAGTTACAGAAACTGGGGCAAAGTACAAAACACATATTTGTTACATGTGTTCTTTCTGTGATTAAAATCAATTTGCCTAACTGTGTTTCCTTTTTCTTTAGAAAAGTTCCATCTCTTCCATGAATCACAATCAAAGAAGGAATTTTAGCAACTATCCCACAGCCCTAAATGCAGTTATGTGCACAACGTTTATAAGTATCCTCCTATTGTTGTAATGGACCATAGGGCATTATATTGTCTCACATTATTTTACAGGCAAGAATACAGAGATTCCACAAAGGTGTTTGGCTTTCATGCAATATAGTCCATTACCCTTAAGCTGCAGGTATGCCCCTGTAGGCAGAATACAACTTCTAGACTCCCCCTAATATGCTTTTTCTATTTGTTGTATTGTGAGAGTTGCTGTTCGGCAACAGCTGGGCAAAAGTATCTTGGACATCACAGTATTAAATGAAAGCAGATGTTATCCTAAGGCTACTTACTACATAAGGATTTCTCTTTAGAAGTAGGGCTCATTCAAATATGCAGCCATAGCAGATTTAACTGTTTTCATTTTCAACACTAAAACCTCAGTGAAATAGGAAATTGTTACTTGATTCTTACAGAATTTATGTAGGCCTTCATGTGAAAATACACCTTTGTGTAATTTCTCCAGGAAATAATGGCGGTGGCATTGCTTAGACTCATGGCACATGGTAGATTTCTTCCAGCACTTCCCAGAACATGGTGTTTCCTTTAAAAAGTATGTTTCCATGCCAGCTGAATATTGCCAATGGAGAATATACCACCTATTCCAGGCAAAGGAGGTTTCATAAATACTGTATATGAAGAGTGGAATGGTAAGAATGCTCAGAAGACTGGACTCAATAGAGGCAATACAGCAATGTCCTGTTTCAAAAATGTAAGCAGGCATTTTCCCTGCAGTTGATTTTAATGCATGCTCCTGTATGTTATAGGAAAATTAAAGTGAAATTATTCACTGGGGGGCTGCCAAAGTGTTAGGTGCCCTCCGTGAATGCAGCTGTTTAATTAAGTGATCCTACATACAGTGAGCCATATATGTGGCCAATTTTCACCCAGATATCAGTTGGCATGCCCATCGGTAGACCCCATATACTGCCTGCATTCCCATCATTGTGGGATGAGCGAGGGCCAAACAATCACATGAACCAGATATCAAGAAGCCAAATGCGGGCATATCAGGGCAAGACCAATTTAGTAAACCTTGCCAGGTCTGTGCATGCATGAGCATTGATCTATGAGAAAAGCGAGTCAATTTGGCACCATGGTGCTCAGAGGAGAAGTACCCTGGGCAGGAGTGTTTTTAAAAGTGCAGGACTGAGAAATAAACCATATATCAACGTTAAAAAGGGACTAATGATTAAAATGATTGTTCTGCGGGGCCAGGCCCAGACTGGCAATCTGTGGGTTCTGGCAAATGCCAGAGGGGCTGCTGTATGGTTCCATAGAAAGTTACCATATAGTGGGTTGGTAGGGGGCTGTTTGGGCCTCTGTGTACTTGGAATGGCAGGGCCTATTTTGACTCCCAGTCCGGGCCTGTGTGGGGCCATGGCACTGGATGCCACTTTTGTTTTTCAAAATTGTGCATATTGATACCTAAACTTCAAGGCAGATCTGGCCGGCAATATATAAATAAATGGTGATGATTAGGAAGGCTTAGGAAGGCAGGTTGCTACCTGCTTGTATAGAGAAATGCAAGGCAAGCAACAATCTCCTTGGTGCAGTGGCAAACCTGGAATGTAAAGCAGGTATACCACAAAAAAAAATATATATAGATATAGATATAAGTAATAATCAGGATATTGGGTCCTAAGGGATGATATAAGTGTGATCTTAGTACTTGTAAGTACTTTCAGCATCACATAACAGAAATTGTACAGGTTGTACATAAGTGTTAATAGTATCAATACATATTATGGGTGTCCTGTTTGGTGGCCATGTGGCTCTGGAGAGCTGGGAACAATTTAAGTAAAGTGCTGGAAGATTCCATCCTCAGCTTTCAGCAACCCCAAAAATCCATCTCTTTAATCAGCAGATACCATAAAACGTAGAGTAGTGACTGAGCCCCACATGTCTGCATTTCCGCACATTCCCACAGACCAGAACTGTCCCACTATCAGAGCCACTGCATAACTGCTAAGGATACAAGGATGAGCGTACTATCCACTTCTCTCATTCATTCCACAAGTACAACAAGAACATTCTCCAGCTGTTGTATAAGTGTACAACTCCCAGCAGCCCCAATATCCTGCTTCTTGCCAGTTGCAGCTGAACACAAGCCAGACAGCCCCAGTCTATGGAATGCCATATGAGTGTCCCGCTCTCAGTAACTAGTGCCATTACCTTGTGTGGGGTGAAGTCGCTGTTCCCAGGACCTTGTCGTGTGCAGGAAGCAGAGATGACAGACAAGCCCCGACAACCAATTTGCAATCAACATGTTCCCTCTGCCTCCACCTCGTTTTCCTCTATTTCCCCGGCTTGTGCCCCTCTTATTCCCGTGCAGCCCTCACAGCTGCTCCTGCTTTAGCAGCCCGGCGTGTCTGTGTGCAGCACCCCCCTCAGCATCGCCCCTCTCCTGCCCCTCTCCACTCTGCCTATGTTCAGCCTGCGCCCAGCTGGCACATGTGCTATCTTATAGGGGAGTAGTGCATGTGTATGTGTGTGTCAGCCACAGACAGAGAGGGAGGAAGGAACACTGCCAGCAGCTCTCTTACCCTATGACCATCCCAGGACCCCAACATGAAAGCACAGAGCCCGCCTCTCTGGAGAGTTGCTAGCCAATTAGCAGCAGAGCCGACCCTCTGTACAGAGCCCTCACTCCTATATTCTCTCAAGGGCTCGTGTTAGCTCTGCTCCAGCCAGATGAGGAGAAGTTCCTTCCCAATTACAGCTGTAATTGTCTGATACAGTCCAGGGCATAGGCAGCACAGTGAATAGCAAGGGGGTCAGTTGCCTCCCCTGAGTGCCCCATATCCCTTATAATGGTGTTTAAGATCTCAGTAAGTGCTAATTTTGTGTCTTTCTCCTGGTAATACTGAATGTCAATCTGGGAGCTGCTGCAGCAACTTCTTATATTGTATCTCTTCTGAGCCCCAGTCTGGACACATGATACTGTGTGTGTGACAGAGTGAGGCTGTGTTACAATAGGGATCTTCTTTAACTTGGGGGAGAGGTGAAATCTACAAGTGTGTGTGATTGTGTGTGAGAGAGACACATTGCATGTGTATGTGCAAGTGTGTGAGCATTATTGTACAGTAAAGAGGGGAGCATGACTAGGGATGTAGCGAACAGTTCGCCGGCGAACTAGTTCGCGCGAACTTCGACTGTTCGCGTCCGCCGAATGTTCGCGAACGTCGCGCGACGTTCGCCAATACGAGTTCGCGTTCGATTCGAACAAAAATCGTTCGACCAGTCGACCATTCGATTCCTTCGACCGCTAAAATCGAAGGATTTTCGTTCGAATCGAACGATCGAAGCCATTGGATCGAATGAAATCATTCAATCGAATAGCTTCGATCGTTCGAGTCGAACGAAAATCCTTCGATCGAACGATTAAAATCCTTCGATCGTTCGAATCGAACGATTTTCGGATGTTCGAAGTTCGCGAACTGTTCGCGAACTGTCCGCATTTTTTGCCGGTGTTCGCGAACGGCGTTCGCGAACACATCGGCGGCGGTTCGCTACATCCCTAAGCATGACTCCTGTGACTGTTACACCAAGGGAACCATGGGCATCCTCGGGGGGGGGGGATTTACTGTATATAGATAGTGTAGTAGCAGGACTGGCAAAGAAGACAACGATCAGTAATCAATGGTGGAGACGTGCCAATCAATGAGAAGACTGAGCCAGAACATATGGGGAGTGATATTCAAGCAGAAAAATGTACCTTCTCCTAATATAATGACTACAGAGGGTCACAAACTGAGATTTGATGGGTTCCCTTGGTGTAACAGCCACTGGAGCGATACTCCCCCAACCTACTGTACAAAAATGCTCACACACACATACCCACACATGCAATTCCATTTCATCTCTCCCCTAAATTGAAGCAGAGCCATATTGTAACACAGACATACAGTCATATGAAAAAGATTGGGAACCCATCTTAATTCTTTGGAGTTTTGTTTATCATTGGCTGAGCTTTCAAAGTAGCAACTTCCTTTTAATATATAACATGGATTATGGAAACCATAGTATTTCAGCAGTGACATAAATTGGATTAACAGAAAATATGCAATATGTATCATAACAAAATTAGACAGGTGCATAAATTTGGGCACCCCAACATAAATGTTACATCGATACTTTGATTGTTGATTTGAGCCTCCTTTTGCAAATGTAACACCTCATATAGCCTTTGATGAGTGTCTGGATTCTGGATGGTGGTATTTTTGACCATTCATCCATACAAAATCTCTCCAGTTCTGTAAATTTGATGACTGCCAAACATGGACAGCCTGCTTCAAATCATCCCATGGATTTTCCATGATATTCATGTTGGGGGACTGTGACAGCCATTCCAGAATATTGTACTTCTCCCCCTGTATAAATGCCTGTAGATTTCGAAGTGTGTTTAGGGTCATTGTCTTGTTGTAATATCCAACCCATGTACAGTATAATTTCAACTTTGTGACTGATGCTTGAACATTATCCTGAAGAATTTCTTGATATTTAACATGGGCCCCAGTCCCTGAACTAACCACACAGCCCCACAGCATGATGGAACCTCCAACAAATTTGACAGAAGGTAGAAGGTGTTTCTCTTGGAATGCTGTGTTCTATTTCCGCCATGCAAAGAGCATTTTGTTATAACCAAATAAAATAATAAATTTTTTGTATCATTAGTCGAAGGCACTTTGTTCCAAAATGACTGTGGCTTGTCTAATGTGGTTTTGCATATAACAAGCGACAGCACTTCCTGTTTCTTGATGGTCTGCAGGTCGCGGGTCCGGGTTGTGGATAAGGTACTTGCGGGTAGGGTCGGGTAGCGGTTCCAAGTGGGTAAGAATGTGGGTTGCGGGTCCGGGTTGCAGATTGCAGGTTGCGGGTATGGGTCGGGTACGGGTCCCAAAAAATGGACCCGCACTGGACTCTAGGGTGGCATGCCGCCCCTAAAATGTTGCCGCCCTAGACCAGGGCCTTTGTGGTCTCTTCACAAATCCGGCCCTGATCTTTTGCGTTTGCGGAGAAACTCCTGGGGGGGGGCAATGTTCCCCTTAATGTGAACACCTATGCTCCCAGGGTCTGCTGTATGGTAGTTACGCAATTGTATTGTACTTCTGCCATAGGGCTGCTAAACAAGCACAGCAGGGTAAAAAAAAACTACTGTATATTGCTGTTAGTGGTGTAAATAGACGTTAATAGACCCCACAATTGTGTTCTGCAATAATATATCTATGCTTCACATCATACCCCATAATGAATGCTTCTGTCTCTTTGCTTCCTCAGAGATCACCTGACCAGAAATAATGCAGCTCTAACTGTAATTGGAAGAAGTGTGGGAGTAAAAGACATAACTTTGGAGCATGTTTAAAGGTGAACTATCGTGAAAATGAAAATTTAATATAAGCTTCAGCATACTGTAATATACTACAATAAATTAAATATTCTGGATCATTTCTGAAATAATCAAGTTTATGTTCACTATTCCTCTCTCAGCATCAGTTTCTCTTTATTCTGTCTTCATGCAGCAGTTGGGTGTCAGATATTCATTTATAGTTAGATTCAATATATCTTATATGGGGCCTTCCATTCCTAGCAGATGTATTAGAGCTCATTCAAATAACTGATTCCAGTACAAACAAAATCTAACAAAGTAGCCTTTTGCACAAATCCGGCATATAGAGAGACAGGATGTCTGGTGATTACCTGGTGAGCTCTAATACATCTTCTAGGCAAAATGAGCCCCCCTATAAGATATACTGGATCTAACTGTCAGTGATTATCTGACACCCATCTCCTGTATGAAGACAGAATGAAGAGAAACAGATGCTGAGAGAGGAATAGTGAAGAGGAACTTGATTATTTCAGAAACCTTACAGAATATTTAATTAATTGTATTTAGAAAGTTTCTTATTTCAGTATGCTGAAGCTAATATTAAATTTTCAGTTAACATTTGCGATAAATATCTCTGGAGATATCCGAGAGATGTTGCCCATAGCAACCAATCAGATCTTTGCTTTTTAGTTTTCTAACTTGTAGGTGACTGTTTAAATCTAATTGCTGATTGGTTGCCATGGGCAATATCTCCGGTGATTTCCAAAGATATTTAACTCCAAAGTCATTAAACATGCCCTTCAGTCCATTAATCAGTTGATGTTAACTAACATGTATGTGTGCCTTTGGTTTGTTTGCGTGCAGCATGAATCATATATATTTATGCAATGTTAATTAAGGACTTATCTGGTAACCCTAAGATATTGCAGCTCATGTGTAAAACCTGCTTCATGTAAATAAACCATTTTCATAATCATATACTTTTTTAGTAGTATGTGCCATTGGGTAATCATAAATAGATTTTAAAAAATAAGGGCAGCCCCCTGGGATCGTATGATTCACGGTGCACACAAACAAACCATACATGTTAGGTCACATGAGCCAATTAACAGACAGAGTTCTGTCTTACCTGTTACAGTTAGAGTTGTAGTATTTCTGGTCAGGTGATCTCTGAAGCACCACACAGACCATCACGAAATGGTGGCTCAAGGCTAGAGATGTAAAAGGGCAATATTTTGGATATATATTCCAGTTTGATAAGAGTCTTTAATATGCCAATTAATATGTGTCAAGGCCGCCGGGAGCGCGAAGAGTCGCGTCTGCTCCCGGCGGCAATCCAAGATGGCGGTGCCCAGTCTGCCCACGTGGGCGCTGGGACACCAGCGCCGCAACGCTGATGCATGCGTAAAACACGCATGCGCAAACACGCCAGCGCAAGCACGCCGGTGTAAGGACGCCAGTGACGTCACTATGGCACCAAATTCAACTATAAAAGGGGGCCCAGTACTCCAGAAGGGCGCCCAAGAATAGGATTTGCTGCCATAGATACTGGGTTCCTGTTTGTGTTTCCTGATTCCTGCTTGTTTCCAGCCTTGATCCCTGCTCCAGCCTTAATTCCTGCTCCCTTGTCGTGTTTCCTGTTACCTGCCTGTGTTGTTGACCTTTGCCTGGACTCTTGCTTATTGATCCTGATCTGCCTGCCACTGAACTCTTGCCTGGACTCTGACCATCCGCTTGCTTAACCCTTTGGATACCGCGACCTTGCTCCCTCAAGAGGGCTTCCTCCTAGATCCTGACTACCTCCCTGGAGGGAGCTCCCGGCTCCCTGACAATATGATATAAATTATATAAATCTGTTGCTCAAATATTCATTTTGGGGTATAGTGTTCCTTTAAGCCAGATCACATTGAGTAATGTGTTGAACTTGTACAATGGAAAGGTATTTTTAGGAGATTACCAACAATAGCCCAAATTTACCACAGGTAACAAATCTGCTTGAGTGCTATTGCCCTAAGTGCCAATAACTTTTTATAAAGACCTACATTGTTCAGGGGGTATAGTTTTCCTTTAATCTTGGGAAAATGTGAATGAAAGCATTTTCCCGCTATTAAGCTAGATAGCTGTAAGTAATGTGTTTTACTTGTGGCAAGCCGAAACTTTTGCAATGAGAAGGCATTTTCAGAAAATTTGTCTCTCTCGGTAGCACAGATTTATCATGGGCGACAAATCTCCATGTATCACTTAGTTATAGTTACAGTTATAGGCTACACAAATGACCTGCTGGTTTTAAGTTACACACCTCCACCCAAATACCACACTACACTTACTATAATTTATAAATTATATATACTATATAAATTACATTCCAAACATGCTCTGCTTTTACAATTTACATAATTGTACAAAAATTCTTGTTGTATTATATGATTCTTATCGTGAGTAGGGATGGGCGAATTTTTTCACCTTGTTTTGCCGAAAAAATGACACCCATAGATTTGTATGGCATGGTGTGTCAAAATAAAAAGACGCGCGTCAAAAAAATTCCGCCGTGCCAGCGACATTTCGCCGGCAGCAAATTTTTGGCGAAACCAATTGGGTCAAATTCGCCCATCCCTAATCGTGAGGCAATATCTGTGAATATACCTGTTTACTAAACATTATCACGAATAAAACAAATACAGTAGAACTCTGTTTTTACGTACCCATAAATTTAGTTTTCCCCCAACAACGGCACACTTAAAGGGGAACTAAAGTCTAAATATAATAATGCTAGAAATGCTGTATTTTGTATACTAAACATAAACACAAACCTACTGCACCAGAAGCCCAATAAAACAAATGATTTATGTTTTCAAAGTTAACCACAGGGGGTCATCATCTTAAAACTATGTTAAACCATCTTTGCAAGACCAAGACCATGTACATGCTCAATATGGTCTGAAGCTAAGCTTAGGGGTCGCCATCAATTATCACAACAGCACAAGTCAAATAATTTCTGCCATAGAAGCTGATACAGCAAGACTGATTAATAATCAGAATATACAGACTGATTAATAATCAGAATATACAGACTGCACTGGGCCTGTGGATACAAATCTCTACGCGGTCGCCAGCTGCTCTACAGGGAAGTAAAGCTGGTTGAGTTGTGGGAAGTAAGGTGGGGGGGGCTTCCCCTGGGGGGAGGGCTTCCCCAGGGGGGGGGCTTCCCCCTGCCGTTTGAAAGTATGATCGTTTCCATGCAGAGCAGCTAGGGACCATCCGAAGTTTCCTATCCACAGCAGTCAGAGCAAGTAAAACGAAGGGGGGAATTCACTGCAAACAGTCAGGTTTCTTATAAATGTGGTACACAATTTAATTAAAGTATATCGGAGATAGATTTCTTTTTCATTAAAAAAGGTAAAAATCTGATTTTTATTTTTTTGCCTTTACATCCCCTTTAAGCATCTCTTGTTTCTTCCCACATTTTATGTTTTCCCAGAATTTAAGTTGACACACACAACTGCTCTGACAAGAACTGGTATGCAGCATTTCTCCACTGTAATTAAGACTTTCTGGCAGTTTAGGAAAAGCCAACAAATTGCTATGTATAGATCTGTACTTAGAAGATGCTTTATATAATTTGGCAAGGCTTAACATGACATAACGTGAAGTTTCTTAAAGTGTGTAAAGCCAGAGCTGTCTGTGAGCGGTTAAATGGAATATCCAAAAAGCATAAAAAGATACTGACAGGTAAAAGATTTTCACAGGAACGTATCCACATCACTTTAAAAAAAACTTCTACCACTAATTAACCTTGCCTCCTTCCAGCCCCCTGTTACCTACATCAGCCAGTGACTGCAACCATAGGGCATGACTAAGAATATAAAGTCTGTTACCTTGCTGTTATTTGTATATGTATTTATTTTTGTTTTTCTGTAACAGAAAAAGGAATGACCAAACTCCTACATACATAATGAATTCAGAAGATAGGGTCAAACATCTGTGTACAGACATGGGACCTGTTATCCAGAATGCTTGGGACTTTTGTCTGGATAAAAGGCCCTTTTTTAATTTGGATCTCCATATCTTGTCTTCTAAAAATTATTTAAAAATCATTCATATTGGAATATAGAAAACTGAAGATGAAAGAAGTATAAAAAAATTAATTGATTGGTATGGGGGTTCTATGTTGTCAGCAAAAAATTCAACAACCTTTCCCCCAAACTATTACCTAAACTGTCACCTGCTTAAGAATCATGTAATTCTTTTTCATAAAAATCTAAAGATGAAATTAATTTTAATGCAATGTGAGCGGTATTGCTATATTTTTTAAATTCCTGTTAATAATTCTATTGTGTCAACATTTAAAAAAAATAACAAGGAGGACTATAAGCAATAAGAGTATATCTCCCTATCTGCTGCAAATACTCTTCAACGTTCAGCCTGCCAAGCTTCACACAGCAACTGCTCCATTGACTCCAGCCTTTTTTGGTGTTCATTCAGCACAGTGCAGCTGTTCTATCAACCAGTGGGAATGTCAGCTACAAGTGCAAAGGGGCTGAAATGTAGGTCACAGCAAGAACTGGAGAGGAGGAAATAAGCTCTTGTAGAGATTCATGAGCGCTGTGTATATATAGCCATAGACTTTAAACTGCATTGTATTTATTTATGTAAAAATTGAAAAACCAAAGTCCCAAAACCAAGTGAGTTCTTCAATCCAGTAACGATAAAAAGGCTCTCTCCAACCTTCAAAAAAGTCAAAATCCAAAATGTGTGTCACCGGTCGTTCCTCAAAAAAGAGAAAAGGGAGAAAAAACAAGACAATAATAGTGTAGTGTTCTGTTCTGGAGTCACACCTCCCTGTGCTTACATTCACACATTTATCAGTGCTATTAACCCCACCTCGACCTTCTTAGGTGCAAGTGAAATATTTACCAAGTGTACTCATAACACCATCAAGTAAAAAGTGCAAGTGCTAAGATATGAAAAGAGAAGTTGAAAGGTAGAGGTAAGTACCCACACGATTGTGGTCCCACTTCTGGTGGTATATTATACTCACAGACGGCCCATGTAAATTCACATATCACAACATAAACTGCTCTTCAAATGATTCCAAAGTTTTCGGTTTTAAAACCACTTTTAAAATCAAAACGGCATTCCTCTCGTGCGAGCTGAAATCCCTGCAGTGCGTAGTATGGTGTCCACGGATAATTTACCGGCAGAGAGAGATATACCGTGGACACCTCACTACGCACTGCAGGGATATCAGCTCGCACGAGAGGAATGCCGCTTTGATTTTAAAAGTAGTTTTAAAATTTCCTGTGAGGAAGTTAACCTATCAAAGCCAACTACTTATTCTATTTTTTTTACATTTGCTTCCTAATATACTTTCTAACAACCTGAACTTCAGTATGTAGATTTAATCTGAGCAGACAGCCATACTGCACCCCTTTTCTCTCAGAAATAATTACTGTACTGTACAGTGTGTGACTTCAGTAAAGTATTATAGGCAGAAAATAACTTTTTACCAAAAATAAAATATCTTATTATTTAGCATACTGTACTATTACCTATTAATAATCTTGTCTCTCTAAATATTGTAGTATACTGTACTTGTATAGGTGGGCTTTTTTAAGTCTCTGAGAGTTTCACCTGCCCTTATGTGTGTTCCCACGCTATAAAACCTGTTGGAAGAATATTTTGAAGGGTTTCTTCTGAAGGAAGAGTGTACCATTTTAGGCAAAAGGGTGCCAGCAGGGTGTGCCCATTTTAGCTGGGTAACAAGGTATTTACTCATAAGTGTTTTATACATACTGTTAACACAAATGAGGACAGTGTTTCAAATATAAAATGAAATTAACTTTGTAAAATCTAGACAAACCCTAGGAAAACAAGTTACAAGATAAATGCTGGAAGGCGTGAAGTTTTACCAAATTCATGAAAACATGTTTTAGATGTAGATTTTACTGTAAATGTCCATGGATGAGTCTGTTCTAGGAGATTTACTGTTTCTTTAACGATCACTTGCTGTTACAGGTCTCCCTCTTATACCAGATGTCTAGGGAAGTTAAGATGGCTTTTTAAATTTTTGCGTGTCTTAATGTAATAATCAAGTAAATGAATGTTACAAAATCATTCTTCACTCTAAGGCAAGTTTGGACCAAAAGTTACTGAAATAAGTGGCTTGACCTAATGTACAGGCATATTAGTAGTATTTCTATATTCCTGTAAAGTCCTGTTCTAGTGAAATTATGCTCAAGACAAACAATGTTCAGGTTTATAATTAGCATTTCTTGAATTTACTTAGTGGGACAGAATTGGAAGGGCATCCTTAAAGAAGGATATTGTCCATTTTCCTTGACTGCCCTCTAATTTTAAACAGGATTGTGTTATGATTTTGTATGTTGATTTTCTGATGAAGTGTTTAACTCACAAAAGTACAAAAACATTACCATCAAAAGAGGTTTCTCCTTTTGTGCCTGAATTTTTTGCATTTCAGACATAACAGGAAAGGATGACACTGATAAACAGTTGAAGGTTACAAAAGGGAGTGAGAGAAAGAAAGAATGTTTGGATCTAAATCTGACATAAAGTTGTTAAGTCTATATAGCCGGGGCTTGATTAGTGGGGAGGAAAACACATAAGAGAATCCAATATAATATGATGTCTAAAATCTGTTATGAAATGGTTAGCTAAAGCGTGTGACGCCTTAAGCAATTATTAATGCAAATCAACATGGAGAAGGTAGTATTTGTAGTTATCTGACTATGCAGCTCTTGGCATAAAAATATTCATCCTTGTGTGCATACAAATGACAAGTAATCTGATGTACCATTAATATGTATGCATAACAGTTGTTTTGAAATGGTTTAAATATTGTAGTATACTGTACCTTTCCAGGATAATGTTTATAAGAAGAAAATACAAAATCATATTTCAAATAATATTTTATTTTCCATCTTTCTAAAATGCATTTTCTGAATTAAATACTTTCAAATTTAGTTTTAAAACTCAGATTGGAAAGTATTTGCTCAACACGTTAAACATTTTAAATTCCAAGTTTTTAATCAATTTATGAAATTTTACAAAATGAATAAGAAACAGCTCACTTAAAGGAGCCCTCTCACACTGAGAAATAGCTGCAAATCCAATTTTATGTTAGTCAAGAAAATACATTTTAAATATATTATATAAATTATTTAAATATTGTTCCCTTCTGTCTGGGAATTCACAATCACAGCAGGCAGGCAGACACCATTTTGTAAACACTATTATTAAGGCAAGCTTTGCATCTCAAAGTCTTGTTTTGCACCACAATGAGGCATTTGATGCCCATGCCTTTGCACCGGTCACAAAATTAGATGCTAATGAAGGAGGTGGAATGTGTGGCGTGCAGTGACATCTAGGAAGTGCAGAATGGAAAGTGAAAGCAATGGCCTACCCCACCTCTATGCCTAAGGCATAGAGGTGGTGTGGGGCAAGCAATAAATGATTAACAGCTGAGATATTTAAATACATTTATAATGGGTATGGATGTTCTAATAAAAAAAAATTATTTGTGTTTCGTGTTCAGTTTTGAAAAGGACTTTTATTATACTGCTATTTATGTGTGGGTGACAGGTCCTCGTAAAGCATAGATTTCAGTTTTGGTAGTTTGTAGTATAAAGACATGTTCAGTAATGATGTGCTAAATCTACCTACTTGTGCCCAGCCTGCCCTGATGAGTTGCTTGTATTTATAGACCCTCACCTGACCCACCTATCTAAAATGTCAAGAAGGGGGTGAAGCAGGCACATGCCTATACAGGTTGCTGGACGTGAAAGCAGGGCATTGTAACCCACCTACGATGTCAAAGAAGGTTATTCTGATTGAGATCGCAGTTCTTAGCTTCTTATGGCTGCAGATTCAGGTGCCTGTGTTACACCTTAAATTATGGTAATCCAAGGGATAATTTAATCTTAAACAGCTCCAAGTAGTATTTTTAAACTGCAATGTGTTTATTAGCAGTGATAACATACTACATGTTTCAGGCAGAAAAGGGACACTTGAAAAAGGGCTCTGTCAGAAACATGTAGTGTGCTATCACTGCTAATAAGCACATTGCAGTTTAAAAATACTGCTTGGAGCTGTTTAAGATTCAATTATTCCTTGGACAACCCACCTACTATGTATGTGTGGATGTCAACCCTGATCTGCCCCACCCACAGGAAACCCCATGGATCCCATGGGTTTTAACCGACCCACACATCACTAATATTAGCCATTATGAATTCTTTCAAGTCTGTTCTAAAGCTATAAATGTTTTAGTTAGGTTACCTCACTGTTCTCATCTTGGCTATGGTGACAAGTAAACTGAAACCATTGAGCTTTGTTTGCAGGGGCCAAAGTACTGTAAAAATTAGAATTCACTGTTTATACCTTGGGGCCACATCATTTTGGTACACTGTAAATATATGGTTTTATAATAGTCAATTTGCATGTATCCCCTTATGACATAAAGAAAAGCAATAAATAGTGTTTTTCAGGACATTGGCAACTAATGGTTTGTCAACCCCTCAATGACTGTCCTTGACTGTATGCAATTATCTGGACTTCTATATTACAGTGAAAATTACATTTTATATTAATAGAATATAGAACAATACTACTTATTTTAGTATAAAAGCAAAACAGAAACTATTCAAGAACCATATCATTTAATTGTTTGTGGCATCAAGAGCGTCAATGCTTACCCCCTGTTTTCTCATGTTCTTACCCTGATCCAATACCAGCCATTTAACAAAAAAAAACAACACACGTGGCATTGGATCATAAGAGGCCACAGCATTTTTTAACACAAATGTATTAAAGCGGACCTGTCACCCATAATAAAAGTCATTTTCAAATTAAACTAAAATCCAAATTCTTTTTTTATTAACGCATTCATAGCTTTTGTAAACTCATTTAAAAATCACAGCTGTCAATCAAATATTGCCTGCTCCTCCTCTATGCCTTCGGCATTTAGCACTTACTAGATGTCTCTGCACTTCCCACATTCCCCCTCTCTCTTACCATTTAATTGTGTAGCCAGTGCATGGGGATGGTCATCAGATCCCCCATTCTGGTGCACAAACAAGATTATGAGTTGATGCAAGGCTTGCCTTAATAACTTTGTCCACAAAATGGCTCCTGCCTCATTGCTATAATTATGAATTCCCAGAGCAAGGGAAACAAGATTCAAATATTGTATATAGTGTAATTAAAGTTTATTTTGCTTGACAAATGTGATAACATTTTGAATAATTTTTTTGGGTGACAGGTCCCCTTTAATCTCTCATATACTGTACAAAACTGTCAATTTTATAACAAAGACTTCCATCCGACATAATAAGTACTTATCCCTCCCTTGGCGGATGGCCCATGTAAAGCAACACAAGTCCCAGAGGCCACTCGCCAGTCATCCCCAACACCAGCTCAGCAAGCGCCACCATTAATCTCTCTTGTCACCTTCCCACTCAAGATCACTGCCCGGGAAGGACACCCCAATACATAACCGAACTCCCCACATATTTCCAGTCATCACCACCTGTCCTGCTTTGACATTAGTCTTCTCCCAACGCCCCTTCCAATGCCTTACCCTGATCCTTCCCTGCAAGTCAGAATAGGGAGGGAGGGAGATCGTCTGTCACCAGCACTGATTAAAATTTTTGCTGATCACTGGGCTGCTCACTTTTTGTGGTCACATACCTCCTGTAAACCCTAGAAACTCCCGCCACCTCTGTTCCATCAGTGGGCTGCTTCATCTTTGTTGCCATGCCTCCTATTTGCCTAGAGCTCCCAGCGGTCTCTCCTTTTGTAAGATGTACAGTACATGTACAAAGGTGTATTTATGAACATATTACAGTAAAAAAACTGTTTTTGAAGTTGGAAATTGGGCATCATTACATCACAATAGCCTGTCACTCCTCTCTAATATTTCAGTGAAAGAAATATTTGCAAAGTACAATAAATTGTTATGGCATCTAGCCAAAACACAACACTCACATACTTGCTATTTGCAAAGGATAAATCATGTGAAAGCCTGACAGAATTTATGAGAGCAGCAACAGCTTCGTTAAATGACTTCTGTTACTACTGAGGTGATTCAAGTTGCATTGATAAATAAAGTAGTGAAGATCACTAGATATTGGGCACAGGGATGCAGGGAAGCTTCTCAGCATTTTGTCACATGCTGCCTGGCTGCCAACCCATCACCTTTACCTCTCTAGGGTAGGTGAGTTGGTAGTGTACAGAGTCTAAAGTCACTCATACATGGCCAAACAGACAAAAAAAAAGTGTGAAAGGGGCCACGCACAGTATGAATGTTTTCCTATCCTAATCGCTCATACAGTTTGTGTTTTCCTCATCTACCAGTGCATTTTAAACTGGATAACATGGTGCATTAAAACCATTATAACCAATGGCAAAGTTTTGAAAGGTTTTCAAATATGTCAATAGACCCAGTTGAAAAAAAAACACAAATCCATAAATTATCTTAATGGGCACCTATGGTATATCTGTGCATGCCATTTTCACTTGAGAAAAACATGTCACCAGCAACAGTAAAAGCCCAAAAAAACTGGTGCAGGTAAAAAAAAAATAGCATTATAGAAAAAGCAGATGAGATGAGATGAAAGCAACACAAAGCAACAGAAACACTTTTATCCAAAACTAAATAATGATAGAATCATCTCACAACCATTAACATCTAAGTATCCTTCAGAAAAAGAATGATTCTGTTTTGCAGCTAAAGTAACTAGTCTGAAATAAGATTTGAAACAGACAGTCCATTGCATGTTTAGAATTAAAATTATTTAATTGCAACATCCATGTCATCATTAATTAATAAAGATAATAGTTTGGATACTGCCTGTCTAGTACTTCTGCATAGCTACTTGCCACTGAAGCCTTCTGCCAGATGCTTGACACTAAAAGAAAAGTACAGCCAAACCACAAGCATGTTAGAATTATATTTGCACCTAGTGGTGGATCATAGCAAACCCTTTGGGGGTTGGGGGGAAGGAGATTCTGTTTTTGATTTTACTGATGACTTGCCTTCGCCACCTTAGACCTGGCGAATTGCAATGGAGTGGATAGGAGTTAGTAAAAAAAAAAGTTGACATTTTCAAACGCTGGCGTCTTTTACTTTTTACAGGGTGATAGGCTGAAAAAGAGTGAATTGTTTTTTTTTGGAGTACCCTCCTTCCCCCCTACATTTGATAAAATATGGCACCTAAACTAAACTGTGGGCACACGTGTAGGGCATTATAACAACTCTATATGATTTTATTAAGGTTCCCTGGCCTTGTGTAGTGTAAAGTATTTGCTGCAGCATTTAAGGCCATTGTACTTTAACTGCATGCCGTATGTAAATTAGTAAACGCTAGCGTAACTTCGAACTGCTGATTGTATTTTCGCTAGCGCAACTTCGCAAGTGTTCATTACCCTGTGCACAATTTCGGATCTTTGTGAATTAGCGTTGTCCAGGCGAATTTACGCGTGAATGTGTGCGCAGCCAGCGCTGGCGAATTTTCACAGGTAAGTCAACAGACGACTTTTTGCCCCATGGTCGTTACTCCGCAAATTCACTAGAGTGCGGATTTTGTTTGTTTTTATTTGTTTTCATTTGAACCTAGTCTTTTGTTTCCAAGTAAAGACTAGTCTGTTTTTACATTGCTTCCTGCACAAAACTCTCCACGGATTCTTGGGAGTATGCCAGTTGGTCCAGGTGCTTTGTATTAAAAGACTACTGGTACATTTTTAAAATGTGATGTCATCACAGGAACTGATTTCCTGGGGATTACATTTTAATTTAAAAACACCTGATTTTTAGCAGTACAGATAACTGATATTCTTGTTTGACTCACTAAGGGGTACTAAGGAAGACAGGTTGCACACTGCTATATGGAATAAACAGACAGCGACCTGACCATGAGTGCTCTTTAATGAGTCAAAACAATAAGTTTAGGTGGCTGCAACAGTAAAAATCAGACATCATAAGCAAAAAAAAGTCATCCTACAAAAATTGTGCTCTGGAAATGATATGTTAATGGTTTATAAAAAGATGCTAATATGCCTGTAATTCTTTCAACATATTTTCTGACATTGTCAAGGAAACCTTGTGTGGAGTTAGGCCTTCTACAAAGATTATGTAAGCATATATACATCAGTTCCATATATGACATTTTTTTAAAGGACTATTTGGCTTATTTACCCTTGGTCTCCTCATGCACAATATACTTTATTCAGTGGAGGTGGTTAAGGAGCCTATTATTGGTGATGGAGAGGATCTCTGACTCATGACCCACAGGTGCACAAGCTCCTTACAACACAGCTATTTGGTATATTCCATAATATAATCATTCTGTATTGTTAAAAAAGAACATAAAACTATTGGTGCTGTTGTCAGAAGGTTTGTGATTGCTTCTTTCTCTAAACTGATGCCAACATATTTTTCTGCAGCTAATGTTAGCGTTTTGGCATAGTAGCTCTTTGATGCAGCCCAAGGGTTACCTGGATACACAGGTATCTTTTCCAATTAGAAAAACATCTGCATTAGGCTCACTCAGACCCCTGAAGTTTTGGAACTGTGCTGCTTTCCTACAGAGAGATTTCTAATGATCTCACTTTACTTGGAAAAATATGAGCCTTTAAAATAAGATGTGACATTTCCAAGAGACTATTAGCCTGATTATTTAAGATTAAAATGCTTTTTAGCATACCTTTTGCAATATATAGCATAGGAAGGTAATCATGAAATTATATATGTAACTGTAATGTAATGCATATGAGTTCTTGCTCATCCATGAAATTTCTGTTTGAATTGGATTGCTTGTTATCCGGCCTTATAGGGCAGAGTAATGTGCTTTGTGGCTGTAGCACAGTGATCCTCAACCAGTGGCTTGTGAGTAACATGTTGCTCACAACCCCTTGGATGTTGCTCCCAGTGGACTCAAATCAGGTGCTTATTTTTGAATTCCTGTCATGGGGGTGAACTTTAGTTGCCTAAAAACCATGTGTGCTGTCAAACAGAGCATTCTGTAGGCTTCCAGTCCACATTGGAGCTACCAATAGCAAGTCAGACCCCATATTTGGCACCCCCAGGAACATTTTGCATGCTTGTATTGCAAGCATTTTACATTTTTACATGAGTGTGGCTCATGGGAAAAAAAGGTTAGGGACCCTTGTTGTAGAATGCTTTAATAATCACTGGGTTCCTCTTTAGCAAATGACAAAGGGAGTCAGAAGGATTCTACCCCTTTCATGCCATTTATGTATTGCAGCTGTTCTTCTTACGCATGTATGGCATTCTCCCATAGTTTTGCTTTGTATACTCATTCCATTTGTTTTTATGTTGCTTGCTCCGCACCATTTAATGTAATCTAGTACACAACCATTTGGTTAATGCCCAACTGCTTCCCAGTGGTTTTTATTTCACTATTAACTGTGCATTTTACTTACATGTGTGGTCCTTTCTTGGAATTTCTTTTTACCTTGGGCAGTGTAAGCCAGTTTCCTTCTTTCTATAGTGTGTTTATTTCTTTCTTCATCTGGCATTTTTGCTTTGGAGTTTGCATGAATCCTCCATGTGCCAGGCAAAAGGTTTAATGTACGTGATTTGCATCCACAGATGTGATTTGTGCTTATACCCTATACCAGCTTCTTTTATATAATGATCACAATTTAGGAATGGCTTTCATAGAAACCATGCTGCACCTTTGTAGTGTTTTGTCTGATATTTAGTGTCTTGCTAAAAGGATATTAACAGGCGATAAAAATGCTAAAAGGAAGTTAAATAAAATACTACTGGTCAACTTTTACCAGAATGGGTGGTCTCACTCATTTTGGACTGTCCGTTCTTAACTTATTCATGGCTGAATAGTTTAAAAGAACATATACTGAATTGTTTCATTTTTTTTTAAATGGCTGTAGCTGTGATCATGTGCTAAAACATTGTGGAATTAGGAATTATAACATGGTCTTTTGGTTAACCTTACAAAGATGAATTCATAAATTATGAGCTAGGAGGCAAACTTTGTCATGATAAGGTCATTTCTGTGTCTCATTGTCTAGGGGCAAACACTGGGCTGGTACAGAATGGATTATCTTAAAACATTAGCCAGAATATTCTCCTGGGAAACAGATGTAACGAAAACAAATAAAAAAGCTTTGTTAAAACGTGACCATAAAAATGAGTTTGAAAAAAGAGTTATGAAGCTTAAAAGACAACAGCATCTTTTAATAATTAAAAGGACATTCTAGGCTGACTAAATACAAACACCAATTGCTAAGTAGAGGAAAGCAAAACAAACTCCCCCCATTATATTCACTGTACAAAAACCCATAAATGCTAACGTATAAGCTCATTAAAACTATGATCATTAAAGTTGTTTGTGCAACTAGAAGAGTTATTTAATTTTTAACATAAAACCATCAGCCCTTTTGATATGCATAACAATACTCATGCATGCATGGTGTGCAATGTGCAATTTTAATTGAAATTGGCATTGATTTTTAGTCCAGTATGCATAATTCACCTCCACACACACGCAATTCTAGTGTAATTGTTCACTTGTATGAGATACACTAATGTTATACCAAATTTACACAACATGGCTTTCACCTCATGGCTTCCATACAGTCTTGAGGATATTGAGTCTTGAATGATATTGTAGAAAGGCTTGGTAACAAATCTCAGCAGCATATTTGTGAAAATATACTTAATTTTACACAAAAACAGTATAAAATTTGGTGCAAAAAGAAACACCTATTTACAAAGCAGTTTGAAGTAAGGCAGATCTTTCTGACTGTCTGGGTGTGCTAAAAGAATTTACACTAACAATGTGCACTTCATTGGAACCTGCGATCATTGTTTTACGCAAAGCTTAATAGTCATAAATACACTGGCTTTTACACATTAATATCAAATGTACAATGTGTATTATATATATATACTCAGAAATGGTAGGCAAATGCCCAGGTGCTGTCTAATATTTCTTTGTAACAGCATTATAGTATATATGCACACTGTATAGTGTAACTAGCATTTTGTAATGGATTGTGTCCATGACCAGAATACATGGTATTATGTCACATGTAAGGTGAATATTACATGTATTATATTTTACACTTCATAACTACAGCACATTAGCAATACCACTCACAGATACTGGTACTGATACAACAGAAAATAAGATGCAGTATATGCAGTTGTTTAGTTGCTGCTCTTCCTTCATTATGACATCAATGTACTACTCCTTTATCAACGTATATACTTTTATTCTATTTTAAGTATATATTCTCATATTTCAGTCTCTTTTAAGAACAGTTTGCAAAATATATAACCAAAGCGTTAAATCTCTTTTAAATGTGTTTTATGTGCTGTAATTGGTATCATGACATCAACCTAATAGACACCTTAATAGATAGAGATAAATTATTTCCACCTGTGAGAAATGTATGATCAAAGACCGTCTACAAAATGGACCAGATGTCTGAATGCACATTTCTCCTGTTTTCTAAATGGCTCCCACCCTTCATTACATATGTTCTTAGTGATACACAGAGTTAATGCTTTACTAAAGAAAATACCTCTAAGCACCATTGCACAAAGTTGCAGAGGAGTGGTGAAGAAACAACAAATACCCATTTATAAATGGAACATATGGCAGGGGACATTTCTTCTGCCTCTGTGGTTCTCTTGTTCTCTCTCTTGTTCTGTATCACCACAGAAATATTTACTTTGAATACATGTAATTTAATCAGAATAGAATGGGCAAGATTGGGAAGAGAGAGAAGAAGAGGCCCTTGTAGGAAAAGTGAGGTTGAGGCACAGAGAGCACACCAACCAAGAAAGAATAATATAATAAAATGTCAGACTGAGAGAGGAAAGGTAGGGTTCTCATTTGGCCAGTATGTTACACTTGCTTTCCAGTCCAGTCTACAAAAACAATGGTTGATTGAGTGGGGCTCCAAGAGACACAGGACATGTGGGGAGTTTGACATTATGGAGCCTGGTCAGGTGGATTCAAGATGTGACCGTGTGTAAGGAATTTTTCTTTGGGGCCCCATTTTACTTGTTGGCCCTGTCCAGGGGGGTGGTGACGAGGGAGCTAATAGCTGGCCACCTGCGGTCAAGGGCCCTGCTTAACTAATTTAATTTAACTATAATGCAAAAAAATGTTTTAATATTCATTATATTTCTTTCAAGTTTGTAAGCAGAGAAAAACAAAGTCACCACTTTAGATTTAGTCACAGATCAGCTCTTTCTAAGAGCCAAATAGTTAATTAATATTATTTGTTATATTTTCCATGATTTTGCAGGTTGCTATAATCGCCTTAGCTACCAAGAAATGGGTAGACAAATGGAAGACATATCAAAATGGCCAGAATAGAAAAATAAAGTCACAATAATGGTCATTAAAAACAACAAAAAAGCAGCTCTAAGTAACCTAAGCAGAGGCATAGCAGCAAGACTGAGAAGTTGCATATAAATGTTTAACATATATAACTTACAGGGAAACTATTCCCCTAAAAATTGTAAATTGCCATAAAAATATAACATGTAAGGCATATTTAAAAAACTGCTTTATATTAATAAAGCCGTTTCATGAAATATATATACTATAGATTACTTTTAAAGATAATGTTGTATATGTTTTGCTGAAAAACCTTTAAACAATAGGTCTGACAATTCAGCTTAATAAAAATCTATATTTTATTTACAGTTTTTACTGCAAAACTGTAAACTGCCTAAAAAGCATAATTGGCTTGATACATAGCTAATGTAGGTTCTGGGCAGCTCAGCAACTTTTGAGCCTCATGGCATATACAATGCAATGCGACAAGGGAGCAATGACACAAGTTCTTTGTCTCATAACATTCAAGACTCACAGTTGTTGGCAGACAATAATCATTAATAAATCTTTCCATCAACAGAGAATTCCCTCTGTGCATTCATTTCTTCATTCATTTCCATTCAGTGGAATTTGTTCTTCTTTTTGGACTGTTCAGAAATAACGTGACACTGTGACTGTAAAATCGTACTCATTTTAGTGAATTCGATGTGCAAAATAATGGCAGCTGTAAATTTAAAGCAGATGTTGGTTTTAAATACAGGCCCAGTGCCTTGGGGGTATCCTAGATTCTGCCCTGTCCTTCACGCCTCATATACAGCCACTTAGTAAATAATGTCACTTTCACCTAAGGAACATGTCCAAAATACAATCATTTATCACCCAAAATTATTTAGTCTCTTACCATATCACGTCTAAACGATTGTGATTGGACTTTACTGACAGAGACGGTCACCTCTTCAGTCCATAATGAACACTGCCGCCAGGCTTATACACCTCTTAAACTGCTCCTCCGCTGCCAATCCCTGCACTGGCTTCTGAATAAAATTCAAACTAATGACCCTGACATTCAAAGCACCCTGACATTCAAAGCACTTAATAACTCTGCTCCACCCTACATTTCTGAACTTATCTCTTAATACTCACCCAACCACTTACTATGCTCCTCTACTCTTTTCTCAGTTACTCCTCACATGCTCACATTCAAGACTTTGCAAGGACTACACCTCTCCTCTGGAATTCTCTCCCACTGTCTGTCTGACTTTCTCCCAAACTTTCTGCTTTCAAAAGATCTTTTAAAATAGACTAGAATCCTACCCTCATTCTCTTTAGCTACCATAGGCTACATCTTTCACCTTGCTTATGTCTGATCTTGCCCACTCCCACACCTTGCATCTGATTCCATTCCCCTTTTAGATTTTACAGGGCCTTCCTCTCCTTTTGTACCAGTACTGGTCGTTATGTATGTAATTATGTATGTTCTATGTATTTAATTCACATGATTTCTTTGTATAAACACATTTATTTTACAATGCTGCTCAAAATGTTGGCATACTACAAATACATGCTAATTATAAATAATAATAATATAAATTTTAACAATTGCTGTGTAAAAGACCTGAGTAAAGATCTGGGAGCATGCTCAGCAGGGCATGAAGTGCCTATAACTTCTAAGCAATTGATCAACTAATGTACAAAATTGTTAGTTTATGTAAGTTAATGTATTATTATTAAAGCATAAAATAGAAAGCAATTAAAAAAGATCATTAATTGTGTAGTATTCAAAAATTATGTTTAGTAGTTATAACTGAACTATTTAGAAAGTTAAGTGTACTGCTCTTTTGAACAATTCTACAATAGAATATGTATTTTGTACTTATATACGTTTTCCCTAATCAGTCCATCAGGGAAAATGCCCTTCTTACCCTGTGAGTGTATTGAATTGTTGCTTTAAACCACAGATTGATTGGAACAAGTTTAATACCCATGGACCATAATGTCCTACAGACTGTCATGCCACCAGTGATTCATGCACCAAACACTTGATCAGAATAAGAGATAGAAATAGAACATGCCTGTGGAGGACTGGAATGTTCTAAAGACAGTGCTCACTGATATACTGAGCATAAGTTCATGCATACTGGACAGTACTTTGGTATTCATAGTGTTTGGAATAATGGACTTTGCAAAACTACTCAGTATTAATTCAGCTGGGCTGAATAATAAAGTCATTATTTACTCTCTGTACTATTATTCATTCTTTGTGACACTAATATGCATTTTAAAACAGTATTTACATAAAATGCTAAATGGCCATTGTTCTATCCACAACTCCATCCATAATTACTAGCACTTTTTTTTCCATCTCTCTCTCTCCAAGAAGATTTACCCAAGTCCACAGCAGAAATTAAGACAACTGAGACATTCTTTGGCAAATATTTTGCCGTTTCGCGGGAAATTCACAAATTTTCCTGCGAAGCGAAAAGCCCCAAATTCGCCCATCACTATTGATCACTGCTGAGCATAAAATGTGAGTTTTAAAGACTGCCATCCATTATATAATGGTTCAGGATCAATTATCCAGAATGCTCTGGGTCTGGGGTTTTCCAAATAACAGATCCTTCCGTAATTTGGATTTTCATACCTTACATCTACTAGAAAATAGTTTAAGCATTAAATAATCCCAATAGGCTGTTTTTGCTTCAAATAAGGATTAATTATATCTTAGTTTAGATCAAGTACTGTGTGCTGTTTTATTATTACAGAGAAAACTTAATCATTCTTAAAAATTTGGATTATTTGGATAAAATGGAGTCTATGGGAGAAAGCCTGTCATAATTAGGAACTTTCTGGATAACCTTTATACTCTTATTTATAATTTGAAGAGAAACCTGAAGCAATAAAAAGGTTTATAGAGCTAAAACGGTTTATGTAAAAAATACATATAATCCAGATTCAGTAAAAATCTGTATGTATTCAATATGTATAAAAAGGTGTTTAATTAAGCATGTATGTGTAATGTTACACAGTGTTGCATTTCATCATTATTGTCAACATGCACGGTCATTGCCCCAGGTTGCCATTAGTGCAACTATTCATGAATTCATGAGCATCTTTTTGCATTCATTACTTTGTGTATTTGCTGTTGTACATCTTGCCACCAAAATTTTTTTTTGTGGTTGTCCCAGCCTGATGAACTTTGTTTGACTGCTGTTTGGTCTTTTGTGGTCATGTTGACTTTGCAAGAACCGTGCCTAACCTGATCCCAAGCCATTCTTTTGACTTCCTGTACATGCACCCACCTTTGTCTTTTTCAGACTATGCCGCACATCTTTTGGTGTAAACAGGCAATAGTCTATGAGAACAGAGCCAAAATATCCCCAGGTTGTGGAGAGGGGAAGGAGGCTTAAATTTAAAAGGACAAGGCTAAGATTTAGAGGAAATTGGCAAGATTCCTATGTAATATAGGAACATATCATTATCACATTAACATTCATTAGGTTGAGTTCTATTCAACACAGATGCCCAAATCAAAATAATCCTATGTGCGTGAGGCTTTTAAGAGTTAGTGACTTCTAGCTTTGTTTGGCTTGACTATAAAACCTAATATGATTTTAAAGGCATATTACAAATTACACCCATTTGGTAATCAAATGTAATGCTTTAAATTAGTTAAGTATGTTTTATTCAGATCTCACATTAAATGGCTGTATGTCCTTTTCAGTTCATTATCCGAGTTCTCAGAATTAGCAATTGCTTTGTTTTTTGGTATCATTTTAATACTGTCTTTTTACTGTTATTATAAGGGTCATATAAAATGCTTCTTTTTATTTGTCCAATACCAGGACACCATCTTAAGTACAATACAAGGTGAAAGAAGTCTCCCACAGACTTAATAGGAAGCAACCTCTAACAAATTGTATGTTTTGTTGCCATACACCACATGACAGACCTAAGGGTAGCTGGAAAATACAAATAATAAACAGAGAAAATGGTTATGAAGCAATATAACAGTGTAAGCCTGGCATCTATAGGTTAAACTTGACATGCTTAAAAATTATGTGATTTGTACACCTGAAAGCCCATGGGCAACGTGCTACTGCCAGACTCTATTAATTTTTAGTCTTATGGCTGCACTGTACATTATCTTTAGGGTGGGTGAGGCTCTGACAGTTCTGAGATAGTGTTTATTTCTGTTCTCATGCCTATCAGAGCCATGCACCAATCACTGCTCAACAAGAATGTTAAACACAGAACACAGGCAGGGGTCTCAAAAAAGGGTGAAACGTGAGAGGAAAGAGGCTGGACAAGCACCAGACATCATGAAATGACTCCTATATTGCATCAGGCGTCCTTACAATATAGATGCCCAGATGAAAATAATCATGTAGATGTGAGTGATTCTTTCAAAACTAAGCTCTTTTTTGCATTGACAGCAAAACCCATTATGATCATAAATAATAATCAATAATGACCCTCATTTTGTCATCCAATTCCATGCTTTAAACTAATTAATTGTGTTATTTACATTTCAGTTTGCGGTTTATTTAACTCTGCCTTACCCTTAACGCTTATTCATCTCCTTGTTGATTTGTAAACTTTGTTAAAAACAGTGCTCTTGGTAATGATAATTCCATTGGCCAAATAGCATCAAATCATACTTACCCATATGCATTGGGGTGCTATAAATAAATAGTAGTGCTTGATATTTGTCAACTCTTTTGAATTCTAAATATTTCTGCATCATTTTTTTTTCTGGGAGACACTTTTTTAACTACTTCATGTGGATTACAGATGTTGCTATTCTTCAGCTCAGCTGATACATTCCCAAAAAACATGAATGCAACTAAATAAATCATATCCAGGATTCATGTGCCTGTTTTTATTTTAGACCAATTCATATCTATGATAGAAGCCACACACAGACTTGCCATAACATCTGGTTTTATTGCAGCACATCTTTAACACTCTTTCCATTTTATATTTCTTGTGAATTGCTCATATGGCATTACATACCTAGATAATTGTGTAGCTATGGTTTTAATTTTTCTCATTTCCACTGCCATCTATAATTGCACTCTTTATATTAAGGAGATATTGCTTATGCGTTAATGATTGGTTACTTACTGTGGTTCTCATTTGTACCAATATTTGCAATATAGATTACTGATGCAATTGAGCTCTGTATACACTATTTAATTTCTGGCAAACAAAAGACCCATCTTGCTTTAGGCAGGGAGACTAAATATGTCAATCTCAGATGTCACACTACAAGAAATATTAATTCTTTAATCCGAAATTCTCAATATATTTACTATGCTGATGTTTAGTATGCCTGTCTCTGCCCATAATACATTAAGGGGTCTATTTATCATGCTGTATAAAAAGTGGAGTGAAGCATTTAAGGAACAGTTCAGTGTGAAAATAAAAACTGGGTAAATAGATAATGTAATGTATAAAGGCTGGAGTGAACAGATGTCTAATAAAACAGCCAGAATCCAACTTGCTTTTCAGCTCTATAACTCTGAGTTAGTCAGCGACTTGAAGGGGGGCCACATGGTACATTTCTGTTCAGCCAGTTTGCAATTGATCCTCAGCATTCAGCTCAGATTCAAAAGCAACAGATATAACCCATGTGGCCCTCCCTCAAGTCTCTAATTGGTTACTGCCTGGTAGCCAGGGTAACCAAGAGAGCTGAAAAGCAGGAAGCAGTGTTCTGGCTATTATGCTACACACCCAGTCACTCCAGGCTTTATACATTACATTTTTTGCAAACTATATTAGAAACATTTTTTATTTTGAGCAGCCTATAAATTTACCCAGTTTTTATTTTTATACTGAACAATTCCTTTAATGGGGATGTTGCTTTCGTTTTCTAACTGTTGAAATCAAATTGCTGATTGGTTGCTCTGGGCAACATCACCGGATATGCTTCACTCCACTTTTTACACAGCATGATAAATAGGTTGGGTTGTGGAGGGTTGTTACTGTAGCCTGTGCTTGGGTTAACAAAGAGCATGAAAGAGTTTCTTTTAGGCACAGTAAACAAATACAAAAGAAAAAAATAGTAGGAAAACTCCAAGGAGCTTTCTCTTAAAAAGCAAATGGTGAAAATGGAAAATATTTTGATACATTTTAAAAAATATATAGGGGTTGAGTTTTAACTGCTTTTTTTCTAAATTAAAATAGTCACATTGAAGTTTTTAAACACGAATGAATAAAATGTCAAGTATTTTACCATTTGCATTTAAAGAGTAGATCCTGGGAGTTTTCTACTGTGTTTTGCTTATGAGTTTGAATTTGTCAGTAGCTGAACAGACCGAAGGAAGTCTTTGACATCCGGTAACGGATTCCATCCTTACTTAATATAAATACATCAATTATATGTACCAGAACACTATTTAGGGCAGAGATCTGCCCTAAATTGTTTTAGCTTTTTCAAAGTTGACCTAAAATCTTCCCTGCCTGCCCCTCTAAAGGAGTTTGGAACAATGAACACCATTCATTTTAAAGACAAACTGTAACTTTAGTTAGGATCTTTTATGTGTGGACAATGTCTTTACAATCTTATACATGGTAAAATGATAAGTTTCATCTGCATGTTTATGACTATTTCATAATGCATTTGCTTAAATCTGTAGTTTTATGAAGTACAAATCTTTAATACAATTTAAAGCATATTTATTTAATCCTGCAACTTCATAGTGAAACATCTGTATTTGAATTTAAACTCTGCTGTTCTGTGCCTTTCTGAGGTCTATACAGCCACCTAGTGTCTGAAAAACATATACGAAACAGAATAATGTTAATAAAATTAAATCTGATGGTAATTATCAATAATCTCCATTACATATTTTCCATTACATGTTTGTTTAATATAAATTGTAGTACATAATGACACGGGTGTGTGGCAATGCACATGAAAGGCAGTTGGCATTTACAGTCATATACAGTGGAATAAAACAAATTATGAATGGTGGTAAATATAGTGAAGCCAAGTTTTGAACTAGTCCTGTAAACATAGCACCCAGACAGGAGTTTACAGGTTTACTGCAGTTAGAACAATAAAAGAAAACATCTGATTCAGAGCAACTTCTTTAAGATGTTTTTCACATTGTATTTTGGACATAGTGCAGGACTTCTTTCTCTGTAACGTATTCCAACTTATTCAACTTTCTTTTGCAACCTCATTATACCATATTTTAACCACCATCTTTTTCAGAAGTTCCCCCTTTGTAAATTCTTTTCTTTTCTGAGCCTTTCAGATTTAACAATTTATTTTCCACACTGGATGCACTGTAGCTGAACTGAATTTAAACCATACCAAACATAGAGGGAAACAAAAAACACATGACATGTTTTGTTTTTAGATTTTACTTTCTGTATGAAAACTTAAAAGTTACATTTCATCATCTCTCTGAGACAAATTGTTGCATAACAAGAAGAGTCGAGTTCAAATTCCACTAGTAACACTGGCTTTAGTGTGGCTCCAGCATCTGCATTATTTTTTGCTTGATTTTCAAAAGTCAGTTTATAAAATAGATTGTGAGGATATTTTAAAATGTGTCTATAGCATCCAGGCACATTTAGCTGTAAGCTGCCTACTCGAAATGTGCATGACTGCAACCCAACCTTGGCAAGAGTTTCGCTGTACCATTGTCCAATCTCATTGGCAGGATATTTAATACTGTAACCAGGCATAGGAAGGACAACCTTTAGGGGAAAAAATGTAAACAATTGAATGTGGATATATTTATGGAAAGTGTAAAATCAACACAATTACAACTGTGTTTTTAAAGGGTACGTAAATCTAAACAAAGGAGTAGCCTATATAAAGTAAATTATGCAAAAGGCTGCTGGTGACATCAGAAGTATGTGTTAATTGTGCTGACAAGAGCTTTGGTATTCGGCAGCCCAGAGTACACTGAAATCAGATTCTGGGAAAGCTCTGAACAAGACAAGAATTTTCATTGCCAAAGGGCCATCTCATTTTTGGGTTGATAAACTCTCTAATATTCAAAATTCCCCTTTATTTAAACAATAAAAACAGATTTATTTTAATACTCACAGAAAAGCTCTACATCTAACATCTTATCATTAAACTCAGTGTTTACCAAGATTTAGAAATGCAAATGAAGAGTGTAATGTTTATATGTATGTACTGTATATGTATATATCATATATACCTTCCCACAGCTTAAATGGAAATGTTGAATGCGGATAAAAGCATGGACTGGATGGAGCTTAACTGAACTTGGTGCTGACTGGTGAAATAAGGGAAACCTGACAATACACATCATGCAAGTGTGCTTTAATGAGATACTGCTATCAGATATTAAACCATGTTTTAACATTTAACATATGTCTTTGTAGGTTATTTATAATTTTGCAGTGAACTTATTTGCCCTATCCATTACCATTACCTATCTGGTCCTCCATATTCCATAATAAGGGGGCTTCCATATTTGTGTAATAAACTCAGTGGCCAAATAGGTATGTAAAGAACCATTTCAACTGCATTTTGTATATGTGGCTCCAATTTTGTCTTTTATTGCTTGACTTGAAGCCATATCAACTGTTTAGGGAGCTTCTGCATCACTATTACCATTTGAAACTTTGTGGATGGGAACCATTTTTTACTGATTCTTCAATTCAGTCAAAAATATATTTCTTACCTGATTTATAGTGTATGCACTGGACTCCTCTTCTTCTGCCGTAACAATATGAACCTGCTTAAGACAATTACAAATAGAGGCATTTAATGTGGATATTTTAACACAGATAATGTGTTTGTGTATACGTATATATATATATATATATATATATATATATATATATATATATATATATATATATATATATATATATATATATATATATATATATATATTAGACAAATACAAGAGTCCTCTGCACTCAACCCAACTTTGAAAGCAGCTAGTAAGTTGCAGGTAAAACCTAGTCCCTTTGTAAAATGTATAATAAAGCAATAGAATTCTTAATGAATCAGATGAAAATTGAGCATAGGACTGGCCAGATATGGGATGACTTTGACGTAGTTGGCCAGTTTAAATATATTGCAATATATGGACAAACAATCCCTGTTTTGTTTAAAGGGTAAGGCATCTCTGTCTTAAATATATTGATAATGGGTTGAGTGCAGAGGACTCTTGTATTTGTCTATATGTATTTTGCGGTCACAGCCTCATTGTTTTAAAAATTAGTGGTGAGCACAAATTTGTGTGTGTGTGTGTGTGTGTGTGTGTGTGTATATATATATATATATATATATATATATATATATATATATAAACAGGATGAAGATTTTGCCTCAAAAATCATAAAATTAATACATTTGTTTCATATGTGCACAAATATGTATAGTTGATTATATGACTATACATACATCAGGGGTGCTTAAAAGCTAAATAATGTCCTACCTGTAGACTGTGACTTGTAAAGTTCCTACTGGGTATTTTCATCATTCACCTTATTTTCTTTAATGTTTTGTACATTTACAACAACAATATACCTTTACTCTCAGTATAATACAACAAAACAACATAAAAAAAAAATTGTGAGTCTAGGTCCTCGTGAAATAAATAAATAGTAAAATTAAACAGATATAGTGTCCACACATTTACTCGATTATCTAGTGGGTGCAAGATCAAAATTGTGTATTGCAACAATAGAAAGGACAATCACTCTAGTCCTGATAAACACTTGTTTTTACCTGCTGTATTATAGATGTTGGTCCCTCTTTATCAAGGATCCTTAATTACATATGCATGTATAAACACATACATACACACACTGAGCAAATGCTTTACAAAAGAACTTACTGGTGAATTCTCATTAGCAGTCTCATGACAGACTACCAAATCTCCTTGCACAACCTTCAGTCCATACAGTGTAAACCTGTAAGATGCTGCTTCATTCCAAACTTTACTGCAAAATGCATGGATATAGAAGATGCGAATTGAATGTGGAAGGCTGAGCCATGCACGGACACATCCTTCATTATTCATTCCAAAACGGTTTATTGCTCGAAGCAACATTCTCTCACGGATCTTGTAATGTGGCATTAGAGCAAGCGTTCCTTTTGCATCCTCTAAAACAAAATATATGAATAATAACTGAATTACCCTTATGTGCGTATAATAATAATGATTATTAATTTTGTCTGCCTAATACATTCATAAAGGGCTGCTATACCATAAAAATAATTTGCAACATTCTACAGGGGTATAACTATGCTGGCTCCTGCCTGGGTTTGATTTCCTTATCACCAATACAGTAGTTCAAAGCGCAGTTCAATTTATGTCCTGAATCAGCTTCTACTAGGCATGCTCCGCCAAGATTCATGCCGTGGCTCTAAAAGAAGAGGATCAGACAGATAGACTCCATCTTCTGGAGACAGACAGAAGATGGGACTTTTGAACCCCGATGCACAACTCCTGATTTATAGCAGGTCAGGATACAGACTGACTTCTCACAATAGATGTTGAAGGGAGGGAGATTGGAACGGGCAATGGAGGGGGGGGGCAAGGGTTTAGATCTCCTTTAAGGGTAGTAGCCGACAGGGAAATTTCTCACCCGTGAATATTTATGAGCTATATTGCCTGAAGTTGCCTCTAGAGGAAACTTTGGGGTAATTTAGCGATATGTTAGTCATACCACCAGCGATTTCAATTATTTCAAATGAAGAGGCATTTTCGGGAGCTTTGTCACCCACAGTTGGCCACTGCCCTTAGGCTGCTAGACTGCGCAGCTTAACAACACTCAGTCTTTGTAAATTGTGTAGACAGATATGGGGGAATGTAATAAAAGTTGCAAAGAGCAAAAGAATTAGCACAAATAAGAATGAAAAAAAAGCCTAATTTCGCAATGTAATACTCTTCCTTAAACTGTTATTACATTGCGAATTTTAATTGAAGGTGTCGTAGTCTTTTAGAGCAAACGTAACAACTTTTTCAGTAAGAAGTTTTATTACATTCACTGCGCACTGGTGCAAACTATAAAATTCGCAAACCTTCTTCCACTGTCAGAAGTGGTCTCTAAACAGTTTCCGGATTTGCAAGAGCTACATTAAATTCGCACAAAGGCAAATTTGTTTGCACAGAGGCATAACTTTTCGCTTTGCGAATATTTTTACCGTTACCGACCTTTATTACATCCCCCATAGGATAGCAGTATGCACAAAATGTCTCTGTCTTAAATATATTGATAATGGGTTGAGTGCAGAGGACTCTTGTATGTGTCTATATGTATTTTGTGGTCACACCCTCATTGCACCCCCGACTAATGGTTTTAAAAAATAGTGGTGAGCACAACTTTCCCTTGTTTGTTATAGTTATACAGGAGCAGTGACCAGCTCCATGTTGTAGCTCCCACCCTTCCCAGCTATAGTCAGGTGATCCCACTGGTGTCTAATAAAAGGGCAGCCAAGTATGGGGGTTTACTTTGAAAGCAGCAAGTAAGTTGCAGGTAAAACCTAGTCCCTTTGTAAAATATATAATGAAGCAATAGAATTCTTAATGAATCAGATAAATTTAAGCATAGGACTGGCCAGATATGGGATGACTTTGACGTAGTTGGCCAGCTTAAATATATTGCAATATATGGACAAACAATCCCTGTTTTGTTTAAAGGGTAAGGCATTTTTCAGTAGCAGTATGCACAAAATGTCTCTGTCTTAAATATATTGATAATGGGTTGAGTGCAGAGGACTCTTGTATGTGTCTATATGTATTTTGTGGTCACACCCTCATTGCACCCCCGACTAATGGTTTTAAAAAATAGTGGTGAGCACAACTTTCCCTTGTTTGTTATCCCCCATAGGATGTTATTATAAAACATTTTAAAAGCACTGTTGTAGTGTATGCTCAGTCACATGCAAGTATACAAAACACATTCTACAGTAACATGCTTCCCATCAAGCCTTTACACATTCATCAAAACTTTGGAGGCTTGGATTCTTCGTTAGCAGTTTTGTGCTCCACCATAGATTTCAACATAACCCATTAAAATAAACCTCTATGTAGGCAGTTAGCTTTATTGATAGAATTCCTACTTACTGTTTAATAAACATATTTTAGACTCTATGCTTGGGTTTCCTCAAAGTTTTGTGTACTTGATTTTATTTTTGTAGCACACTTACATCAGTGGACTTGCACTAAATTGACCTGGAACGTGATGTTAATAATACAGCTGACTACTGCCTTCTTGCTTGTTTCATTGTTAGACATGAAATCATAAAAATGGGAGTTTAGAATTAAATTTACATCCTCCTAGTATATGTCTACTTATGTTTAGTGATAACCTACAAATAACCTACTCCATAACATATGTTTACCAACCTAATACGCAGCCTCAAAAGCAACTTCAATACCCCTCGAAATATCCTCCTACTTCACTGATTCACTCTCATGATAACATCTCAATACACTGTTCAGCACTACTCTAGACTGCCACATGAACTGTTCAGGATTGTGTGTCAAGCAGGTAGAACTGCAAAATAAGCAAGCAGTAATCCAGAATTAGAGGTGATACTGACCAGTGTCAATAAAGTATTGTTTTGCATTATTAACAGGATCTTCAAATGAATCCGGATTGAGTAGCAATTTTACAGCCTTCTCCTACAATTAAAAAGTACTTTAGCAGACATACTTTAGCATGGTTTCAGAATGAACATACCTGCACGCAAACAATCATAAAAGCAGGGCTGTGGAGTTGGTACATAAATCCCTCAACCCCTCATTTTATGGTACCCCATACTCCTGTTTTTTTAAAGGAACAGTAACACCAAAAAATGAAAGTGTATTAAAGTAATTAAAATGTAATGTACGGTTGTTTTGCACTGGTAAAAGCTGTATGTTTGCTTCACAAAGACTAGTATAATTTATATAAATAAGCTGCTGTGTAGCCATGGGGACAGCCATTCAAGCTGGATAAAAGGCACAGCAGCTTGAATTGTTTATATAAACTATAGTAGTCTTTCTGAAACAAACACATAGTTTTTACCAGTGCATGCTAACAGTATGTTATATGTTAATTACTTTAGAGCACTTTCAATTTTTGGTGTTATTGTTCTTAATGTAATTTCCATGTTGACTGAAATAAGTTAAAAGGGATTCTGTCATGATTTTTTGATGTAGTTTTTATTTCTAAATTACACTGCTTACACTGCAAATAATTCACAATCATGTAAAACTTCATTCCTGAACCAGCAAGTGTATTTTTTTTAGTTGTAATATTGGTGTGTAGGCAGCCATCTAAGGGCATTTTGCCTGGTCAGAACCTTAAGATTGAACAGCTTTTTGACAGGCTGTTGTTTCTCCTACTCAATTTAACTGAATGTGTCAGAGCGGGACATGGATTTTTACTATTGAGTGTTGTTCTTAGATCTACCAGGAAGCTGTTATTTTGTGTTAGGGTGCTGTTATCTGGTTATTTTTCCATTGTTCTGTTGTTAGGCTGCTGGGGAGGGAGGGGTGACATCACTCCAACTTGCAGTACAAAGTGAATGAAGTTTAAGTCACATGACTGGAGGCAGCTGGAAAACTGACAAAATGTCTAGCCCCAGGTCTGATTTTAAAATTTTATCTAAAAAAATCGGTTTGCTCTTTTGAGGAATGGATTTCAGTGCAGAATTCTGCTAAAGCAGCAATATTAACTGATGCCTTTTGAAAAAAAAACATTTTTTTCCCTGACAGTATCCCTTTAAGTACACATATATCAAAAATATAAACCACAACCTTTCGTAATTCTAGAACAAAATCGAAGTTAAACTACATAAACAAAAAATAATTGGAAAACCTAAAACAATGTATATATTAATTGAACCTGGCATATAACTGTAGAATAGCTGTTAAATACAATCCAAAATTAGCTAGTATTGTTCTTAAAAACAGAATTGCTTCTGCCATATCCTCCTTCATAGCTCGCAAATCTGATTTGATTATTTTTAGTGCTTCTTTTTAAAGGGGTTGTAACTTTTAGTATTTTATAGAATGGCTAATTCTAAGCAAATTTTCAATTGGCCTTAATTTTTTTGTTATAGTTTTTGAATTATTTGCCTTCTTCTTCTTCTAACTCTTTCCAGCTTTTAAATGGGGATCACTGACCCCATCTAAAAAAAACAAATGCTCTGTAAAGATGCAAACGTATTGTTATTGCTACTTTTTATTACTCATATTTCTATTCAGGCCTCTTCTATTCATACTCCTGTCTCTTATTCAAATCAATGCATGGTTACTGGGGTAATTTGGACCCTGGCAACCAAATTGCTGAAACGGTAAACTGCATTGCTGCTGAATAAAAAGCTAAATAACGCAAAACCCAAAAATAATACATGAAAAATTGTCTCAGAATATCCCTTTCTACATCATACTAAAAGTTGATTCAAAGGTGAACAACCCCTTTAACGTTATTAGGAGTTGGTACATTTTTGTGAATCAAAAATTGATTCCAACTCCACGACTCTGCATAATAGTATTTACCTATGAACCTTTACAACTTATACGCATGCTAGACAGAACCTTAATAAGCAAGGTTATTACCATTCTGTTTGGTTTTCTACAAACATTTAACATGGTGCCAATTCATTAAGAATGCCCCAGTCAATATAATTGCTAACCTTAGTGCCTTGGCCAGCGCTTCTCTTTACTATGACACACACTGGCCTGGGATACTGTTGTACTGACTGTCTCTCAGCCATCTTCCCTCTTCAGCAGGGATCCCTTGTGGCTGCCCTGGGGCGCAGCTGAGAAAAAGTTCCCAATTTACTCTATTGTGCATTAACAATGCTCAAGGTGCCAGTATACAAGGCTAGTGTGATTTTCAGCAAAGGGTGCGCAAGGGTCTGAGGTTAGTGATTACAAACACAAAACAGTGTCTAACAATGTGGTGCTCCTTAACTGCTTGTTATTGTTGTAATGCTTAACCCTAACCAAGCGTTTTCAAAGAAAATTTTCAGTTGTGAAGCATATGCGTATGTGCTGGTTGGCTTTTGTCATTACAGTTGGCATATGATGACCTAACTGATCTGGTTCAAAAGGAATTTACATATTACATTAATATTTTCTCTTTGCACTTTGTTTTACTACACCTTTGTAAGTAAAATAATTCCAATCTACCGTAAAATATTAATACAATGTTATGCTATTTTTTTCATGTTATTAAGAACTTCTCATAATCCTTGTCATTGTGCAATTACCTTAAGAATTACACAGACTACTATTAAGATCCCCTATTTTCATTATACCTACCATTTCTTCCTTAAGCAGAGCTAAACCAATATCATGTGACTGGCAATTCTGCCCCTTTCCAAATCTTTGCGGTCCATAGTAGTTGAGGAAGCCTTTTGTCTGAAAATGCGTGAAACAGCCTTATTACAATGGCTTGGTACATGGGTATTTACAACTATGCATAAATGTAAAACATCAGTCATGAACAAGTGTAAAACATATCAAATTAACAACAGAGAAACTACATAGTTAAAAACTACTTTTACAATTGCCCCTGTTTGCCTTACAAAAACAAAATCAAGTTAGATGAATTAAGATATTGCAAAGTATACTGTGCAATATGTTACAGCAAACATACAGGCATTTCACTGCACAGAGATTCTTTGTGCTGGAGCCAATCACAGTGAACTAGTTTAAATAGAGCAGGTTACATTAGTAAACATAGACCGAATACCCATGTGGCTCTCTGGCAAAATTTCATAGCACACAGATAGATACCCACACCAACTAAAAGTGTATGACTGGTATAAACATGGGTATTTGTGATAAAAATATTCTGCCACTTTTTTTTGCATATTCTCTATTGGCCCTTGTAGTGAGTGTACAATTATCACTTATTTAGAGTCATATGGCAAAGATACAAAACAATCTTGTTGAAATAGAATGGAGAATGGATGGTGCAAAATACAAGGAATTGCTTCAAGATAACAAGTTTCAGTCATTTTAAACATCAGTGAAATTTAAAGGAGACCTAAACTCTAAAAATGAACATGGCTAAAAATGCTGTATATTACAGGTATTGGAACGTTATCCAGAACGCTCAGGACCTGGGGTTTTCCAGATAATGGATCTTTTCGTAATTTGGATCTTCATACATTAATCTACTAGAAAATCATGTAAACATGAAATAAATCCAATTGAATGGTTCTGCTTCCAATATGGATTAATTATATTGAAGTTAGGATCAAGTACAATGTGCTATTTTATTATAACATAGAAAATGGAAATATTTTTTAAAAATGTGGATTATTTGGCTAAAATAGAGTCTGTGGGAGATGGACTTGTAATTCAGAGATTTCTGGATAATGGGTTTCCGGATAATGGATCCCATTCCTGTATAAACTTAAGTTACTCCACCAGCCTAAAAGTTCATCATATCTATAACAGTAATAATTCAGGCATTCAAAGTTGTGCACAGAAACTCACCATCTTATCTGATGTAAATTGCACAGTGTTTGGAGCTGCCATGCAATTGGAACCTGAATTAATTACTAATTAGACTTGTATAGTGACTGATTATATATCAGTCTATATTCTGTGTCAGCACACTGTTGCTGCTTTTTATTTGAGGTGCATGGTCATAAACATGTACAGTTTGGCAGGTAGGACCAGCACACTCTAGATAAATAAATTTTTTTTATGTATCTGTGTTCAATGCATCAGTCCTCATTAGGACCTTTACCAAGGTCCTAATGAGGACAGAAACGTTGGATACGTTTGAACAACACCACTTTTCAACAAAGCTACCTTCTATCTGCCCTTGTGCATGAAAATACAATGTATACAAAAAATAAATCAAAACCAAAACAAACGGTCTTATTTTCAAATATTAGTGTATAATCATGTCATTCGTATGTACAGTCCCCACTGGGACCTTAGATAGTAGTCCCACCAACTGTGATTACACTAGCAACACTACCTTTATATTGTAAACTGCCTCTTCAATTCTTTCCTGAATGCATACAGATGAACCATCATTGTGGTTTTGTATGTCCCTCACAATAATGCTGAAATTATTTCCACTCAAGTGCCCAAGATGCAGGTGTTTTTTTACTGGGTGTATGTTATGTATCGTCATTCCTTTTTTCTCACTGATGGCCTCTATTTGCTTTAACCTACAACATAAAAAGTTAATGGTCTTTAAAGAATATTTGTGTTTTTTTGCAGAAGATATTGGTTTAATGAATTGTGAAAAAATGCAATACTTTGAAAATCCATAAACACAGTTTTAATGAGGTATGATGACAAAATACAGAATAAATAATTACATACCTTTCTGGAGTTACCTTTTTAACTACCATGGCTTGATAAGTAATTGCTTTCTTATCTTTGATTCCAGCATAACTGAAGTCTGAAGGGAGCACCCCGAGTGAATAAGACAAATAGCTTATGGCTTCCAGTGTCTCCAGATTGTCTTTTTGAAGAGTAAAGCCTAAAAAGAATAAGTGATTACAACTAATTATTACAAGTAGACAAAACATCTATAGATGAACATTGTTCGAAATGAATAGCATAGTGAATCTGGCATGTACATCTTGCAAAGGGAGTCACCATGCGGTACAGGTATAGGATTTATTACTTGTGACCTGGGGCTTTCTGGTTAAGGGATTTTTCTGTAATTTGGGTCACCATACCTAAAGACTGCTACAAATGATTTAAATATTAAACAAACCTAATAGCATTGTTTGTCACCAACATGGATTTATGCAGCTTAGTTAGGATCAATTACAAGATACCGTTTTATTATTACAGAGAGAAACGTCATTATTTTAATAATTATAATTACCTGCTTAAAGGAACAGTAACACCAAAAAATTAAAGTGTTTTAAAGTATTGAAAATATCATGTATTGTTGCCCTGCACTGGTAAAACTGATGTGTTTGCTTCAGAAATACTACTATAGTTCATATAAACAAGCTGCAGTTTAGCAATGGCAGAAATTGAAAATGGCTATATGGCGCAGGTTAAATAGTGGATAACAGATAACACCATTATGTTCTACAGAGCTTATCTGCTATGTAACCTGAGTGTTTTCTCTTTTAAATGGCTGCCCCATTGCTACACAGCAGCTCATTTATATAAACAATAGTAGTGTTTATGAAGCAAACACATCAGTTTTACCAGTGCAGGGCAACACTACATTATATTTTTATTACTTTAAAACACTTTCATTTTTGGATGTTACTGTTCCTTTAAAATGGGCTCTATGGGAGATGAAATTTCTGTAATTTGGAGCTTTCTGTATAATGGGTTTCCAGATAAGGGATACCTATACTACACAAATACGGCAAACAAAATGTAGGTTAGCATAACTACGGGACAGCCAATTGTTACCATTTCAGTAACCAATCCTGCCTCATCCATTGAATATCAATGATAAAATGGAACATTTATTAAACTTTTTTATTTCTTAGTCCTGCTATTTATATAGTGCTGCCAAATTTATGCAGTGCTTTAAAGAGACACAGCACCGACATATAACATCATTGGCATCAGTTCCTGCCCCAGTGGAGCTTACAATCTAAGGTCCCTCTCACATTCATACACACTATAGTACATTTTATTAGGAGCCAATTAAACTGCCTGTGTGTTTTAAGTGTGTGGGAGGAAACTGAAGTACCTGGAATAAACCCACAGAGACATGGGAAGAATATGCAAACTAGCATGTCTGAACTTCAGGCATGTGTTTTGGAAAAAGACCTGCCGGGAGCACCAACTAGCTTCTTCATATAAATGGTTATTGAGTTTAGTTAAAGATTGGCACATAGGTCAGGCTATGATAGCAAAACTAAAGTTTAAAAAATATAGGAAGTCAATGTCAAGGGAAAATTCAGTGCCAAGCAAAAATGTCATCTGAAAAATTGCAATATTGTTCTGCTAAGCACCATCAGCCTCAGTGACTGCCTCGACCTTTATATGCTTGAAATACCATATTAAAAGTGAATGCACAGCTGCCTTTGACAGCCATCACAAACTATGGTTCACTAAAAGATGGCTAGGCAGACACAGCATACATTTATCACATATCATTTAACTACAAGGTAAATTAATATCAAAATCCTAATTTGTCCAAAATCATGTATTCAGGAAATTACACTAATGCATATTTACATATTTGTAATCGCTATAAATGTGCTCAATGCACATTTTTTCAACTAGGCATATTACCCATATTCTCATTTTGATTTATTTTTTTAGCAAAACACCTAGTTTTAAGAACTAATGTGTTTCTGTTTAAGTCATTAAATGTCAACCCTGCCAGTACTTCAAACACACAATCAGGCTGACAGACAGAAAGTTATTGGCTAGAAGAGAGGAAACACTTCAAAACAAATATTTTTGCAAAAAAATTTTACACCAAAGAAACCGCAAAATATACAAAAATTTTTTTTTCAAGGAACATAAAATTTACAGAAATGTGTTAGTATCATTTTACTTTTCACTGCATTCCAGCTACAAGTAGCGTTTACAGTTTATACTTACCAGTGTATACATCCTGTTTCTCAGTACCCTCTGTTCTTTTCCTTTTTCTGGATGAGCCAATTTTCTCTCGAAATCTAACAGTTATACATACTTTCAGTAAACCATAAGTGTCTTTCTCCGAAAATGATTTCGCTTCTACAAGTTTCCCAAATTTCTTACTGATAAAATGGTGAACAGCTGTCCTATGTTCTTTACAGTCATCTGGGTTGAATGAAAATCTGGAATTCTCAAGCTTTGCATCCAAAAATGTAAAAAATGCATCTGCTTCCTTTTCAGAAGTCAGTTGACAAAGTTCCTGGTAATCCAAGTTAGGTTTAACGAAAAGTTCAGAGCTTTTGGTAAAGGTTATAAGAAAGGGGTATGTCTGACGCACCGCACTATGGATAAGAGCTCTCTCATCCTTGTCGGGATATAAACCCAAAGAAAGCTCCTTTAAGTAATTTTCTGCCACTGGAGAACTCCAAACTGATCTTACATTACATGCAAACTGGTTTAAAGACTCTTGGACAGCTAAATCCACAACAGGATACAGCAAATGGCAGGGGTCCAGTTCACAATTATCAACAACATCAGGAGATGTTTGCGCCAGTCTTCTTTCAGCTTCTAAATTATCAGTGGCAAACTCTGCAAGTTCACATGTTGTTCCTTTAAGTTTTGCATCTTTTGGGTTTATGGTTTGCTTTGTAATAATGTCTTGTGGACTGTCTCTTTCAGATTCTTCTATTGTTTGCACTTCTGTAACTAATTGACCAGAGACATTAATTTCTGTTACCACAAAATCAGCTGGAGAGTTTTTGATTGTTCCAAAAAATCCTCTATGATCACTCACATAGCAGAGAGAACCAAAAATAGCAGGAGACAATCCCTGTGTTTCCATTTCAAAAATCTATAAACCTGAAAGTACATTTAAAAAATACAATAAGTAAAAGCGGGGGGGGGGAATTGAATTAGACGGAAGAATTAGACTATAAGCCAACTTCATGCCAGTTAGTTGGAAATGAAAATGAATAAAGTGTTGAGAACACCCTCTACAGCAGTATTTGCCCACAGTTTATATAGATATATTTATATAATTATATAACTTCAAAAGTTTAGGCTGGGCATGGGGGAAGAGTTAAAAAGCTTCCTTTGGGGAGAATGAGTAGAGAAGAGCATGTTGAAGAGGAAAAATAGTAGGGAGGGAGGGGAAAAGAGTGGAAATGTTATGCTTTGGAGAGAGTGGTAAGAGTGGAGAAAGTTAAGCGGAGGAGGGAGGGGAAAAAAAGTAGAGAATATCATGTTGACAAGGGATATAGTAAAAAGGGAGGGAGAGGGTAGAGAGGAGAAAGTTATGCTGGGGAAGGAGTTGGAATAAAACTCGCAGAGTAGTATAGCAAGCGACCTGACAGAAGACAGATCAATCTTAGAAAGCTAACAATAGAACCAGGTGGCTTTGCTGTACTGCGGTAAGAGTTCTGTGCTTGAGAATTGCAGTCAGTCTAAGACAGGGCCGGAACTAGGGGTAGGCACAAGAGGCACGTGACTTGGGCGCAAAGCTTGGGGGCGTCAGGCACTTTCCTTCTATGCAGCCTACCCCTAGTCCGGCAATTGGTACCACATTGAAAAGTAGGTATGCTTTGTGAAGACGACCACGCACGCGCGTCCTCGGTTACGCGCGATTACGCACGCGCACCCTCGGTTACGCGCGATTACGCACAGCTGCTGCGAGGGCCGAAGTTGCTAATGGCCAGCTGGGTTGCCTGGAGCAACTGACAGACCTGGCCCGGCACTGGTTTAAGACAGAAGTCGCATGTAGAGTGTTGGCATTAACAGGGGGTGACATTTTCAGCCACATGGGAGCTGCAGCGTGCCTGATCTTCTCACCTTCTAATATAAACGCTGTGACTGTGCTGCTGCTGCTGCTCTGTCTTCCTCTAAACTGCCCGGATCGGCTGAGACTGCTCAAATCTCACCCACTCGGCTGCTTTCTCGCACTGTGAATTGCGCGTTACCTCCTCCACTCTGTGCATACTAAAGTCTCATTTATTTATGCAGGGTGCCATTAGAAACAACGTGCTTCCAGCAGCAGCCCTGTGCTAGGAACGGACTAATGACGAGTACTGGTAACAACAAAAAGGAAGCATTTTCCCTTCCCTGCACTTCCTGTATAGAACAGCGGACTGACATTTGGTGTTACTGCGCATGCGTGTCCAACTCTGAGCCCTGGGTGCCTCCTGGAAACTGGAGTTTTCAGTCTTGTGCAAGAAAAAGAGGATGCGGAAATGTCGCAGAAGATTGGAAGTTACAGGGCAGTAATAGTGTTCGTTTGTAGCGGTGTACGTGTGGGTATAAGCGTTTGCTTCCGGCACTGTGACGCCTAGCTGCCCAGTACTCTGTGGCTGGGGTATCTGTCGGTACCTGAGTGGGAGGGCAGCAGCAGCAGTACCTGAGCGGGTGAGTATGCTTCCTGCTGGCACTCACTTCCTGTTTACTTCTTACTCAATGGTGACAGGTATTTGAGCTTGATGGAGCTGTGTCTGTTGCCCTCAGCTACAAGCAATGTCTTAGGTAAATGTAGCACTATCTTGTCCTATACCAGTGCTTTGGCTACTACTCAGGTTAGCTGGGCATTTGCAATGTTGTATGGAGGAAAGAGTGGTGTTGTGGATCTGCACCTCTTACACTGCATCAGGATTTCAGGATGCCAGAGGTTTATTGGATCAGCAGCAAGTTGTCAGCACAACAAATGTCAAACTTCTGTCATAGTGCAAGTTTCCATTAGCCGCTTTCACTGGTAATGGAGCGAACAACCGGCTAGTAGGGGAATTCATAATCCATAGGGATTTAACCCTACGGGGGCCTGCATGACCGACACAGATTTAGCAACAGAAGATCCTACCATACTTACCATGAATTTCTGGCTACTACTCAGGTTAGCTAGGCATTTGCAATGTTGTATGGAGGAAAGAGTGGTGTCAGAATTTCAGGATGCCAGAGGTTTATTGGATCAGCAGCAAGTAGTCAGCACAACAAATGTCAAACTTCCGACGTAGTGCACGTTTCCATTAGCCACTTTCACTGGTATATACAGCATTCAATATGGAACAGCACTACATTCAATTTCCTTAAATTAAGAATGCATTTATGGCATTATTTTCCGGGCACTACAGGAACATTTGGGGCTACTCCTACGTCCTTTATCAAGGTAGAGGTTTATTGCATAAAGGGAGCAATACTCGTGTAGTACCAGGTGGATATAGAGAGATTCTACTTTATAAACTAACATATGAAAATAGAGGATCTCCTTACCAAAGTTTGGAGCCCCTGGTGCGGCCTTGGCGATCTGTCTAACCATATAACCTTATTAACAAACGCTTTACTCCCTTAGTATAGAACACTGATGTCGTTAATATGGAGAACCCTCTTGCTATGTCCCTGTAAGGAAAAGAGACTGGTGTTTTATAAGCTGTAATAGATACAAGACTGGGTTACGTAATCCGTTCAAGTGCATATGTGACCCAGAAACTTTCAATTCTCTCTCTCTCTGGTTGAATTGATTTTTTTTCTTTTAGTTTTTTTTCTGTATTGTTTTGAAAATAGTAAAGATTACCTATAAAAAAACATAAATAGGAACCAGTCATAACCTCAGAATTGTTTGGAGAAGGAATGTACTTGGGAATAATGAATTGTAGTGCTGTTTCTGGCAAATTGAAGGCATAGACTGCAACAGAATGCAGAAATGCACTTTTTGTACTTGATAGAGTCATTCAACTTTTTGTTAATTCAAATTTCTTATTTGTTACCAGTTGTATAATATTATATTGCAATATATTTAGTTAACATGCCTGATTTGTAATAAAGGTATTTATATCATTTCAGTTTTAAACCATGAGCAAAGCAACAACACCATCTACTTATGTCCGAAACCTTAGCCATGGAATGCACAGGCAGCTAGCAGACCTTCTTGATCCCCAGGAGGGATGGAAAAAAATAGCTGTAAATATAATGAAACCATCTGGGGAACCAAGATACACACAATTTCATATACGGTAAGAGCATTTTTATGTGTGTGTTGGTTTTCAAGTTTAGTTAAAAACATTAATAATATTTTTTCTTTGGGGGTTTACAGTTAATTTGGCATCATCACTGACACAGTTCATATTTATTTTTCTATATTTGCTGATAGTTTTGTTTCCAGAGGACACTATTATCAAATTAGTGAGCTGTGCACAACACTTTCAAAACACACGATAAGCTGCAATAACCTCATCTTGTTTATACACTCACATTTATGTTGCTAGTTCTAGAGAGAATTGCATACATGCCAGTAAATACAAGTCAAAAAAATAATAACCTGACTAAATTAAACTGTCTTTTCTATTTTCCTCAATTATTGTTATTATTTTAGGGATCTCCACCTAACAACTGTTTTTGTTTTTTTGCAGAAAAAAAAAGAAAATCTAATTTTAAACAGTTTTCCAATACACATTATTACAAATGTCAATATTTTTAAAGTTGTGTCATTGCAGTTGAAACTGTGTTTTTAACCCTTTCTGTTCTCTGGTTATGAAGTTGATTCCCCTCCTGACTTTTCATCAGCTGGCTACTGCTACAAGTTTCATGAGTCAGAACAGTAATGCAGAAAATGCACACCACCAGAGAGATGTACAGAGCAATACAAACCACTGAAACATTTTAATTAATGCATCTTGTAAAGTTGCTGGAAAGTATGCAGTTGTTAAAGAGGTGGTTCACCTTTATGTTACCCTTTAGTATGTTATAGAATGGCCAATTGTAAGCAACTCTTCAATTAGTTTTCATTATTTATTTTTTTATAGTTTTTTTATTATTTGCCTTCTTCTTCTGTCTCTTTCCAACTTTTGAATGTGGGTCACTGACTCCATCCCAAAACAAATGCTCTTTAAGACTACACATTTATTGTTATTGCTACCTTTTATTACTTGTCTTTGTATTCAGGCCCTCTCATATTCCAGTCTCTTATTTACGTCAATACATGGTTGCTAAGGTTACCTAGCAACAACATGAAATTGCAAACTGGAGAGCTGCTGAATAAAAAAGGTAAATAACTCAAATATCACAAATAATAAAAAATGAAAGCTAATTGAAAACTGTCTCATACTTAAAGTTAACTTGAAGGTGAGCAACCCCTTTAAAAGAGAAATTCTGCATCATTCATATTAATCTATGCTCAATTGAGCTTGTAGTATAATCACACAAAACACTAGAATCAGTTTTACCAGAAGTCCATGATCTACTAATTCTCCTACAACAAGGAGAGAAAGGAACTCACTTTTTTTATTGTTTGCAAAAAATAACAGGTCTTTCAAACTGTAATAGTATCAAAAGAGAGGAGTATGAAGCACCTTCCACCGATCAAGAACACATAAATGGTGTGCAGGGTCAAGGATTAAAGGCAAATATTAAGTAGAGAGTAAAGAATGACCCAAAAATGTTTGCACCACCCCATTCATAACATCATGAATCCCATGAACCAGGAAAGTAAAACTTAACCTTTATTGGTATGTAATAAAAATAGACCAAGGGTGAAAAATCAAAAAGTGATTTAAAATTACAATAAGGGGGAACTCATATTTTGCTGAGTTAAGTAGTTTGCCCCAAATGCTTGATAATCGATCGTATACCAGCTTAGTAGGATCATATCAGAAGCATAACCATGGGGTTAATCTAGATGCAGTTCCTAGAGTTGTAGCGAAATGGCAATAGTGCTGGCGCTCAATTCCCCAAAGGGTTAAACTGCTTGTGAGTGCCAAACGATATAACATCTATATATATACGTAGTAGGTCGATAGAGGATAAGCCGTGGGTATCCCTCGTATTAACCCACAGCTATTGCCGAAAATACCCTAATGTGACAGGTAATCATGAATTTCAAAGGCCTGTCAGTAGCAATTCTATTCACGGCATAGCATATTTCCGTTGTTAGCTACTATGTTGCCAAACGCCCATCCCACCCTTGACACACCCCCCGTGGGACTGTGTAGTCGGCGGTGAAGTATATTCAAAATAACAGCATCTTTCTAACTTTTAATTAGCAATAGGCAGGGAGCTCATTTGCTGTTATTTTGAATATACTTCACCGCCGACTACACAGTCCCACGGGGGGTGTGTCAAGGGTGGGATGGGCGTTTGGCAACATAGTAGCTAACAACGGAAATATGCTATGCCGTGAATAGAATTGCTACTGACAGGCCTTTGAAATTCATGATTACCTGTCACATTAGGGTATTTTCGGCAATAGCTGTGGGTTAATACGAGGGATACCCACGGCTTATCCTCTATCGACCTACTACGTATATATATAGATGTTATATCGTTTGGCACTCACAAGCAGTTTAACCCTTTGGGGAATTGAGCGCCAGCACTATTGCCATTTCGCTACAACTCTAGGAACTGCATCTAGATTAACCCCATGGTTATGCTTCTGATATGATCCTACTAAGTTGGTATACGATCGATTATCAAGCATTTGGGGCAAACTACTTAACTCAGCAAAATATGAGTTCCCCCTTATTGTAATTTTAAATCACTTTTTGATTTTTCACCCTTGGTCTATTTTTATTACATACCAATAAAGGTTAAGTTTTACTTTCCTGGTTCATGGGATTCATGATGTTATGAATGGGGTGGTGCAAACATTTTTGGGTCATTCTTTACTCTCTACTTAATATTTGCCTTTCAAACTGTAAAAAGCTTGTTTGGTGATTGTTTTGTGTTAATCTTTTCAACATTCTTCTTTTTGAACTTTAAAGAAGATTTGAAGGAACTGTGCAAATGGGAAAAAGTCCTACATGTGAATTGCTATATGACTGGGGAACAACCAACTGCACTGTCCTGGACCTCACAGACTTGCTGAAGAAGAATGGCTTTTATGCTGCTGCTTCTTTTTTGCTTCCTGGTAATACATTTTTAAAATCAATCTGTATACATATCCCAATACAAACCTGTATATGTTCTTAAAGGAACAGTGCAGTGTAAAAATAAAAACTGGATAAATAGATAGGCTGTGCAAAATAAAAAATGTTTATAATATAGTTAGTTAGCCAGAAATGTAATGTATAAAGACTGGAGTGCCTGAATGTCTACATAACAGCCTTCCTGCTCTTCAGCTTTCTAACTCTGAGTTAGTCAGCGACTTTAAGGGGGGCACATGGGACATAACTGTTCAATGAGTTTGCAATGGATCCGTAGCATGCAGTTATGACCCATGTTGCTCCCCTCAAGTCACTGATTGGTTACTGCCTGGTAACCAATCGGTGGAAACCAAGAGAGCTGCAAAGCAGGAAGTAGTGTTCTGGCTATTATGTTACACATCCAGTCATCAGCCTTTATACAGGGCCGCTATCAGGGGGTACAAGTATACAGGGCCTGGGCCTCAAGGGGGGCCCGGCTATGCTGCCCTTTTTGAAATAGCCTAGCCCCCCTTGACAGGGCCGAAGCCGTGTCGCCTCTCCTGAAGTCCCGAAGCTGTGAAAAGACCCAAAGTCACGAAAGCAGCCCAAGTTGAAGTCCTGAAATCACAACTTCAGTTCTACTGAACACCAATGTGTTTTTTTTTTTTTAAAAAAAAACCTTGGCCACCAATGTATTATTTTAATAATCTATAGACCCCTGACACCAATGTTTTTTTTAAAAAATATTCTCTGGGACCCCAATTTTTTTTAACTTGTATCGGGGGCCCTGGCGCCAATTTTTTTTAAAAAAACTTTTATGGGGAGCCGGAACTAGGGGTAGGCAGAGTAGGTACGTGCCTAGGGCGCAAAGCTGGGGGGGGCACCAGGCACCTTCCATGCTGCCTGCCTACCCTAATCTGGTCCCCTTTCTTCAGTAGAGTCGGCTTGCGCGTCCATTTGCGCATGTGTATGTAGGACATACACGCTAGCATCCATTTGCGCATGCGCGCCTGCGTCCGTTCACGTGTGCACACGTCAGTTCGCATGCACGCACCAAGTCGGTGCTGTGGCCAGCCAGGTTGCCTAGGGCGGCTGGCTGGCTGGGCACGGCTCTGCCTGGCACCAATGTTTTTTTTAACTTATAGGGGGGCCCTGGTCACCTATTATTTTTTTTAACTTGTAGGGGGGCCCTGACCACCAATTTTTTTTTTTAAAAAAAAACTTTTATGGGGGGCCCTGGCGCAACAGTTTTTTTTTAACTGGCTTTTTAACAATGGCTTTTCATAACTTGTGTGTATGGGGGGGTTACCGTTTTTAGCGCTAATGTCTGTGTGGTCTTTTAAGTGTGTTTGATCTGGGGTGGGGCTTGGGGTCCGGGGTGGGGCTTGGGGTCCAGGGTGGGCATGCCCAGGGGGCCCCAAAAATGTTGTACGGGGCCCCGTGATTTCTAATGGCGGCGCTGCCTTTATACATTACATTTTTGGTTAACTAACTATATTAGAAACATTTTTTATTTTGCAAAGCCTATTTACCCAGTTTTTATTTGTATATTGAACAATTCCTTTAATATGACCTAGGTCTCCCAGCATGATCCATCCTGAAGTAGCTAATTTAAGAATTTATCTAGGAGGCTCAGAATAAGATTATAACATTTGTGGAAATGTTGGGGGGCAGTATATAAGTAGAGAAAAATCCAGCAGATCAATAATTTGAGTTGTGTCAATGGTGATGTATTTAGTTCATATGCATCTGCAAAAAAAAAATGTTTTGTGGCCCCTCTGGGCTCTTTATCAAAGACCCTAAACATTTCCTTTATTACAGATGTGTATGGGCACAATAAATCACCTATGACACAGCTTAAATTATTGGTGTGCTTTTGGATTTTTCTCTACTGATGTACTGACCCCGTCACAAGGGAAGGGTCTTCTGGTCCTTTTTTCAACAGTTTTCTGAGTAACGTATAGCACTTGGCCATATGCATCACATGATATTCTAACATCTAATCCCAGTTGGGGCCATATGCTAAACATCTTGCAGTCATACAGTAAAGGATACAGTTATCCTTTTTTTTTTTTTACTTTAAAGAAAGCCATTATTCTCTAAAAAAACTGAACTCTATATAGTGTTAATATTTGCTGTTTATCTTTGCATTTGTGTAATAACAGGTTTAATATCCTTTTAATGTGGTCCACTGCATGTCATTATATCATGAAATAGCAGTAACACAGAAACCAATGAAAGAAGTGTTACTATGCCAAAGTCCACCAAACTACAGTCAGAGGATGTGTAATAAATGTGTTGAATAAACCGTTTTATTTTATCAAATTTTTTAAATTAAATGTTTACAACTTTGGCGATTTTAGAGTGCTTTCTCAACCTTAATTCTGCTTTTACAGAGTTGCCCACATGAAGGTTTATATGCAGCTTCTTACAGATATTACCCAAATATCTCTTGGTTAAAAACCATAAGCACTTTCCAATTATCTTCCTATTTAACACCATGCAATTGCTGGTACCCTAGAGTCATTATAAGGTTATTTTAATGTTTTGGTCAAAATATTAGGTAAAGCTAGTTTAACAGCAATACTCTGGGCATTTCATACAGTATTTGAATGGACACATATTTCAGAAGAATAATGTAACAAATTGTCTTTGCTGCCAAATGATTCTCCCACTAACAGATACAAGTAAACAAAAAGTGCATGCACCTACCAGGCCTGTAGATGCAAAAAATGTCCCATGTGAGAAATCAGCAGCAGATCTTATTGACCGTTGCAGTCCTCTTGCTGACCAGAGTAAAGAGCCAGAAGAAAATGAAGTTGATGATTATGATGAAACAGGTAATTTTTATTTCCATTGACGGTGCTTTTGTGCGTCCATTCATTTACCCATTGGATTTGATTGATGACTTTTTTTGTTATTTCTGTACTGATGCAAAAATAGCTTGCACAGATGGGCAAGGAACAATTTTTCCCATGGTGTGGTGGCAGGATGTGCCATTGAGTAGTAGCAACATTCTTTGAAGAAAAATCTTAGTGTTTTCAGACTCTGTTGCAACACTAGATATTTGCAATATCTTATAGTGGATGCAATTTATCTCTTAAAGGATAACTATACCCCCAAAATTAATACTTAAGCAACAGATAGTTTATATCGAATTAAGTGGCATGTTAAAGAATCTTACCAAGCTGGAATATATATTTAAGTAAATCTTGCCCTTTTACATCTCTTGCCTTGAACCACCATTTCGTGATGGTCTGTGTGCCGCCTCAAAGATGACCTGACAAGAAATACTGCAGCTCTAACTGTAACAGGAAGATGTGTGGAAGCAAAAGACACAACTCTGTCTGTTAATTGGCTCGTGACCTAAGAAGTAAAGTTTGTGTGCATAGTGAATCGTACGATCCAAGGGGGCTGCCCTTATTTTTTAAAATGGCAATTTTCTATTTATGATTACCCAATGGCGCAGACTACTAAAAAAGTATATTATTATGAAAATGGTTTGTTTACATGAAGCTGTGTTTTACACATGAGCTGTTTTATGCAATATCTTTTTATAGAGACCTACATTGTTTGGGGGTATAGTTTTCCTTTTATGCAGTAGCTCCCAATCTGTGTGTCTGCCACCCCCAAGAATGCCAAATAGGGTGAGATTTGGGGAGATTGGAATGCTAACTGAGCTCATTCATGAGCGTTTAGGTAAACATTTATTTGCCCTCCTAGATATTCTTGGAAAAAGATTGTTGATACAGCAATACTCCGGGTGGGGCACATGAAAGTTTAAAAACAAGTTTATAAGGTTTGTTAATCCGCATTAAATTAATGAGAATTTTACTTACTCATTATTACACTTATTCTGAACTGTAACATAATAAAGTGTATCCAAATGCAGCACTTTCTTGGCTTTTGCTATATTGTATTGCTTTTTTATATTTTATATGTTTTGAATAATTTATTTTCTTATTTGGCCTTGGCATTTCAGGGATTGGTAGCTATTCCTTTAATGAGATAAAGCATAGCACAAATAATTTTGACATTCGACCCGTATCTGAAGGAGGCAATAAGTTAGGAGAGGGAGGCTTTGGAATTGTCTTCAGAGGAAAAATAAAAGGGAAAATTGTTGCTGTAAAAAAATTGACAGAGGTAAGTTTTAAGTTTTAACACAGGTATATTGTCATATAGAGAGAAAAAGAGAGAAAAAGAAAGAGAGAGATATGTAACAATTAACCTGTAATATGCCCTAGCCATACGATGCATACTATTAATGTATCATTGGAACAAAGTGTACCTCCATTGGCTGTTAGCTCTTATATCATACTAGACATAAAGCCCGTTAAATTAACGGGCGCTAGAACATATGTAACGATGGTCCGTGGGGCACATGTGCAGTAGCGCAATCCCACAGACACAGGGACTGGACGCAGAGACACTTGAAGATTATTATATAGGATTAGAAACAGCACTTGGACTACATGTTTTGCCCAATGGTGCATTATACTGTAATTATAATGCTAAAGTGTAGAGTCCAAAAAATACTCTACTGCACTTTCTGTTTCCTGCTACTGCATGTAGTGTCCATTGTGCTGAGTTATGTAACTGCCTCTGTTATCAATACCATGTTCTGGCTGCTTTGTAGCATTGAGTGAATATGTTTGCCTGCTCTTGATTATGGCTATTTGGAAACAGAAACAGAATAGCATTTCTATTTAAATACATGCTTAGAATAGTTAATGAAAAATAATTATGTTACTGAATAAGTGACATTAGGATTAACAGTAATAACTTCCTTTTTTTTTTAGTTGGTTGATGCTAGTATTCAGGATCTAACGTATCAATTTGAGCAAGAAATCAAAATTATGGCCAAGTAAGTATTTCAAAATGATTTAAATGCTGGTGCTGTAAAACTATGATAAAAACAGCATAGGAAATGTATCCACATATTTTATGCGATAAGCATCCCTCACAAATTCAGTGTGATAATACCCAAATCATAATCCTCAACTAACTGAACACTTGTGATCTGGAACTGTGCTAGGTCCATCAGACCTCACAAATGTTTTTGTGGCCAAATTGAAGCAAAGTCCACCAATCGTGTTCCAACATTTACTGAAAAGCCTTCCCAAAAGAAGCTGTACATTTGCAGTGCATTATTGAGCTTCCCCACATTTTTCTTGCCTATCATTGCTGCCCTGTGAATCCCAGAGCAAATGAGCCATCCTGGAATCTAAGGAAGATTATCTTTGTTAGGAAGATATGGTTCATGGGAATTAATAAAATTGAAATAAAGTCATATACAGAACATATTTGGGGGATTATCTTGCTATACTTGCAATGGTTTCCTTAAACTAGAAAGGGAAGGCATCCATATAAATTGCAGATTTTTTTTGTGACTTGACTACTATTATAAACATTTGGAGGTACATTTATCAAGGGTTGAATTTTGAATTCATGTGAGTATTTTAAAACTCCCTTAAATTTAATTGAATTGCGAAATTCGACTTGGGGAAATTTATTAATAAAGTCAAATTTTTTAAACTCGGACGAATTTAAACGACCCGAAAACTCGAATTCCATCAAACTCGATTCAAGTTTTTTTTCTCAGAAAAAAACTTGAATGTCAGGAATGCTGCAAACATCTCCAAATTGATCCCTGGACTTCTCCCATTGACTTATACAGTAATTCAGCAGGTTTTAGGTGGTGAATAGTCGAATTCTTAAAGGGCCAGAGTATGATAAATCTTGAAAATCTAATTTGAATTTTTTAAAAAAACTCGAATCGACTTTGGATAATTCCCTAGTCGACTTTGGCACTTTTGAACATAAAAAAAAACGAAAATTCTAATTTTCAATTCAACTCTTAATAAATCTGCCCCTTGGTGTTTATTTAATTTGTTTAATAAACTTTATTCCTGTATAATATTTTATGTCTGCATAGTACTGTGCAGTTTTCTGTTTTTGATAATTGTCAAAATAAAGACTACAGGAGGGAAAATTTAACTTATATTAGAAGACACTTTGGTTGTAGCAGTTATCACAACTACTGTATGCCTGCCATTTGATTTTTGTATACAGGAAATGCTTTAAAAGCCTATCTGTTTGTTTCTTCAGATGCCAACACGAAAACCTTGTAAAACTACTTGGTTATTCCAAAGATGGTGATCAGTACTGTTTGGTTTATACATATATGCCACATGGGTCTTTGCTGGACAGACTAGCGTGCTTGGTAAGTTGTGATTTTTTGCCAACATTTATATATTTATTTCTTAGTATTTATGTAGTGCCAACACATTTCCACTGCAAAACAATAAATAGCTTAGTGGTTAATTTAAAGGACCAGAAAAAAAGATAAATATGGGCCCAGGAGGGAGTGTATGGAAAGATGATAGCAGATATACAGAGAGAATAAGAAGAATGCTGGGCTCTGAAGAAAAATAGTGAGGTGGTGGAAAGAGATTTAGATATACAGGTGAGATGCTGTGGGCAGCAGCAGTAAGCGGTCTGGATTAATGTTTTATCAAAAGATGGAGAGAGGAAAGGGTTTTATTTTTGTGATGTTCCTTAAAATGAAGTGGCGTGTCCACGAGGGATCCAGTGTGGGCTGAGAAAGGGAGAGAGGGATCTAAAGTGATAGACAGACACCTGCATTGGCAAACTGAAAATGATATTGACTGTAATGTTAAATTGACAGAGTGGGCCAGGTTTAGGAGGAAAAGTATTTTGTGTTCCTTTGTATTATTTTGTTTCCATTTTTTTTAGAATGATACACCACCGATCTCATGGCTTTTGAGATGTAACATTGCATATGGAACTGCAAATGGTATCCGTTACTTGCATGAAAACAGTCATGTTCACAGAGATGTTAAAAGGTAAGTGTTGTGTTACAAAATTAAATTAGCATTTCTATTTTATTTACAGTGAAGTTAATGGAGGTTAATCTGTTCATATTTTGGACTTGTTCAAATTCATCTTGTTCACGCCATCTACCTTCGAATTTTATTGGTTTCATCATTTATGAACTTTTTATCTCACTAAATTCCATCATTTCATATGAATGTGGGTTAGCAGCTTTGTCAAATCAGGGGTTATTATGATTGTGATTTTATTGGTAAGGGCAGACGCGAAGATTCGGGGAGATTTAGTCGGTTGGCGATAAATCGCCTCTTCTTTTGGGCGACTAATCTACTGCCTCAGAGTTTTTGTTTTCCAAAGTTTCTTCACGAGGCAACTTCCTAAAACAAAGCGCACCGATTGCCATCCTGCCGGCGATTTACATTCTAGTCGGCGGGAGACAGTTTGGGGAGATTAGTCGCCCTGAAGAACAGGAGATTTGTTGTTGGGCGACTAATCTCCCCGAATCTGAGCATGTGTCTCTGCCCTTAGAGTTTAAATATGTACAAATGTATTTTTCCTTCATTAAAGGAACAGTGCAGTGTAAAAATAAAAACTGGGTAAATAAATAGGCTGTGCGAAATAAAAAATGTTTCTGATATAGTTAGTTAGGCAAAAATGTAATGTATAAAGGCTGGAGTGACTGGATGTCTAACATAACAAGTTCTGTTCTATTAGACATCCAGTCACTCCAGCCTTTATACATTACATTTTTGCCTAATTAACTATATTAGAAACATTTTTATTGTGCACAGCCTATCTATTTACCCAGTTTTTATTTTTACACTGAACAATTCCTTTAAGTAATCTGAATGTCCAGGGACCAATTTGGATGTAAGTAGCCTACCTGACATTTGAATTTTTTCCGGAGAAAAAACTCAAATCAAGTTTAGTCTAATTCGAATTTTATTCGAGTTTTTGAGTAAGTAAAATTTGTGTGAGTTTTAGATGTCTGATTTTTTTATCAAATAACCCCCCCAATTGAATTTCGAATATATTCGAATTTTAGTCGAATATATTTAAACTCACATGAATTCAAAATTCGACCTTTGATAAATATGCTTCCCCTAGTTAGGAGCAGATTTTTGAAAGGTTTGGTAAAAAAATTCCTTTCTTAGTACATTGTATCACCAGTAAAAATTATTCAAGTAGTCAAGTCATTTTCTGTTATTTACTTTAGTTCTGTAGCATTTTCCTTAGGGGCAGATTTCAAATGAATCAACCATTGGGGTCAGCATGGTCTTCTTTAGGTGCCAAGGTTTTATTTTTTTAAAGGGAAAAAAACAATCCATAAAAATTATAGGAAAATATACACAATATAAAAAGTTTGATTAAGAACTTACTTTATTAAAGGACTTGTTTATTGAAAATGGCAGGCCATGGCTGTATTTTAACATATATAATTTTTTTTTGTTTTTCGTCTAGTGCAAACATTCTATTAGATGATGCATTTGTTCCCAAAATTTCAGACTTTGGACTGTCACGGGCAACTGGACAGTTTTCAAAGACTATGATGACAGAAAGAATAGTTGGTACAACAGCATATATGGCACCTGAAGCACTCAGAGGAGAGATTACAATAAAGTCAGATATTTTCAGTTTTGGGGTGGTGAGTATTTCAAATATGGTATGTTGTAACTGGGGAATGATATATGACTATGAACATTTTCATATATTACTATGAAGTTTTTTGAATTACTTATATTGGAGAATTATATGTTAATTAAACTTCTATCTATAGGTTCTGCATCATCCTAACTACCTTATTAGAGTGTGTGAATCATGTCTAATTCTTTAGTGTTTAGTAAACCCTTGTCTGTAAATACCAGTGACATAGTAAAATAGTTCCAATGGGACGGGCCTCATTGATGCGCCTGACAAAGCATTTTTCACATTGAAAATGCACACGATGAACCAGTAAAACCTGCTCCATCTGTAGTTGCATGTTTCATTTTAATTAATCAATATAGTGTACATCATCAAGTCTTTCACTGCAATTTGAATGAATTTGAATACAAATACACCTTCTGCATGTTTTTGACAGCATGGAATGGAATTACTGTAGATCAAGTCTACTTATTAATATATTCAGGCTAGAAGATTGTTTAGAAGCTATTCCCTTTAGTAATTAAGTTATTCCTGTATGAGTGAAAGATTAGAACAGAAGGGAATTTGGTTTGCGTAGCACTGCTCTATTTTAACTGGGGTCTTAAATTTATTGCTAATCTCGTCCTTTCTGTTAGGAGCTTATATGTTCTTCTATGTCCCACCTGGGCTGTGTAGGGAATTAAAATGTTACTTTTTTGTGTGGGTGTAAACTGCACAACTGTTAGTAAAACCACATTCATATTACAGCTGTGACTAGAATAGAACCTTTTTTTTTTTAAGAAAAAACGAGAATTTCTAAAACTTGAACGAATTTTACTGACCCGAAAACTCAAATCTAATTTGAATCTAATTCAATTTCTCCAAAAAACCTTGAATGTCAGAAAGGCTATGAACAGGCCCGGATTAGTGGAAAGGCCCGGGCCTAGGGCAGCAGAATTTTAGGGGCAGCATGCTGCCCAACCACACCGGTTCAGAAACACTGGGGATACCGGGAGATAAAATTGTTTTTAAAATTTCCCGGGCACCAATTCCCATTGCTCCGGTCCCGATGATGAAAATTTGTGGAAATAAAGGGGATGGGGGCGATGAACAGCAGCGCGCCCAGGGGTGCCCGCTATGTAAATCCGGCCCTGGCTATGAACATATTCAAATGGGTCAGTGGCCTCTCCCATTGACTTCTACATAAACTCAGCAGGTTTCAGGTGGAGAATAGTAAAATTTCAGTTGTTCCCAAGGTCCAGGTATGATAAATCTCAAATTCAGATTTTTCCCAGCTTGAATTTGTGAGTTTTGACCAAAAATCCAACTTGAAAACTAATAAATCTGCCCCTAAATATTGTATTTCCTTCCACTTGATCTGCTTAAAGATTTCACACACACGGCACAAAACATTCTTACCCCTTTAAGTGTTCCCATCCTTATATGTATGTACCTTATAAAAACTACATTTTTATATAAGCATCTTTGTCACCATGTTCAGCTCAAAATGTTTTAGATTGCAGGCTTTGTATGCAGACCTAATCTTTTTGTACCCAAATCAGGGGTATACATTGGGCCCATAGATTAATAGAAACTGTAAAAAGGCTCAGAGGTGATTTCCATAGTGCTTAGGCCTTTTGTGTGAGCTCTTAATTTCACTGTTTCCCAAGCCTTCAAGGTGCATCAAGATACAAATAAGCAGTCATTCACTTTAATTGGAATTATTAATCTGTGTATTCTAATAAAGCATTATTTGCTTTTCAGGTACTGCTAGAAATAATCTCCGGGCTTGCTCCAGTGGATGAGGATCGTTCTCCATCACTGCTGGTAAAGTGTATCTTCAAATTTGTTTCTTAAAGGAAAAATACATCCTCTTATTGATGTTCCTGAAATAAGATTTTCCCACTGCAGCCTTGACAGAGATGGGGGGTGCATTGTTCTTTTTTGATATGTCTCTATTTACTCATTTCTATGCAAGCCTACGCAAAAATATCCAAAAAAAAAGGATGTTATCAATTTCCACTAGGGCCCATAACTAAAACAGGAGCCAAAGGCAAAACACTTGTACACTATTCTTTTACACTCAGCTTCGAGCCACTAGAGAGAGGCGTATTGGCTGACTTTGTTGTTGTGCACAGTTCCTTCTAGTGGCGTCCATTATCAGTGCCTTCTCTTGGGTGCAGGAGCTCAGGCTTATCCAGGATTCTTCATCACATTCCAAGCTGTTGCCATTTAAGATGGTGGATGCTTTCTATGGACAGTGAATTATTTGTTTGTTGAGAGACAATTCATTTTAAGAAGCTGAGAATAAAGGGTTTCGTTTTGACTATTCACATTACTATCTGTGCTCTATAAGCAAATGCCAAATACAGGTTATTTTGGATAAGTGTCTGTGGATAGGCTATGACAGTTGTTACTTTATACAGCTTGATATTAAAGAAGAAATCGAGGAAGAGGAGAAGACGATAGAAGAATACATGGACAAAAAGATGGGGGAGGTGGAACCAAATACATTGAACCAAATGTACACAGTAGCAAGCCAGTGCCTAAATCAAATGAAGAACAAAAGGCCTGACATTAAAAGGGTATGTTTATTTCTATTTCTAACTGATCATTGGAAGGCATAGCATTGGCTAAAGTGTGTCTGTTTCATTTTGCAGGTGCTACAAAATCTGGAAAATATAAAAAATCTTGTAAGCAGGTCCTGAGCGTTTAATGCTGTCTACAGCTTCTTTAAGTTGAGGCAAAATGTAACTAAAAAATTCTTAAGAATCATATTGGACACATTTATTTCAGGGACCAGAAGGTGAAGATTCCCATAAACTATCAAAGAAACTTGACATTCATTTGTAGACACTGGAATTCAGATGCTATCTTGCACCAACACTTATTATGTAACAGTACAGTTCTGCCTTTCATTTTGGAAGTATGTGCAGATCTGTAAAATAAAGAATCTTGTATATGACCGAACTCAGCCAGCAACAATAAGGCTCATCCAACATCCTTTCTTTTTTACTTATTGAAATGTCTCTCCGAATAGTTTGTATCCATATGGTTTTATATTAAAATCTCAGCTTCTGAAAATTCAAGTTCTGCCTCTTTCTGTAAGCCTCTTTAACTCCTCCTAATGCTTTATGAAATCTTGTAGGAGGGTCTGGGCTTGAGGAAATATTGCTTAATTGGAAGAATTGTTTAATTGTATTATTTTGCTACATCGACCTTGCTTGGTCCCAAGGAATCTGGTAGCTCAAGAGATGAAATCTTTGAGCAAACTGTGTATTTGGAGAGATCCCTAGGATAGAGATGGTAACAGCGTTTCTAGTAGCTCCAGTGTTATGTACTGAATCAACAGGAATAAAACAAAACATAATATATTCTATAGTGTAAGTACTCCATGGCTTTGATTCTTAGAACAATCTCCAGCAGACAATGCTGAGGCCTAAGCTTTATGTAAACAATGCTTATTGTCCACTGTTGTTTTTTAGACCATTGAAAAACTACCCAAACATGGCCACGCATCCTGCCCTTTACTGAAATGGAATCCACCTAATACACTTGGGTCAGACTTATTAAGGGTCGAATTTAAAATTCGAATTTTCAATTTTTTTATGGTCAAGAATCTCAAATTCTAAATTATGAATTATGCAAACTAAATCAGTGTTTTAATTTTTTAGAGATTTATCAGACTGTGGCCCTTGAACTTGAAAATTTGGCATGTAAAACCTGCCAAATTTATGTATAAGTCAATGGGAGAGGTCCAGGCATCAATTTGGACGTTACTAGCCTTCCTGACATTCAACTTTTTTTCGGAGAAAAGACTCTCCGCTCCTCACCACTTGTTATACTTCTGGCTTAAGCATTTCAGTGCCACGGTCCAGGTAGAATGGCAAGCAGTTTGGAGTTGTGACAGGCAGAAGGAAGCCTTTTCTCCACCGTTGTATTCCATCCCAGGGCAGGCAAAAAAAAATGTATATACAGTATGCAAAAATGGGCTAGGGCTAGGTCACCAAAAAATAAAGGAAAAAAAGCTGAGATAACCTCTTCATCACCTTACTTGTTTCATGCTCCAAGGGCACTTAAAGCAATACTGACACGTTCTTATAAAAATTATAGGAACGTGTCAGTATAAAGGAAAAGCCCCCCCCCCGCACAAAGCCGCCCCACAAACCTGTGTGCTGCCGAACCACTGACACTACTACCAGATCTTCCCGGTTGCTTCAGTGATGCTGAAACCCAGCAAAATCTCTTTTCATGCTGCTCACTTTCATCCTCAATTAACTTCTTTTCATCCATCCATACTGGTCAAGTCTATCTCTTGTCAATTCTCTCATTTGCATTGGTTTTGTCCTCTCTTTGCCCTCTCATGTATCCCTGGTCTCTCATCAGTTGTTCACACATCCGCCTTCATTTGTATACAGAACCAGTAATGGCATCTCTCTTTATTCATTTAAGTAATAAACCAATTTGGCTTATCTGTTTATCTTATTTGCAAATAAAGGCCCTACAGCCCTATTTAGCTTTACTTATCCCCAGGGCTATAGAATGAAGTAGACTATAAAGAAAAGTATATTATAGCTTCTGACAAAACACTTTTTCCAAGTGAGCATTAAAGTACATTTTATTTTTCTCTATATGAAGTAATTTAATTTTTTGCTGGTATTTTATCATTAGCAGAATGCTGTACTGGTTCTTAAAGGGGAACTATCGCATAAATGAAAGTTTAATATAAGCTTCATCATATTTAAATAAGAAACTTAATACAATCAATGAAAAATTCTGCATCATTTCTGAAATAATCAAGTTATCTTCACTATTCCTCTCTGAGCATCTGTTTCTCTTCATTCTCTCTTCATGCAGCAGTTGGGTGTCAGATGTTCATTGACAGATCCAATTTATTTTATACGGGGGGTTCTTTTCCTAGAAGATGTATTAGAGCTGACTCAAATAACTGATTTAAGTACAAACTAAATCTAATATAACTGCCTTTTCCACCAATTCTGCATGTAGAGAGACATGATGTCTGGTGATTTTATTATAGTGAGTTCTAATACATCTTCTAGGCAAAAGGAGCCCCCTATAAGATATATTGGATCTAACTGTCAATGACACCCAACTGTATGAAGACAGAATGAAGAGAAACAGATGCTGAGAGAGTTACAGTAAAGGATAAACTTGATTATTTCAGTATTTTTAATTGATTGTATTTAGAAAGTTTCTTATTTCAGTATGCTGAAGCTTACATTTTTATTTTTTTGCAATAGTTCCCCTTTAACAGCCATATAGCACAGGGCAAATATGGCAGCTAGTTCAGCTGAAGAATAAATATAATTAAATATCTACAGCAGCAGTAGCGCGAGTTCATACACTTGCATTACAGTGATTGCACACAACAAAAACTATGGAGGAATACATCTATGGAATGATCGGTGACACTTTATTTTGGATCCAATACGAGACAACAGTTAAAAAACATGACAATTTAAAAAATAAAAAAACAGAAAAGTGTCATTTACTCAAAGCAATTGGCAGCAGCTTCGCAACATCATCTTGGTCACACATTTGTAACTTTCATCCTACATTCACTTTGTTTTCATCCATTCATAACCAGTAAAAATAACCCCTTTGTCTATCATTTTTATTTATTTTACTCCTGTTTCGTCCTTCCCTGGTCTCGTAAAAGTCATTCACACATCCTCTAGCAGACATACACTCTCCTTCATAAAAAAGTATCCATCATAATTAAAAACCTACATAAAATATATACTTTTAAATCTATATATAATGGATCCCTGTATTTAGCAGCAACCCCACAAGAGTGTTGGTTTGTGGGCTAAAAGCCTCTCTCTTACAGGCCCTTGGTCATATGCTCGTACTAAAGAAACTTTGGGACAAGCTGATTTGACATAAATAAATGGCTTATACCTGTAAATTGCATATCAGCTTAAAAGGTAGTAAGTCAGTCCCCAAAAAGTCTACAAGACGCTGGGCCTAAACACATACAATCTCACCATGAAATCCATTTTTAAACGGAACATATATTCACTGGACTCTTAAAATGGCATTAAAATCAACAGCACCCACTACCCAGAATGCAGCAAAACCCCAAGTCAAGAGGAATGTGCAATTGGTAGACATCAGTTAATGACAACTGAATCTTCCTCACAATGGGTCCTGAAACAAGAAAAGGCAAATTAGCAAAGTCAATAGTGATGGATACACAGCATTACTATTGCAGAAAATTATTAGGGATGCACTGAATCCACTATTTTGGATTCGGCCGGACTCCCGAATCCTTCATGAAGGATTCGACCGAATACTGAACCGAATCCTAATTTGCATATGCAAATTAGGGGTGGTGTGGGAAAGGGGAGAACATTTTTTACTTCTTTGCTTTGTGACAAAAAGTCACGCAATTTCCCGGCCGCCCCTAATTTGCATATGCAAATTCGGATTTGGTTCAGCCCGAACTGAATCCTGGATTCGGTACATCTCTAGAAATTATAACATACAGGCACAAAATAAATGATTGGTCCTCATTGGTGTTGATTCGCAAAATGAGCTGGAACAGTGGTTTTTTAAGCTTTAGTAACTATGACTGTATGGCCATACTGACCCCTTTAGGGTTTTACACATAGGTATTTGTTTATTGACATTTGAGCCGCAGGTTTGAGTAGACCTAAATTCATTAGCCAATTGATTCCATTATATTCTGCCTGGTTCTACTCATGAGCATTCAAAGCTGCATGTTAAGGTACAGAAAAGCTGGCGATAGACAAAGTCAGCAGCTTATTGGTCAGTATATGGTGCCCCCTGACAGGCTTCTGCAACAGATAAACTGCCATTCACCCCCTTGGCTTTTTACCTATTTTGTTACATTCCAACATGCATATACACACACAATATGGGGGTGATTTACTAAACCTCAATTATTTCTGGTCGGGCTTTTTGGTGCAAAAAACTAATTTTTAGTCGAAAAAAACCTCAAATTTTTCAAGATTTATTTTACCTCCATGCTGAAAAAAAGCCTGAATCTGAAAATCCACCATCTCAGACCTGTCGAGGTCCTGTATAAGTCAATGGGAGAGGCAACTATCTCAATTTGAAGTTTTCATGGTCTGCTCCAGGTTTAGCCCGAAGGCTTTTTCAGGGTTTTAGGGCAAAAACTCTAAAAAAAAAATTTAAGCGATTCAGGTAAAAAGCCCCCAAAATCGGGTTTTTCGCTCTATATTATGGACCTTTTAAATTATGTTTTTTAATTAATAAATAAGTTAAAAATCGGGCATGGGAGTTTGGTCATGTTTTTTTTAAATAAAATATGAGATCAATTCAGATTTCAGTAAATAACCCCCTATATATATATATATATATATATATATATATATATATATATATATATATATATATATATATATATATATATATATATATATATATATATATATATATATATATATATATATATATATATATATATATATATATATATATATATATATATGTTCTTTTGTGCTCAGCATGCATTTGTAAAGGAATAAAAAATGGTCAGTAAGAGCCCTTACAACAGCAAGCTAGCAAGTGAGATTGAACAACAAGTAAAGAGTTTGTATTTAAAACCGAGAACAGTTTGTTGCGGAGTAGTGTTAAAACCAATGCTTAAGTAAAGCATCTTTTTTATAGAAAAACTTGTTTCCTGGGGTCATGTCATCCTCTATATGCTTACTGACAAAATGGCCATGGTCTGTCCATTGGATGTATTGACTTCGAACATAATATATCTAAATATTTTGTGTCAATTTATATAAATAAAGTATGCAGGGGTAAATAACTACTGAACACACAATGTAGCAATTTAGCGAATTCCTGAATGTACTTACGGCTGAGTACAGCAGCAAAACAAGGAGCAACCTGTGCTGTTTGCAGAGCGGAATTTTCCAGAGCTGGGGCTGTCTTTGCATTCTGCTATATACTGATAAAGAGCATTGTCATTGCCGGCACAAGGATCACCTGAATTCTGACACTAAAAGAGAGAAATAAGAGAATCGTTACTGCAGGAGGCCGTGTTCCTCAACAGGCATGAGTTTGTGTAGATCAAAACACAGGCACCTTCCCCTTAGCCCTGCTGGACATACGCAGCTATACAGTCCCAGTTTAGGAGACTTTCCCTACTTCCACTTTCTGTCTGAGCCACCCTATGCTGAAATGCAAACCTCACACAACATGCAGAAAGTATTTCCCATAGCTGATATACATAAAGTCTAAAATTGGTATAGATAATGATGTATATATTGTTTATATATGTGACTGTGAGTGTACAGATAGATTGGTATGTATTGAGTGTGTATTCACTTACCTTAATAGTCTCATAGGCCCCAGTGATTAAGGCAATGAAAAGACTGAGTACCATGTATATGAAGAGGCTGATAAAGGTGTACAAGTAGAGTTGACTAAAAGCCCACACCAGGTAGCTGCTATTTTGCATTTCGGAAAAGGTGACAAACATGTCATCACCATTTATAAGGGAGAAGAGGCACTCGGACACCATTGAGAGGGTGCGGAACTGAAAGACATAAAATGCATAAAAATGAAAATATATTAAGAAGTTTGCTCTGGGGGTTTACTAACATAACAGTATGGAAGCACTGAAGAGCTGAAAAGATAAAAAGGGATAAGAGAAATAAGGGCTTATTTACAAACATGTAAAGGACAGTAACAAGTGGATTTGCCTGTAGCCACCAAATTGAAAAGTCTACTCTAAGTTAAAAACATTTGATTGGTGGTTGGATTTATATATCACCATTATTCCGCAAAATAAGAGGATACAAATACAAAATCACAAATGCTTACATATTTAGACAAATATTTTATCAAAATCGATTCAGTTACAATTGAATATTGTTATGAGACAGCAGGTGAGAGTGTCCTGCTCACAAGAGTTTGCATTCTAAGTAGGGATGCACCAAATACACTTTTTTTGGATTCGGACGAACCCCCGAATCCTTCGTAAAAGATTTGGCAGAATCCAAACCCTAATTTGCATAAGCATACTCTGGTATGGTTTGAATTAATTAGCATTAAAGCGACCAAATAGAGCAAAGGTGTGAAATGGCCAAATTAGATCTACTGTGGTGGATTGCTGTCTCCACTGATGTTTATTTTTGGATTTGTACAGTTTCTAATATAGGTAACTAGCTGCCAAAGGCAATTTCAAAACAGGATATGAAAGAAAAAAAAATGGGAATTGAAACTGGAGTCATGACCTAACAACAGATTTATGTCTGACCGACATTTAGGAACTGTCTGTAGAAATAAAGAAAGTGTACATCTGTGGAGATGTCTAATCACATACATTTGCTCTAATTCTTGCCTGGTCACTTTGATCCCCCATTCATATCAGGTCTGAACCCCCCTTTACATAACCACCTCCCCTTATGTCTGCCTCAGCTTGTAACTCAGACTATGCCTATGGGTTATTTGGTTGTCATTTCATTTATGGACAAAATTCTGAAATGTTCTGAACTTTTGTTGTAATTATCATCAGCCAATAAAGCTATCCCTCTATACCACTTTTGTAAAGTTTTATTCTATGATATTTAAAGGAGGGCCAGTACCCCTTGGGTAAGTTGCAAGGTTACTTTTTTTGAATTTTCTTTCTTCTTCTGATCAAATTATGTACTCCACTCTATTGCTATTGGCATTATCGCCATGATTTGGTTTCATAGAATTGTGTAAAAAGCTAAAACCTGTACAGAATGCAGAATGAGTTTTCCAGCGCAGGGTTATGGTGTAGTATATTTAAAAACATATCTTAACAATCACATGCATAGTATTTATATGTTTAGAAAAATGATTATGTACACATAAATACATGTCATACTTACGAACTGTTTTGGGGACGGTTGTCCTTTAAAAAAGCACGTGGAAATAGGAAGTAAGGCAGTGGGGGAGAAGATGGGTGGTGGGCAACAGGTTATAGGGGTGGTTCACCTTTTAGTTAACTCTAAGGGGCAGATTTACTATGGGTCGAATATCGAGGGTTAATTAACCCTCAATATTTGACTAGGAATTTAAATCCTTCGACTTCGAATATTGAAGTCGAAGGATTTAGCGCAGAAAATTTGATCGATCGATCAAAGGATTATTCATTCGATCGAAGGATTTTAATCCAACGATCGAAGGAATATCCTTCGATGAAAAAAACTTAGGCAAGCCTATGGGGACCTTCCCCATAGGCTAACATTGACTTCGGTAGCTTTTAGCTGCCAAACTAGGGGGTCGAATTTTTTTTTAAAGAGACAGTACTTCGACTATCGAATGGTAGAATAGTCGAACGATTTTTAGTTCGAATCCTTCGATAGTCGTAGTCGAAGGTCGAAGTAGCCCATTCGATGGTCTAAGTAGCCCAAAAAACACTTCGAAATTCGAAGTTTTTTTAATTCGAATCCTTCACTCGAATTTAGTAAATCTGCCCCTTAGTTTGTTATAGAATGGCCAATTCTAAGCAACTTGTCATTTGGCCTTCATTTTTTCTTTTTAAACCAAAATCAAATCAAACTCAAAATCAAAGTTAAACTACATAAACCAAAACAATTGGAAAACCTAAAACAACTTATATAATAATTGAACCTGGTATATAGCTGTAGAATAGCTGTTAAACACAATCCAAAATTAACTAAAGTATTGTTCTCACAAACAGAATTGCTTCTGCCAGATCCTCCTTCATAGAAGTTTCTAAATCTGATTTGATTCTTTTTAGTGCTTGCATTTAAAGTTATTAGGAGTCTAAGTCAGTACATATTGGCAACTCCGACTCCAGATACCCAAAATTGCTTCCGACTCCACAGCTCTGCTTTCCAGCTTTGAAACGGGGGTCACTGACCCCTTCTAAAAACAAATGCTCCAAAAGTCTACAATTGTGTTGTTCTTGTTGCTACTTTTTATTACTCATCTTTCTATTCAGGGGCTCTGCTATTCATATTCCAGTCTCTTATTCAAATCAGTGCATAGTTGCTAGGGTCATTTGGATCCTAGCAACCAGATTGCTGAAAATGCAAAGTGGAGAAATCAGAAAGCACAAGTAGTAAAAAATAAAAACCAAATGCAAATTGTCTCAAAATATCACACTTTACATCATACTAAAAGTTAATTTAAAGGAGAGCAGTCCCTATAAAACTGCACGTGGCAGAAAAGGAAGGATAGAAAATGCTGTTGTAATATGGTGCGCAGTTAATGTAGAATAAATGGAATAAAATGAGTCACATAAAAACATACCTTAACATGATAGGGACCCAGCACAATCCAACCACAGAAACAGTACCCCAAGTAAATTACAGCCACACAGCAACAGAAACGGATGACATTAGGGAGGGCAACACGTAGTGTCACTATGAGGATCTGTGAAAAACAAGAAGGAAAAGCCAAACATCAGGCAGATCACAACTTAAATAATAGGTAGACAAATATAAAGAACAGAATGCAATTACAATTTTTCTAATAGATGGTAAATATGTGCACTACTTAACTGTTAGTAGGGCACCAAATATTTATAAATGGAACGTAAAAGAGAAAAATCAGGGTGTTATTAACAAAATCTACCTGAAATGTTTGCAAACAAACACATTTATATGTCTTTTTTTATACTTTCCCATGGTAAATGATTATGCAGACAAAGCTCCTGCACTAACAGCATAAGCCACATTTAAGGACTTTGTTACATTCCAACTTGGTACAAATTAATGTGCAGATGGAGCTTCACAACATTGTTCCGCGGTACCCCATCCCAATAAGATAGCTCGTAGTAAGGCAGGCAGGGAAGTGAAATCTTAATCCAGTGCTTACTGGGCTTGGAATTGAAGCAATGCACCACAGTTTCTATCACCTAGCCAATGATTACATGCCTTCGAAGAAAATTACATTTCTACATACTTACATTGTATTTCTGGAAAAAGCTAAGGTATCGGATAACTCCAACCCACACAAGAAGAGTCGAGGTCCCCAGTAGGATGCTGCACACATCGTAGCTAGCAAATGTCTAAGTAGGAAATTCAAGCACAAAGATTTAGAGGGAAAAAACTTGGATGCAGAGCAAAATCATCAAAATAGAATGGCAGCGTGGTCAGGCCACTACCCAGGCAACTAGGTATGGTTAGAAAAAGGAACAGGTTCTGATGTATATGAGCAGAAGACACTAGTAAGGGTGTAAAACATTAAATCAATATATTAATCCTTCCCGAGGTTTACGGACAAAGTTAGGCTTATTGTCGTTCTACCTTAGACTCAATTCCAATTTTCATGACTGTGCCTGACACCGTAAGGACATCGCTGATGATAAGCAGCAGATACCAGCCATTCACAAACTCCAGACGGTCAGAGAGAGAAATGTCGAGACTGTGACGATAGTGCACAAACCGAGCAAATTCCTGGTGCAAAGAAGAAATCTCAGATTATCTGCTGTCCTACAAGCATATCACACTCAATATAAACAGTTTGCTCTAAAAACTCTAGACCAAGAGTTATGCAGAATTACGATTTGTGTTGGACATTTGCATAACTTGTAAATTGTGTATTAAGAAAATAATGAGCGGGGTCAGTTTTTAAATGCCTGCTGCAAGGTATGAGCGCAATTAGGAGGTGCTATTCCTAGCTGTTTTTTGGAATGTTCTTTTCATAGTAAACATTGTTGTTTTGCCCCACCACCATGTGTTCAGCTAATTTGATTTAATATGTAGTCTATTGCCTGTTTCATAGTGTACAATTACTGTACATATAAGCCAGCTTGCAATGCACGTTAGATCATTTCACTATACACTTCCCAAACCTTTATACAAATGCAGATCTAACCCCTTAAACTCACATGCTGTAAAAGCAAGCCTCGTAAAATGGATCGCCCACACAGGACAAAAGAAAGAATGCAGGAAAGAATCACTAGGACATCAAAGGCCAGACGAGAGTGATTATCACCTGTTAGGAAGAGGATGACACACAACATTAACTTAAAGCAACAGAAACAAACCATGTACAGGTATGGGATCTGTTATGCAGAATGCTCAGATAAGGGTTCTTTCAGTAATTTGGATTCCATACCTGCTAAAAAATCTTTTAAACATTAATTGAACCCAATAGAATTGTTCTCAAATAAGGTTTAAAAACCTGAATTATCTGATTAAATGTAGTCTATGGGAGATGGCCTTCCCGTAAATCAAAGCTTTCTGGATAATGGGTTTCTGGATAACGGATCCCATTCCTGTACAGTGAAACGCCATTTTTACATCACCTGATTTTAAGTTTTCCTTCATTTCACAAAATTTTATTGTGGTCCCACCTATATATTATGCATGATTTTTTATTTTCCTATTTTTCTACATCATTTATTTCTGGTGCCCTGGGGGTTCTACTGTATTAATTTGCATGCATCAGTTTCACAGATCCAGAAACTAAAAATAAAAAGTTTTGTTTGAGAAATCCTGAGTTTTTACAGCAGTGCATTAATCTGCTCTTAATTGCAATAAGATTCTACATGTTAAGTCCCAAAATGCATTCTCAGAGACAATGTTTTAAAATGCTCTTTAAATAAGTCTAATGTTACACAAGGAGATTTGACAAGAGTGTGTAGCTGCAAATTTTCCTCTGGAAAATGTATAGTATAATCTTTAATCACATCCCTTTGTAGTGGAATCATCAGAACTATTAGGGCAGAGACATGCTGCGACTCGGGGAGATTAGTCGCCCGGGCAACTTCGAAAAACAAAGTGTTCCGAGTACCATCCCGCCAGCAATTTTCATTCTAGCCAGTGGGAAGGCAGGGGAGGCAGTTCGGGAGATTAGTAGCCCCAAAGAAGAGGAGATTTGTGGCGGGAGACTAATCAACCCGAATCGCAGTGTGTCTCTGCCCTTATAGTCTGCAAAAAAACAAGGATATCCAGTGACAGGCAAGCATTACTTGCAGAGCTGCAGGTACTGAATGCTGCCACATTGTGACTGTATGTAATCATATACACACATTTGTAAACATAATATAATGTTGGGCAGCTCTCACCTCGGCCATACACACTTGGATCTTTGCATTCTTTAATTGTTGCTTCATTATCCAGCTGGATCTTGACTTTTCCACTGTGTGCTTTGTTATCAAATAAGATCTAATATATATAAATATATAAAAAGAAAACAACTGAATTTATCCATACCAAAGAGATAAACATTTCAGTAACCTACTCCCACTGCAATCAGCATCAATGGGAGATCACAAAAGAAGTGCAACTTCCAGGGTACCAGTGATCTCAAATGGTGTTATTGATAGACTGAATTTTTGGTTCTGACCAATCACATATCAAGTAGTTGATCAAATCAAGCAGAAATGCAAGGCATAACTTGTATTTGTATATGGAGAATGCAGTGAAAAGAAAAGTAAAAATGTTCTGCCAAAATCTAAACATGGCATTCCAACAAAGGCTTATGCCACACAGGGCTGAAAGTCAGCCTGTGGAAAAGTAGAGGTCGAGAATCAGTCCCAATGCTGCTATCTGCTTCTTTCCTTGTCTGCACATTGAATCATTGTGTTGGCCTGGATGGCCTGCACAGTTGGCGGATTTCCACACTGAAAAGCAAGAGTTTGCATTTTGGCGATGAAATTCACCTTGCGTGCCTGCATCCTAGCTGACCCAATGGATCTGAGTGCAGGCAAGGTAAAAGGGGCTGATTCTCTGGCTGCTTTTTTCAGCGGGCCAATATCAGCTCCATGTGGTGTCAGCCTAAGGCCCTGGGCACAGAGCGTGTTAGCTCTGCTGCTCTTATCACGCATTTTTTCTACAGAAATCATGAAAGCAGGCATTTTTGGTCGGATCTGCAGGCCAAGTTCCGTTATGTCTGGCACTAGTTTAAAGCTGACCATACTTATTCGGGGCCTACAGCCACAGGCTGATGGCTCTGGCTGTTGTCAACTCGAGTATTTTTGCAGGCTGAGAGAAGCAGATCTGCTCAGTACTCTTGATTTGAATTCAATCAGCTTGTGTGTGCTCACGCACAGTGGAGCTGAAGCTGAGGTCAGCCCATAAAACTATATTACACTCTTAAAATTCTTTGTTAAAAGGGAGCATATTAAATAAGACTTTTATTACAGTTTAAATAGATTTTAAATATTTTTTTTCGCCATTATAAAGCACTAGTTTGAAAGCTGAGCTATGTTCACTGAACTCACCCCCTTCCATTAATTAACAGGGTAGTCTGTTCAGAGCTCCCTATCTTTAAACAAACAAACCTTGCCCTTATTGAAGTTACTGTTTGAAAGGGGTGTGTACTGTCTTTTTAAAGCCCTTGCCAAAAGGAGTGTGTGCAAACTACAAGACACCCGATCTCATGTTGAGTGTGGAATATGCTATCATGTATTTATTGATCAACCAATTTTAGTAGAGCACTGGCAATGGGTAGCCCTGTACAGAAATCTGTATAAAAATGTTGTTGGAATTGCTGTTCCTTTAAGATAATGGCACAGATACCTTTTCTCTGCAGGCATATTTTAGCCTGAAATGCTTATGATAGGCCCAAAAATGCATTTTTTAGGAAGAAAACTCTTTTCAGATGCATTCATGTCAAAGTAGTAGAAGTTGGTATCAAGCGTTTCTCTACTGGCTGAAGCAGTCTGGTAATGAAATGCTACATGTGCCATTAATTTTAGGGTCGTGGCATGTTTTTTCACTCTCACTTAATCTCCTCCAGCACAGGCAGCAAAACGTCATAAAATACTGAAGTTCATGTGAATCTTCAAATGTTTTACAAGCAAGGTTCACTTTGCAATGAACACTTGTCATAGCTCTCTCTCTATTGCACTTACTGTGATAGTAAAGGTGTAGCAGTCTGGAATCTCGTTATTAATTATTGTTTGTATATTAATAGCCTTTAACTGGAACTGCACAGTCAGATTAATTAGCCTGCAAAAGAAAAAATGAAAGAGACACATTTTATGTTTTATGTATTGACATTTTGCATGACTATAACAGGGGGCAATTAAATAACTGTATATACTTTATATTACATTTTTGCAATTGGTCTTCATTTTTTTTTAACGATTTAGCCGTTTGCTCAGCAGCTCTCCTGTTTAGAATTTCAGAAGCATCTGGTCGCTAGTGTTGAATTTACATTAGCAACCAGGCTGTGAATTGAAGGAGATGCAGGAAGATGAATAGGGGAAGGCTGGAATAGAATTAAAGTAATAGAATATAATATTAACAATACAATTGAGGCCTTGCAGAGTATTAGTGAAATGTGGATCAGTGATCACCATTTGAAAGCAGAAAGAGAGCACAAAGGAAGGCATATGACTAAAACAATAATTAAAAAAAAGAAATGAAGACCAACTGAAACATGGTTAAGAATGAGACATTCTACAACATACTAAAAAATTTACTTCATGGGATCTACCCCTTTAAAAAATAGAACATAAAAATGGCTCTCATGCAGTACTTTACTTGTGAAACTTAATTGTAAAATTCTTGTAGCTTTGGTTTGGCTCTGCAGGATCCAAAAACAGGCAGCCTGTAGAAAAAAAAATACAGATTTTATAATTATATACAGATATAAACACACAGATTCATATATTTACAGACATATATAGAGCACTGTATACAGAGTGGCACACACATACACACTGAAACAACAGTGCATGAACAAGCAATTTACATTAATCACACATATTACATAATCATATATGCCGACATATACACAAATGTGTTGCTCTCATCACTGTGGTATAATACAAGGAGTCAGGCAGTTATGAACATACTTGTGTTAACCTTGGGGTCAATATTAAAGGTGTCATTAGCAGGGTCAATGTGGCCTTTACGGTAATATTGCTGGCACACGGAGAGAGCCGACTGGTTTAAATGTCGCGTATATGCATATCGGGCAGTTGTCTGACTGGACAGTGAGAAGTACTGTAAGAAGAATTTCAAAGGGTTAGACTTGAAATATTAGAGACAATATCCTACCCTAAAAAAATTAGTGCATTTATCAAATTGCAATAACTTTCAGACAGTTTGAGTGAATTTTATAAACAGAGCAAAAACCTGCAAACTCACCCAAATAAATATTGGATGGATATCAGCTAGAGATATGTGTGTACCCTTTTTGTTTCTGATTAGATTTGTCATAGGTTTCTAGTTCAAAATGCTAGTTGGGTACCATCAGCCTGACCCAGTAACCAGTAGAAACGAATTTGACTGCTTACATTCTGTAGTACAGCTAGTTTAGTACATTTTAATTAGTTAGTCCTACATTTTGCAACATAATGACTCCAGGATAAAGGCACATAGGGTATTTTTGTATATTGCTGCAGTCAGACATGGTATTTACAATTAAATTAAAGACTACATGCAGTGACAGATGGACAAGGGCATTTTGACACTGAGGTCTTCCACCCCTTGTGCATTGCAAAAAAATACATAAAGTATACATTTCCATTTTTTTTTTTTTGTTTTTACAATTTTTATGTATAGTTTATATACAGTGGTATGAAAAACTATTTGCCCCCTTCCTGATTTCTTATTCTTTTGCATGTTTGTCACACAAAATGTTTCTGATCATCAAACACATTTAACTATTAGTCAAAGATAACACAAGTAAACACAAAATGCAGTTTTTAAATGAGGGTTTTTATTATTTAGGGAGAAAAGAAATCCAAATCTACATTTTCATATGTGAAAAAGTAATTGCCCCCTGAACCTAATAACTGGTTGGGCCACCCTTAGCAGCAATAACTGCAATCAAGCGTTTGCGATAACTTGCAACGAGTCTTTTACAGCGCTCTGGAGGAATTTTGGCCCACTCATCTTTGCAGAATTGTTGTAATTCAGCTTTATTTGAGGGTTTTCTAGCATGAACCGCCTTTTTAAGGTCATGCCACAACATCTCAATAGGATTCAGGTCAGGACTTTGACTAGGCCACTCCAAAGTCTTCATTTTGTTTTTCTTCAGCCATTCAGAGGTGGATTTGCTGGTGTGTTTTGGGTCATTGTCCTGCTGCAGCACCCAAGATCGCTTCAGCTTGAGTTGACGAACAGATGGCCGGACATTCTCCTTCAGGATTTTTTGGTAGACAGTAGAATTCATGGTTCCATCTATCACAGCAAGTCTTCCAGGTCCTGAAGCAGCAAAACAACCCCAGACCATCACACTACCACCACCATATTTTACTGTTGGTATGATGTTCTTTTTCTGAAATGCTGTGTTACTTTTACGCCAGATGTAACGGGACGCGCACCTTCCAAAAAGTTCAACTTTTGTCTCGTCGGTCCACAAGGTATTTTCCCAAAAGTCTTGGCAATCATTGAGATGTTTTTTAGCAAAATTGAGACGAGCCTTAATGTTCTTTTTGCTTAAAAGTGGTTTGCGCCTTGGAAATCTGCCATGCAGGCTGTTTTTGCCCAGTCTCTTTCTTATGGTGGAGTCGTGAACACTGACCTTAATTGAGGCAAGTGAGGCCTGCAGTTCTTTAGATGTTGTCCTGGGGTCTTTTGTGGCCTCTCGGATGAGTTGTCTCTGCGCTCTTGGGGTAATTTTGGTCGGCCGGCCACTCCTGGGAAGGTTCACCACTGTTCCATGTTTTTGCCATTTGTGGATAATGGCTCTCACTGTGGTTCGCTGGAGTCCCAAAGCTTTAGAAATGGCTTTATAACCTTTGAAATTGAACTCAGGTGTGATAAACCACAGTTAAGTTATTTTTCAATCACTTTTTCACACAGGCCCATGTAGATTTGGAGTTTTTTTTCTCCCTTAATAACGTAAACCTTCATTTAAAAACTGCATTTTGTTTTCAATTATGTTATCTTTGACTAATAGTTAACGGTTTTTGATGAGCAGAAACATTTAAGTGTGACAAACATGCAAAAGAATAAGAAATCAGGAAGGGGGCAAATAGTTTTTCATACCACTGTATTGTTACTGTCATGGTTGGCCCAGCATTAGTCACCTACTCTGGTGAAAGTTTGACCCACATGCCTTGATCGGATTTATGGTTTAGACAGAAACTACAAGTACATGTACTCACCTGTTCCACAGCATAGTAAAGGTGTTCATAGACATCCCTCTGAGTGTATACAGCATAGGTTTTATCAATATCATCAGTATAATCCCTCAGGAACAGGTGTTTAAAGGCCTCTGTATTCTCCTCCTTAAACTGGACAACCATCTGATTGCTGAGTCCAAACAAGATCAGCTGTGGGAATACACAAACAATACAGATGTTATTTCACAGAAGAAAGTATAGGAGGAGCAAGTGCTGCAATCTCCAGTTTATGTAAAGGTTGGTGTAACGAGAAAGGCTTATAGAGCTTACCTGCACAGTGACAAACATAATCTTTAGTAACTGCAGACCCAGCTTGTAAGGCTTTCTACCCTTGGCACGAAACTTATCACATGGGCTCATAAAGAAGTACTTGAGCCGGCGGCGGAGCTGCACCTCCTCAGGGCTGGGGAACTCACACAGTCGGGTACCATAATTAGGAGATGGGGATAGGAGGCGCTGGCGCTCTATACACAGGGACAGAAGTCAGAAAACAACACCTAAGTGAGTACGATATAGAATATATAAGATCCAACTTATCCCATAGAGTCCATTTTAAGCAAATCATTTGAGATATTTTCTTTCCTTTTTCTTTGTAATAATAAAGCAGTACCTTGTATTTGAGCAAAGCTAAATCTATAGTGTTAGCAAAACAATCTTACTGGATTAAACTCACAAGTGCGAGGTAAAAGGAGAACCAAACCCTAAAAACAATTATGTGTAAAAAGCCCTATTTTATATAATTAAACTTCTGTAGTACCAGCGTACTCTATAATCATAATTATTCAAGCCAAGTTGTACACAGGGGATCTTTAGAAGAACACAGGGCCCTTAAAACACTTGGGCAAAATGACTCCATACTTATCACCAGAGCCGACAAAGGAGGAGCAACAGTGATAATGAATAAATCTGACTACATTAATGAAGCTGAGAGACAGCTTAATAACGTAACACACTACAAAAAATTGAAGGGGGATCCTACGAATAAATTTGCTAAGGAAATTAATATTTTTCTAAATGATGCGGTCACTGAGGGAATCATCACAGAGGAAATGTGTAATCTTTTAAGTCCTCCTTCTGTTAAGGTACCGAATATCTACTTTCTTCCAAAAATACACAAAGATTTAAGTAAACCACCGGGTAGACCTATAGTATCCAATATAGGATCCATTCTTCAGCCATTGGCAATATATGTGGACACACAATTACAGGATACTAAGGCCTTGTTAAAATACTGTTTAAGTGACACTACTGATTTTTTAAACAAGTTTAATGCCATATCTCCACCAGAAGGTGAGTTTCTCCTTTGATTACTTGACGTTAAAGATTTGTACACGTCAATCCCCCATGAGGAGGGTGTTGAATGCATAAGAACATTTTTAACCCGCACCAAATGCCCAAATTTTAAGATAAATTTTGTTTGCACAATGCTTGACATGGTGCTAACAAAAAATTATTTTAAATTTGACAATGATTATTTTCTACAATTACAAGGCTGTGCAATGGGGGCTAATATGGCACCAACATATGCAAATGTATTCATGGACTTTTTTGAAACCACTTATATTACAGCTAACACTGAATACAGTAAATATATTGAACACTACATGCGATATGTGGACGACACCTTCTTTATATGGAAAGGCACCAAAGATAAATTGTCAGAATTTTTGGGGTATTTGAACTGTATTCACCATTCCATTAAGTTCACACTGGAGAGTAACCCAAATACCTTACATTTTCTGGACGTAGATATAGCATTTACAGGGGGTGCATTTACCACTACACTGTACAAGAAACCCACGGACAGAAACAACTTACTAAAGGCCAACAGTTTCCATCCACCTGCCCTTATTAAAGGATTACCACGTAGCCAATTCACCAGAGTACGTAGAATAACATCTACAAAGGAACTGTACATGACAGAATCAACTAACATGATACAAAAATGCGTAGACAGAGGCTACGACAAGGAACATTTAAGTACGATACAAAAGGAAATCGGGGAAATGCCTAGAGAAAGTACATTAATAAAAGGGAATAAAACAGCAAAAACCCAAAATAGAATACCCTTTATTTCGACCTATAGTGCTAACGCCAAAACAGTACGCAAAACAATTCTAAAATATTGGGGCATCTTAAAATCAGACCCCAAATATGGTAAATTATTTGGCCCACCACCACTCTTTTCATATAGAAAAGGGAGAAGTATAGGGGACTGTATAAAACCTAAACAACTGACAAAAAGAAAACCATTCCCCATTGCTCAAACAAGCGGCACCTTTCCTTGCCGTAAATGTAGCCACTGTAATGGAATTATTAGAGGGAGTACAGTACAACACCCCCAAAAAGGGACACAACATGACATCAAAGGTTTTCATACTTGTGACAGCAGTAATATAATATACACTATAAAATGCCCGTGCGGCTTGGCCTATATAGGCCAAACCAGCAGGAACATGAAAACACGATTAAATGAACACAAATCGGTCATTCGAAATTATCAACCTCCTAAGGAGGATGAACCAATAACAGGAAAGAAAAGAAACCACATTAGCAAGACATTTTTTTGACAAAAATCATACAGTCTCCCAAGTAAGATGGCAAATATTAGAAAAAATATGGGGTAAAACAGAACACGAAACAAAAAGGTATTTATTACAACGTGAATGTTATTGGATTTGGCTACTACAGACTAAACATCCCCGTGGGTTAAATGAAGAATTCAATATGAATTGTTACTTGTAACAGTGTCTATATTTCTTATCTTGTTATCTATCAACTGAATTGCAACTAATTATAACTATTTCTCCATTTTAGATACTTTCAATGATTTGTTACAACCCAGGGAAAGCTTATGAGGAGGGTAAGATAGTATCTCTTACAGGATTATTGCCAGCCAATTTGTTTTAAAAGTTTGTCACTAAGAGTTAAGAATTGGGACATTTGGTATATTTTATGTATATTGTATACGGTTTGTGCGCACACAGGTGTTTCACGTTTCTAAATGAATGTAACTTAAACGCAACAAAGTTTACAAGTGATAAAAAGATTTCAAGTCATTTTGGGCACTTTTTCTAAAATGTTTGAGGTAATGTTTTTTAAAAAAAAATTAAAAAAAAAAAATTTGTATGGACATAATGATGTTAATTACTTTTTCTGCATGTCTGACGAAGGGGCACGCCCCCGAAACGTTACATTTGACGCAATAAACACGCAGGGGTCACCCCCGCTTCACTAGCCATCGTGTGTCTGGTATCCTTACTGTACACAGGGGATCACCATCATCAAGGGACATCTGTCCGCAGTTAAATGGGGTCTTTTTTTTGTTGTGGACCCTAATACCACCTAGTCACAGCACCAAGTCAGAGGACTATACTGCATAAAAAATAATACACATGCAAATCTCTGCATATTTCTTGACTTCAGATTGCTACTGTGTGTATATGAACAGTTTTCCACTTGTATTCCTCAATTTTGGGATGTATTGCGTAAAATATGGAATTTAGATCACAAAATCCATCTATTTCTGCTATGAGAAAATGCTCTAAAATCTGCATAATTAGCTACTGTATATAGCATTTCCTTTGTCCTTTATTACTTAAAAATGGATCAGTGTGTGCAAGCATAGGGAATATGTCATATGATCACTTTGCTAACATGAAGGTGACTTCAGGTATAGGAAAATATTGGTTATTAATATTATTAGTCATTCAGCCAAACTTCCAAGAATATCTAGGGCAGCAAGTAAGTTTTCCCTCCAAACCTCAACAAAATTAACCCTCATGCTGGCATTTCGCATGTTTCTACGAAAGGAAATAGGCTTTTTCCCCAGCTTCCGTGTGTCAGTGCATACAAAGGGCGGATTTCATTGTGAAATTCTGTAATTATATGACGAAATCCACTCCATGTATGCAGTCTGATGCATAATAGAAGGCAGTGGATAGGCACTGTGTAACCCTATAAGGCAGGTTCAGTGCAGTAGTTAGAGAAAAGCCGCGTTCCTCTGTTCCTGAGGAGAAAAAATATGCTATATAGTGTAATAACTTCTCTAAATGAGGTTAGGTGCAAGTCTGGAACTACTCACAAGTGAGGTGTGTTTCCAGTGTGTGGTGCTCGTTTCAGATCAGTTTTTACACACATATATGCTGAATATTGATAAGGCGTGATTGTTTTTTGTAAAACAGTGATTTATTTAGCAATTCATAGCCCAACACGTTTCGTATACTTTATCAGGAGCATCCCTGTATACAAAACGCTCTGGGCTATGGAAAAAAAACCCATCAAGCCTTATGAATATTTGCCAAATAAGTGTGTAAAAAGTGTGGAGCATTAGCGTCTGCCTTGAGGATCGGGGACCATACCGGAAGCACTGCAGAGGCCCGCCAGCCACATAGCAAGGACCGAAAACAGTGAATCCACTTTTAGGAAAACTCTCCATTGAAACTACCAGAACATACGCTTTGCCCCAGATACATCAACGTTCTGGTAAGTACAGATAACCGCAGGGCCCTTTGAGTAAACAGACTGACGGTACTTCACTATATGCAATTCAAATGGCAGGGGACGTGGCAAGATTAAGACAGACTGCGGAAAAGAATATCTTTAGACCACATGCTTGAAACACACCTCCCTTGTGAGTGGTTCCAAACTTCCACCCAACTGCATTTAGAGAAGTTCTTATACTATATGGTGTATTTTTTTCTCCTCAGGTACAGAAGAACACGGCTTTTCTCTAATTAGCGCACCGAACCTGCCTTATAGTAACATTACATGCGGACTAGTAGGTCCACTATTCTATCAGTGCCGTTGAACCTGACTCAGCGCGGAATTTCCCTACCCAACAGACCGAATGTGTGAGCCTAGCCTTAAAGGGATTCTGTCATGATTTTTATGTTTTGGGTTTATTATTAAATTACACTGTGCATGTAATTCATTCTACCTTTTAAAATGTTACTCTTGAATCATTAAATGTATTCTTTTTGGTTGTAACATTGGTGTGTAGACAGCCATCTCAGGTCATTTTGCCTGGTCACATGCTTTCAGAAAGAGCCAATGCTTCATGATGGAACTACTTTCAGACAAGCTATTGTTTCTCCTACACAATGTAATGTACAGTAATGTAACTGGAGGAGTCACAGTGGGATATTTACTACTGAGTGCTATTCTCATATCTACCAGGGAGCAGTTATCTTGTGTCAGGGAGCTGTTATTTTGTTACGTTCCCATTGTGCTGCTGAAAGGCTGCTGTGGGGCAAAGGGAGGGGGGTGATATCACTCCAAACTGCATTGCAGCAGTAAAAAGTGACATGACTGGGGGCACCGGGGAAACTGACATGTCCAACTTTATGTCACATTACAAAATTAAATATAAATAAAAACTGTTTGCTCTTTTGAAAAATAGATTATAATGCAGGATTCTGCTAAAGGAGCACTGTTAACGGATACATTTTGTAAAAAAAAACATGTTTTCCTGTGACAGAATCCCTTCAATGGCTTTCAGGCTGAGTCTACCACTGCTCCAAGGCCACCCAGGGAGCCCGCCCCTTATGCTCACTCTGAAGCTATGTTATCTTTTAATAAAATTAAAGGTTTTGAATCAATTAAAACAGAAGTATACAATGGATTCTGGGAAACAGCACATGTTCTCTGTACACAGTACAAAGCTCCAGAACAAACAGAGCAGTTAATTTAATTTATACTATCTTTTGCTTCAGGGGAAAAAAAAACAAAGTCTTCTTTTATTCTCCAGCCTGTGGTTACAGGATTAGAGAGTACAACAAACACATGAACTGGACACACATTATAGAGTAATACACAAACCACTGAAAAGTGTTCATAAACCACTCAAGGGAAATGTGTTCACAAAAACAGACAAAATCTCTGGAGCCTGAATAGCATTGCTGATGCAATTTAAGGTAGAGAGTACGAACTTTCCAGTCTCAATAACTAAACCAAAACTTCCCTTCAAGGGATTATTATGGGGATTCCAAGTGTTTTCAAGCAACAATCACCTAAGCCTCGAGTGCACTAACACAGAAATGCATGGGAAGCAATTCTGGCCTTTTTTCAGTACAGCTACTAAATGCTCAGGCAGCAAGTCAACCAGAAACATGGTATGCCATAGCACTTAGCAAGGCTTTATGGTTTAATGTTCGGCCTATTAACCCACTGACCATACACAGAGCAATGAAAAGATTACAGGTAAGATGGTTTTGACATACAGTGGAACCTGCTTTTTCAGGGACTGTAAAAAAAATACAGGAAAATGTAAAATATGGGTAGGAAAGAACACTGCTTACCTGCACCAGACCATGACAAAACAACAGCATATCCAGGAAAACGTATTATCCAGGTACATAAAAGCAGTGTTCCACTGTAAATAATAATTTGACTGCCCATATACAAAAATTAATGTTTTTATTTTTATTTAGCTTTCTGCCTGCCTGTTATAGATAGATATAAATAGATACACGTCCTGATAATCATGCCATATCTGCCCATGTATTCCACCCTTTATTTTTTAACTCCATATAAAGAAACACTAAATATCAGAATTTTTATGGAAACAATTCTTACCTGACACATAATATGTGAAATAGTTTTGCTATTTAGCAGAGAAAAATATTCAAGGGTATATACAATTGCCCCCAAGGAAAAAGACTCGCTTATCTTATCTAGTCATTCAAGTGACTGTTGAACAACTGGACGAAGTGGACCATGTGGGTCTCACTGACATCACTGATGCATTTTGAGCAAAATAAAGCAAATACTGTGGGCAGAGCACTCAGAGAACTGAATATTGGTATGTGTGATATAAGCCTTTCATGGAATTGTTCAGTGTAAAAATAAAAACGGGGTAAATAAATAGTGCAAAATAAAAAAATGTTTGTCATATAGTTAGTTAGCCAAAAATGTATAAAGGCTGGAGTGACTGAATGTCTAATAGAACAGAACACTACTTCCTGCTTTGCAGCTCTTTTGGTTTCCACTGATTGGTTACCAGGCAGTAACCAATCAGAGACTTGAGGGGGGGCACATGGGTCATATCTGTTGTTTTTAAATCTGAGCTGAATGCTGAAGATCAATTGCAAACTCACTGAACAGAGATGTACCATGTGGCCCCCTTCAAGTCGCTGACTAACTCAGAGTTATAGAGCTGAAAAGCAGGAACAAGTAGTGTTCTGGCTATTATGTTTGACATTCAGTCACTCCAGCCTTTATACATTAAATTTTTGGCTAACTAACTATATGAGAAACATTTTTTTATTTTGGAGGGAGACAATGGAGTTACAGGGGTTTGCTTCTCCTTTAAGATCAGCACATTTGGTGAGGTCAACAAATGAGCGGATCTTTGCCCAATATGGCTACCTTGTGCAGACCAATATCAGGCTGATCCAATGAGATTGTAATAGGCGCATATGCAGGCCATCAGTGAATCACTTCAACAGGATTTTTAAATTTGTCCGACTTATATTTGCCAGATTTTCGACTGGACATCTATCAAATAGGTCATTAGAGAGGTAAGCTGCAGATAAGCTGCCAACTCAGTCTGAAGGGGCCACATGCCATCTTAAATCTGCCTGTGTATGGACAACTTTAGCTTATAACTCCATGGCAGACCCTTGCTTAAAGGACACCTGATACTGACATATTTGGGTAAGGAAAACATGTTGCAGACACAGCAAAATATAGCTTGGGGATAGAATAGAGACATTCCAGAGGAGGACTCAGTACTAGGTGCCTGAATAAAGACCACATGATGGACACATACCAGGGGATAGCATGGTACTAGGTACATGGGTAAGAGACATTATAAACTTTCCCAATGGCAATTACGGTGCATGTGACACAGACAGTACAGAGCATAGGATGGTCCTTAGTGGCAAGGTAAAGGCGTATGATACAGACAGTAGAGAGTATAGGCTGGTACACCAGGGTAGGGGCGTATGATACAGACAGTAGAGAGCAGAGTAAGTACACAATAATACAGGAGGATCGCATGGTACCAAGTCCTGTGCTGGGTAAGAGGCATATGATATAGACAGGGCATAGGATGGTACAGGCTATATGATACAGACATAGCAGAAATGACAGGGTCCCATGAGCCAGGGTAAGAGACAACCGATTTAGACATACCAGACATTTGCCTTGGGCTGTCACTCAGACTGCGACTCCTGTGCAGAGAATCCATGTTATTCAGCGGGACACATTCAGCGCTGGAAGTCTCTTAGCAAAACCGCAGTTGGAATGAGTGTCCGGGCAGGCTGGCTCATTTGTTGTCCGAGGCGCTGTATTGTCCAGGCATAACTAGCGAGCCGCAACTACATTCTAGAGCGCTCCGGTTTTACCTGATCAGCTGACTAACATGCTGCTGGTCACGTGACATCCTGTTTCCTCTCGCTTTCCCTGCAGCATCGGTAATTCACATCCACGTAAATCATGTAACTTCCACGCTTGTACCCTGCTAGTTACTACCACTACAGACTGGAACTATTCTAATAGGCCCCCGCCCCCGAATCCAGAGCACATATTTGTTGCTTATCTTGTTCCGTGGCACGTTCGCTACACCTTGTGCTGTTGTTGATAAAGTGAGGGGGGGGCAGAGAGTTGGATGCCTACGTCATCAGCCCGTGTAGGTACACGTTTATTAGGGCCTTAAAGCGACAATATTTACCTAAATTCAACATGAGCCATGTTTGGTTTTTTTAAGGGAAAAGTTATGTTTTTACTGTTAGGGGCAGATTTATCAAGGGTCGATGTGAGTTTTCAAAGTTAAAAACTTCAAATTTCGAGCTATTTTTCGTGTACTTCGACTAGGGAATAGTCTAAGTTCGATTCGAATTTGAAAAAAACGTCAACATTCGAATGTCAAAATTTATCACATACTGCCTCTTTAAAACTTCAACTTCGACCATTCGCCATCTAAAACTTGCCAAAGTGCTGTTTTAGCCTATGGGGGACCTCCTAGAACCCTTATGGAGTCAATTGGTGGAGTTTGAGAAATCTAGTTTTTTTTGGGGGGAAAAACTTCGAAACGAATTAGTCGAATGCGATATATATATCCCATGTGCCCCCCCCTTCAAGTCACTGACTGACTAACAAGTTAGAGAGCTGCAAAGCAGTAAGCTGTGTTCTGGCTGTTATGTTAGACATCCCTTAACTCTGACTTTTAGAAATTACATTTCAACTAACTATAATGAAAACATTTTGCACAGCCAGGTTTACGTTTACACTGAGCGTATCCTTTAAATTGGCCATACACTGGCTGATATAAGTATCAGCTTGTACTACAAACATCTATTGGGCAGGTTTTTTTTTAAATACCATTTGGCAAGATAGGTCTGTATAAGGATCTGACTGTTGACCTGGAAGCCAAATGTTCAATCTGGCAATCTGGCCCAGCAAGTGGGTGGCCAAAGACTAGCTACCTCGGAAGGTATTTGTTGTCCTTAAGTTGTGTACTATACAAAAGTTCATAAGAACTAAATGAAAACTGAAAATGGTTTTGTATGTAGTGCATCGTTTAACAAATACTTTGCAAAAAAACACATAGGATGTGAAGTTTTACCTCTAAAGATCCCATTAACTCGGTCAGTTCTATGTTAAAAAAAAAAAAAAGATTTTTACATAGCTCTCCAAACTCCAGGAAAGGGCCTTTCCCACGAGACTTAAGGTTCTGAACAAGGGGTCCCATACCAGTAGAGGTATGGGATCTGTTATCCGGAAACCAGTTATCCAGAAAGCTCAGAATTACGGAAAGGCCTTCTTACAAACTATTCAATCCAAATAATTCAAATAGTCAAAAAGTATTCCCTTTTTCTCTGTAATAATAAAACAGTACCTTGTACTTCATCCAAACTAAAATATAATTCATCCTTATTGGAAGCAACCCCAGCCTATTGGGTTTAATGTTTACATAATTTTCTAGTAGACTTAAAGGAGAACTAAACCCTAAAAATTAATGTGGCTAAAAATACCATATGCTACATACTGAACTTATTGCACCAGCCTAAAGTTTCAGCTTGTCAATTGCAGCAATGATCCAGGACTTCAAACTTGTCACAGGGGGTCACCATGAAGAAAAGTGTCTGTGACACTCACATGCTCAGTGGGCTCTGAGCAGCTGTTTAGAAGCTAAGTTTAGGGGTCATCACAAATTATCAAACAGAAAATTAGATTTATCTGTAATATAAGCTGATGCTACAGGGCTGATTATTAAATTCAGACGCAATTGCACTGGTTTCTGTGCTGCCATGTAGTAATTATCTGTATTAATTACTAATCAGCCTTATATTGTGACATTTCTATTCTATGTGTACTGTATATTGTGAGTGGGTCCCTAAGCTCAGTAAGTGACATTAGCACAGAGCATGTGCAGTGAATCAGCAGAAAAGAATATGGGGAGCTACTGGGGCATCTTTGGAGACACCGATCTTTACTGCTAAAGGGCTGTGGTTGCCTTGGGCTGGTACAGAAGCACAAAACATCATGTACAACATTTTTAGCTACTTTTTTAAGTTAGGCTTTAGTTATCCTTTAAGTTATGAAGGACCAAATTACGGAATGATCTGTAAAGACCACTGCCATCTTTAATTTTGTTTCAAATTAATGACAGCTACAACAATATAATTTTGCCCGCTTATTTGCTTTTTTGCTTAATTATGGGTCATGTCATTTACCAGTTTTTACACCTAATATGATAAATTATATTTAACAATGTAATATGTAAACTCAATATTGAAAGTTAACCAATATGTTTCACTTTTGAAAACCAACAAAGTGGTTGGTATCATAATACTGTATTGGCTAACCAAGACAATAATCATAGAAAATGTTCAAAACTATTTCAGTTCCTTTTTTTTCAGCTTGAAAAAGAAAACTAAATGCTCTGAAAGTTACTGTGTCTATAATCACCACATTTACTTGTAAGTTTCATCTCAGTGTTAGCTTGTATTTAAAGGAATTTTTACCTTCCTTGGTAGGTTTACTGGTTGAGGTTTCTGAGGGATTTGACTGCAGCGACAATGACTTCTGCTGTGTTAGTGAGGACTGCATGCCTATTGGACAGCATTCTGGCATGAAAACTAGACACTGATTTAGCTTAAACGTGGGTCTCCAAAAAGTGATGTAGTTACTCACCACATTTAGGAAGTGGCCCAGGTGCACCGCCCTGAGCCCTCAGCACATGGGCTCATATGAAGGCAATATTCCAGCACGTTGTAGAAGCCAAATTGAAAAAGTTTAGTATGTCCACAGCCTTACCCGTTTCGTGTTACAAACACTTACTGGCTTCAATGCAACTCCAAATTCTGAATGCAGAAAGGTGCATCAGTCCCTTTAGAACTCTGTTTGATAACCTGCCAAATGTAAATTATTGTGTATGGATCTCTGGTCCTTCCATAGAAATGTGAACAGGGGATCAGTAGTCTGGGGTCATGTTCCAATCTCTGCACCTCTGACAAAGCTTTTATTGTTTCATGGCTAACATTGCCCTTACCCATTTATGGGTAGTTGTCATAACATTTCCTCTAATCTTTATTTTCTTACTTGAAGTAAATATTAGACAAGGGCATTCCTAAGGGTGGTGGCACACGGGGGATTTAGTCCCCTGCCATAAATGTTCGATACCACTGGCGACTAATCTCCCCAAAATGCCTTCCCACCAGAGGGAGGGATGGATACGTGACGCTTCGGTTTTCCGAAGTTTCCTTGTGAGGCCTTCTGAAGCAACACTTATGCCATCACACAGGCAGGCAATTAGTCGCCCACAGTAGCGAAGATTTATCGCAGGCGGCTAAATCTCCCCATGTGCCACCACCCTAACTCTTCACTATCATATTCATAAAATGACTAAAAGGTCTCCTAAGAAATCAGATCACATCAGCAAAAATATGAAAACAAGGCAGACTTCAGGGTTATTTTGCAAGTTAGTTGACAGATAATTAGATAAGCACTGCCTACCCATATCAAATAAAACCATTGGTCTTCAGTAAATTATACTCAGACTGTGCATAAGTGGTGGTGATGACCCTGAATAGCGAAGGACAGTTTTAAGGACATTTCTGCATAGCGATGTAGGAGTTCACAAACTTTCAAGGATCAATGCAGCATGCATTTGCACTATTACATAGGTTGGTATGTGAGCCCAAGATTAAGGGGTAGATTTATTAAGGGTTACATTTTCTAAATTTTTAATGGTCAAAACTCTCAAATTCGAATTGTGAATTATCCAAATGCAATTAGAAGAAGAGCCCTTTAAAAATTATAATTTGATTATTCGCCACCTAAAATCTGCCCAGTTCATGTATACATCAATGGGAGAGGTCCAGGGACCAATTTGGACATGTTACTAGCCTTCCTGACATTCAAACTCAAATTCGATTCTATTACAGTTTTCGAGTCGGTAAAATTACTGCGTGTTTTAGATATTCAATTTTTATTTATATATTAAATAACCCCCCAATCGAATTTGGAGTATATTTGAATTTATTAGAGTTAAAAAAATAACTCACATTAATTCTAAGTTTGACCTTTGATAAATGTGCCTCTAAGTGTCCCTGGGACATGAAACGCGTAGGATGGAAGGAGATATAATTTTTTTTTTACTGCAACTTTGAATAAAGCATTTTAATTTTATATATTATATATATATATATTTTTGTGACCCCTTGTGGAATCCTTTGGAGTGCCCATTCTGCTATTGCCTATGATATGTAATCCCACCTAAATGAAATTTCCAAGATATATATTTTTGATGAGGTTTTTCTAAAGGCCATGGAATGATAACGTTACCACAAGCAACAATAACCAAATTCCATAATAAAGAAACATACATGAGTTGTTGCTTCAGGTGCCTACATTTATTCATAAATATTCTTCATGGTTTAACAAATGCATCGTCATTCCATAACCAGATATTATGTACATTACATTAGACACTGTCCAAATAAATGTTTCCCAAAAAGAATGCATTACATTCATCAATTTTTGAAAATTTGCATAGGTATACAATAAAATGCATCCATGGTTTAAGGTTTTCTGTAAACAAGACACCCTAATAAAATAGAATTTGTATTTTCTGTAGCCAAAATAGTCACAAGCCCCTTTTTAAAAAAAATGCATAGAAGGTGCAAAATCCAACAAATCTAGTGCTACTACATTCAGCTGAGTGTAGCAGAGAAAAAGAGAAGCACAAAAGGTTCTGCATAGATTTTTGATAACAATTTCCATTTTCTTCTAAATAGCTTCAGCAAAATGGAAGGAAAGCAATCAAAATCTGCATTAGGTCCACAACACACCAACAAAACCTAATGAATAGATTTTGCCTTTGTATTATTAAACCCTTTAATTCCTTTTTACAAATATAGGAAAAATAGTAACAAAAGTGCATAGATAACTAATTAAATGTAAATATATCTAAGTATCTAAAACATTGAAGGGGAAAAAAACGGAATGTAACCTACACATGTAACTTTGGAATCTGCTGCTCATTGTTTGACAGTGACTCAAAGATGTCTGTTTCTTCTATCACTTTCTTACAAAATTCTAGTACCCACTCATTAGGATTATAGTGGTGGCAGTCAGCTATGGACTGCATACATAAGCAGAAGAGATCCTTAGCCCTTGAAAACGCGTAAGATCCTCAGCCCCTGAAAAGGGTAAGAGGTAAGTATTAATTTGCCTTGTGTTTTTAAATCACTTCTCCCCCTCAAATGATTCTTTAGCTAGCCGGTGTGATACTTGGAACACTTATCAAAGGGTGAAAACAGAGTTCACCACAGACTGATCACCACAGCTCTCTGTTTAATTGTAAACAAGTTTAGGGGCATGATTTTACTCCTATACAAGTGAACAGAGTGCTGCTGAGATTGAGGGAGGCACTGATTGATGGATTAATTTCAGGATTTGGCCAACTCTGTGCGCACACATATATAATATTTCTGTACAAATTCATATCAAATAGTGTTGATTTATTTCATTCACTGCGTGTTTCTTTATAAAGATATTTACACAATTTATGACGCACCCACTGATAATATAGGATTAGAGTGCAGGCACACAATGCAAGATATATATATATATATATATATATATATATATTCTATATATATGGTTTTGGATTATAAATAAGGAGCAAAGGAATTCCATTATGTTGCAATGCACTCGTATGTCTCAGAATGTACGATTTATAAGTTATTTCTACAATACCTTGATGAACACATCAATGTGTCCGCAGCATTCAATGCTTAATGCAAACAAGGCAGACCTACATCACAGAGTCAAAGAATTTACATCCGGTAGGCATCACAGTTTCAGACTTAAACAGCCGATGTCAGATCTTGCACATATTTGAGCTTTTCACTGAATACAGGAAAAAGCAGAAATGTGTTACAGGTAGGAAAGCTTAATTCATTTAACTTTTGTAATATTCAGAGTTTATATCCCATAATGGAGCGCTTTCTTCTAACTTAAATATTGAAATGATTATATATTATTGAAGTTGACTTGTAAATGGCATAATGCATGCAATCAAATTATCTGGTTAAAGCACAATGAATTATGTATTCTACACTTTCATCTATTGCTTGAAGAAAGGAGATTCATTTAGTAAATTGAACCATAGCCATTTCTCCCTACACTCATATAACTAGACTTTTACTCTACAGTTTATTCTAAAAGTGTCCTGTAGTTTCATTAAACATGCCTTGTTAATTTAATTAGTGTTATGTCTTAGGATAAGAAAATGGTAGCCATCTTATTTTCTGACATGAACAATTACAAATCACATTATTGCCACTTATGATTTCCTGACAAGTTTTACCCAAAAACAAAATGTAAGTGAATTTAAATGGAGAGCAAATGTATACTAAGAAAAGTCCTACCAGGGAAATATACAAATAATCATAACGGAAGAAAGACCTGTTGCTCAAGCTCATTTGTACTTAAGGGATATTGCTCACCCCTGGCCTAAAATGAGTTAATAGATGTGAAGATGAATAAACTTTGGTGAGATTGTACTAGAGTGCATTACAGGAACACCTCTAATCCAGAAAGCCCAGGTCCCACTTGAGCAGCTGGAAAGGAGGTGGTCAACAACAGTGGGCGATTTAAACAAGAATTAAATTGTCTTTGTATATATCCTGATAAGAATTAGGAAATTGAGAGAAAAGGAGAAGTGTCACTCCGCTACCTCCTAGTTTTAAACTCTGTCATTCAGCATTTCTGGAGATAGGTAAGTCATTTTTGTAGTGGCTGCTCCAGGCAACCATACATAAATTGGGTTTTATCTGTTGTGATGAGGAGATACATTTGAACAAGATTATTGCAAAGGTTATATCTAAAAATCCTAAGGCTTGAAAGAATTCTTCGTAAGGTACACAGCACCACGATTCATTATCAATCAATTTATAAAGTCCAGCACATATAAAATCACTGATTATCTTTCAATATACATGAAAAAAGGCTAGATTATACCAATCACACACTTATGTTGTCAGCACCTAAAGTAGCAGTTTTGTGTAGTTTTGTTTCATTAATGACACAGATTCCCAGTTTGTATATGTTCTACAAACTACCAAGTGTGAAGAAAGATAAGACAGGTCTGGCAGCAAATGAAATATATAATCAAACTTGTGCTCTGAAATCAAAAGCCTAACCAATTTTCTGCATGTCTACACATGCATAGGGAACTTTATGAATTTCTTTTAACTTTCTGATTTCAGTTACTTAAAATAAAATGGATTCTTTGAAACTTTTGGCTACTACTGTGCAACCAGCCCCAGGCAGAGGTAACAAAATAGAAGGTTAATATGGTGAAAATCCCTTTCAATAATTATGCCCACCTTGAAAGAATGGATGTAAATACTAAAGGAAATCTGCATATCCTGGTTTACACCCAATCAGAATGAATGAATTTGAGTGAACAGTCGGCATAGTACTGTACATGAAATCATGAGAACATTCTGTGCAGCTGGGTGGTTCCTTTGCTATTCTTAAACAGATACCTGCTTACACTATATAAAAGTGAGATTCATGTAAATGGATGAATACATTGCAAGAAGGAATGGTGTACCAAGGTGAACTTGGTGGTTTTTCTTTTGTATTCAAGAACACAGGCATGGAAAGATTGAGATCACGTATTTCTGGCCAGTATAACCTGCCACTTCTTCATATCCTAGTCATTAGCAGTTTCAGCTTCTGCTGGTCCTCTGATCAGTCTCCTGGTGCCTCTCTTTCCTGCAGGGCCCTTTGGCTTAGCAAAATTTTGCTTGTGTGCATGTTGCTTTGGGTGTACTTCATCATATAGGAACTCTGGAGTCAGTTCATCTCCATTATCTATTTCAATCTGCATAAAATTAGGAAAAGGTTTTGTATACATTAAATACATATATTAGGACAGTATTAAAGGCAATGCAGAGCAAATATGCTACCGGACATGAGTAATGGTATTAGAACATGCAGACTTAGGGTTCTGGCATGAATTGCGCTACCATGGGTGTCTGAAGTTTTCTTTCCATTGGTATGAATGTAAATTGCTTGTGGAAAAACATACATGGCGCCTCTGCTTTCAGAAGGTAATTTAGAGAAACTGCATAACGTATATTTTTTCCTACCGGCATTAATGTAAATAGTCAGTGGAAAAACACGTGTCGGGCAGTAGCCCGAAAAGAAAGAAGGAAACATTTTGTAGCACATGATTTACCACAGGTCCCCTGTGCCAGAACCCCAAGGCATTTACATATTTACAGCAACATTTCATAGAGATATCCTTTCAAATGCAGATACTGCAGATTACAGCAGTATATAATGAAACACTGACCACCCAATCAAATTACTCACGTTTAAGATCCCTTCCTAGTCATTACCAAATGTTTGTCCCTATTACTACTGTGTCAACAGTATAAAAATACTACTATTTCTACATGGCCACAACACCAAAACAAAATGCATGGATATAGCAGTGGTTGCATTTCTGCTTTGCAGTGTTGGGGTCCTAGGTTCAGTTCCATCCAGTGGACTAACTACAGGGAGTTTCTATGTTCTCCCTCTGTTTGTGTGGGTTTCTTCTGAGTACTTTATTTCCCTCCCACACTCCAAAACCATACAGGGATGTTATATTAAAAAATAATAAAGGTTATGAGAAAAGACAGGCATTAAGCAGGAACAAGTTGCTAATTTACTTTTAACCACATTTTACAACATGTTTTATATATTTATATATTATATTATAACAACCATGAGTAAATATTGTATTACTAAATTTTAAATGTGTGACTATCCACCTGAAGTTATATGACAATTGTTTTTATGTATTTTTACTGATTACTTTTTTTATTGTGTTTCTGGCTGGCCAGATTTTAAGAATCTGAATGATAAATAAATTGTACACTTTTTGAACAACTTGGTCTTAAAATACACCTTTAATGTATCCTTTTATAGTTTGCTTTATGCATATGGTCCACTGGGGGAAGGGTAAAACTATTTCCTGTTTGTATTTGGCCTATATGCTCACACTAGGGCTACTTGTCTCAGAACATGTTGCAGCTACAGGTAGTTCTTGCTTGAAGCCAGTCTTTTCACATATCCTTTGCTATTTTTGGATACTATTTCACACTTGAGCAGGAATGCACAAGTTATGACACAGGCTTTTTTGTGCTGTGTTTCCCATTACCCTTGTCAAAACTATATACAGACATATTAATGGGGCAGATTTATCAAAGGTCGAAGTGAAGGTTCGAAGTTAAAAACGTAGAATTTCTAAATCATTTTTGAGTACTTCGACCATCCAATAGTCCAACTTCGATTCGAAGTGGAAAAAAACGTCAAAATTCATCACCTCTGTCTCATTAAAACTTCAACCTAAAAGCTGCCGAAGTGCTGTTTTAGCCTATGAGGGACCTCCTAGAACCTGTATGGAGGCAATTGGGGGATTTTCGGAGATCGCAAAGTTAAAAAAAAAACTTTGAATCAAAGTAGCGTTACTCTGAATCATACGTTTCGAAGTAGGCCCACTTCGACCCCTATAAATTTCGAACACCATTCGGTTGGTCTTTTTGAATTCAAAGTTCAAAGTTTTTTTTAACTTCGAACTTAGACCTTTGATAAATCTGCCCCTAATTGTCTCCTGATAAAATGGACCATTGTCTGTGTGTAAATGTGATGGGGACCTTACACTGTAAGGACCACTGTGGTAGGGACAGATATGAATTATTTTTTTTCTGGATCATACATAAAGCATAATAATACACAAAATAATGATTAATAATTAGCCACCAGTACAGTGGCCATGTTGGCTTGTCACATAACTAGCAGTGGCTGGCCAGGGAGAGCTGGTTTACCACTGCAATTACATATATACAGTATTATGGTTTCTTAGGTTGTTTTTCATGCTTCACAGTTAGAGTACAGAGTACTGGGCGATGCACACAGTGGCGGAAGTACCGGGGGAGCAGGGGGTGCGAGCGGGCCAGGGCCCGCACCCCCTCAGGGCCCCCGGCAGCTCACCCGCCACTGTCAAAAGCGGCCGAACGGAGGGGGCGGGGCCCGGCTGCGCGTCACGCACCAGGGCCCGCCCCCCCCCTCTAGTGACGCTACTGCACATGCCACACATAATGCCAGATTCGGCCCTCTACCCGCCCTTCCCCTATGCAATCTGTGTTTGCCTAAGACAGTTTCTTTGGGTTCCTATATAGAAAATATTCCTCTGCATATAGGTTTCTATTTTAACTCAGTGTGGGGCGATTGTTTTTTTTTTTTGTGTGCTTTTATTCTATCATTTTAGCCCCACTAAATGGTCCTACCCTCGTTACCTCATAACGCATCCCTTAGTACAAACCCTTTTGCCCAGAATGTTGAAAGGATGGCTTTAAGTTAAATTGCTTAGATAGGAGGATGATGATATTTTCGTCTAATTTGATTCCCGTTAGGCAAATACAAAAAGTAACAAAACCTTCAGTGGGCTTGATTTAAAAGAAAAGGTATGTTCATTATCACCTTTCTTGCAATCTCCATAAGAAGTCGATTTTCTATAGCATCTAGCAGAGGGCTCTTGCAGCTTGAGTATAGCATTCGCTCTCGTATACTGCATGTATATCCAGGCATTGAGTAAATAAACACTGTAGGGGGGAAAACCTCATGGTATCAATGGAACCTCACAAAAAATGAACTGGACATTATGTAATCAATTGTTTAATAGAAATTAAATGCAATTATGTAACTCATGTGAATTTTATGCAGCAACTTTCTCATAGGTCTAAACATTTTTGATACTGTAAACAGATTTTTTTCTTATTTGGTTAGCATATGGTAACAGTATCCCTTGAATAAAATTTTACTTTTTGTTTTTTGGAAATTAAATACAAAAAAAAACAGACAGATGCCTGTTAACATACAGGCATTGACCTGTGAAACTGAATTTGTTCCACAGTCCCACCCCAAGGCATTCCAATAGATATGCCACTGCTCATGCCTTTGCTTTTACTTCAAAAGGCATGAAAATGTGTTGTTTTACTCCATTAACATAAAGGAGAAAAAATGTAACTTTTGCAGAATGAAAGAAAATGTAATTGTTAACATCTATCCAATATACAATCATCATTTATTCAATTATTTGAAAGTCTTTTGTAAATGGTATTACTACTGGAAGTAGATTTTTGTCCTATGCTATTCACTGCAGTGCCGCGCCAGGTCTGTCAGTTGCTCCAGGCAACCCAGGTGGCCATTAGCAACTTCGGTCCCCGCAGCAGCTGTGCGTAATCTCGCGTAACCAAGGACGCACGTGCGTAACTGAGGGCTTCATGTCCTAATACATTTTTCTACTTTTTATATTTGCTTCTTTATTCTTGGAGATCCTCACATCCTTTAGGATACAGTGTTTTTGGTCTTTGCACCAAGGGACTGAGGTGAACTGTGAGTGTTTTCTCCTTCATTATTTTTTCTACTATATTTTTGTATCTTTATTTATTTAATATTTATTTGTTGAGTGGTACCATAGACATTTTTTGTTATGTGGCAGTAGCACAAACCAAAGTATTTTCAGTTTTTGTTTAAGTGCCTGGTGCCTCCAAGCTTTGCGCCCAAGGCACGTGCCTCTTATGCCTACCCCTATTTCCGGCCGTGATTTTAGCAAGGCTTTCTTACAGCCAAGACTACAAATCCAGCAATGCCTTCCATGATTCTTCAAAGATCTTGGAGAGAATGAGAGACATTCCCCTTTAAACAAAGTAAAGCAACTACTGGCTGCTGTGGCTGAGAAGACAAAGATCACACAATAAGAGACAAATATTCGGGCAGGGCAACTTTACAACTGTGAAAGCTTAAATTAAATGTTAACCATTTGACACCAGCACTATGTGCACTTTATACTTCCTATACTGTATGGCAACTCCCTACATTCCATGCAACACAAGCAAAGAAGAATTTGCTGAAGATTACCACAGACCATAAACAGTACACTGCATATTGGTGTTAGTTTAAGAAAACCAGACTGAATGCCGAATTAGAATTGTGCTATAGTAATTTAGAATTGTGCTTTAGTAATTTAAAAGGAATGTTTTCTCTGAAAGAAATGGGCTTTAGGCTTTCAATATATATTAAATGAGGAACCTGCCTGCATAATAACTTGATCAAATGTTATTGCATCAGTGTTTTAACTGTTGCCTAATCATACATTCTGGCAATATGCAAGTACCCTTACTGTAAGACACAGTGGGGCTCATATATAAACACAAAGTAAACTTGTACCTTGGCAGTAACCCATGGCAGCCAGTGCTTATACATAAGCCCCAATAATTTTTAAAAGAACAATTATCTTATAGCATACATCAGAAAAAGGGACCAACATTTTATATTTAGCAGACATGCCATTCCATATACACACACAGGTGTTTGTCGGGAGTACAAGCACAACATATCTCAGGCATATGAACAAACTGAACAACAGCATATACTTAACAGGTAGCATGTTAAATGTGCCAGTGGGAAAATTAGTGGTATGCATTTAACGTTATACATTCTGAGTTTATGAACAAATGCAAGTGTGTATAGGCCCAAACTCCAATAATACCGCTAGGGTCAACTGTTTTGCAACAAAGGTTATACAAAGGAAAAACATATTCCTGAAATTAATCTTACCAAAAGAATCCAAATAGTCTCCTTCATGAGAATGCTTATAAAGAAAAAAATGATAACGGGCTGCATCTTTTGGAATCCTCTTTGGCAAGTCTCTTAATTCTGTATTGGTAGTGTCAGCCAAAATAATAGTTTCATTCTTAATATCTATTTTCTGGAGGGAGAGAAGTTAGAAGAAGAATACAATCAACATAATTATTTTCATTATATTTAAAGCAGTCAAAGCCCTTTAGTGTAACATTGTAACATAGTAAGGTAGGTTGAAAAAAGACACACGTCCATCAAGTAGACCCCGACACTTTGACTACTGTGATGTCTGTTTTCAAAAAAAGGCTTATAATCAGGAGTGTAAATAATACAATTAATGGTGGGTATTAAAGGAAAACCATACCCCCAAAATAAATACTTGAGCAACTGATAGTTTATATCAAATTAAGAGGCAAATTAAAGAATCTTACCAAACTGGAATACTGTATATAGTTAAGTAAATATTGCCTTTTTACATCTCTTGTCTTGAACCACCATTTCGTGATGGTTTCTGTGCTGCCTCACCTGACCAGAAGTACTACAACTCTTAACTGTAACAGGAAGAAGTGTGGAAGAACTCTGTTAATTGGCTCATGTGATTTAACAAGTATAGTTTGTTTGTGTGCACCATGAATCATACGACCCCAGGGGGCGGCCCATTTTTTTTAAAAACGGCAATTTTCTATTTATGATTACCCAATGGCTCATACTAATAAAAAAGTATATTATTATGAAAATGGTTTATTTACATGAAGCAGGGTTTTACATATAAGCTGTCTTATGCAATATCTTTTTATAGATACCTACATTGTTTGAGGCGTATAGCTTTCCTTTATCCAAAACAAGCTGGCCTATTAACATTAGTAAAATTGAATAAAGGGTCAATAACACCAAAAAATTAAAGGGCTCTACATAGGCCTGTGGAGGTATATAGAGGAAAGTATATCTGTATCAATAAAGAGGGTGTGCATTCTGCTTATTGTACAGTTTGCCATTTGTTGTACCAAAGTATGTAAGACTTTTCAGTTATTAATCTAATTACCAAATAATTTCCACGTATTTGGTAAAAGTTTCCCAATATGGCAATGGTGGTGGATCAAATGGGCTAGCCATACTTGGTACATGTCTTTGCTTATTAAGGTTTCTAAATGAGTTATTCTTGACTTATTTGGCCTAATGTATGCATTTTAGATTCCTATGTCTAGAACAGTGCTATTTGTATATACATCTTCAGAATGAAGGGAATTGGCCTAGGAACAAAGTTTATTACCAACATAATATATTTCACCACTTATAAGTATCACATGGTTTTCCAGGAAGCTGCAAGTAAAATACAACACTGGCTCTGTTAACAATCTTTTATGCTACTTACCAACTGTACATAGTTTAGTCTCTGTTCTCTTAACTGCTCCAGTGCCTGGAATGCTGCTTTTTCTATTGGAAAAGCTATTCCTTGGAGTGTCTGATGTTTAGTATCTACGCTAATATCTGTCGGAGTCTGAAAACGATATTCATTAACACATAAGGAAGTAACATTTATATGCAACTGTAATATTAAGAAAACAGATTATCTTGAAAGTTTTCTCTATAAATTAACAGTAGCAAACCCGGTGATCATAAATTGTGCTGATACAATTGTGTTTTGGGAATTTTAATATGCCAAGTTAGCCGTTATTTTTATAAAGAAAGGAGGAAAGATTGCTTAACACGGAGAAGGATGGCAATGTGCTGAATAATAATAATAATGCTGATGTAATTGTGGCAAATTATTATTTATACCCTACTGTAGATCTACTAGTACTTTCAAACAGCAGGAGTGAAGAGAAGCTTTTCTGATCTGTATGCAAATGATGGAAATTGAAGGAGACAAAAGTTTTGCTACTTGATTAAAAATGTAGAAGAAAATCTTGGTCTCTCTGCATAATAGTAATGCCATCTAGCAATAGTCAGATATTAATATTTGTAAGTTTTGATAATAATGCACTTTAAATTTTTATTATTTCAGACTATCGTCAAAACAGGTGTTCTCAAATTCAGCCAGAGCAACAAATATATTTACAGACGCATATAACTGGGAAACGTTAAGAGACTTCTGAACTACCTCTTTGATCTTTATCTGTCGTAACTCCTCTTCTGCTGTGGTGAGTGGTGCAGGAGATGACTGACAAGCCAAGTATTTGTAGTATCCTTTCAATGAAATGTCATCCTAAACAAAAAAAATGATTGGTTAATAATTAGTTTTAGTACTTGGTAGTAAGAGTATGCAATACTTAAAACTCATAGTGGTTGAGCATTAGCAAAACAGACTACTGGAAATGCAGTATAGGTATAGGATCCTTTATCCAGAAACCTTGAAATTACAGGAAGACAATCTTTTTCTCTAGAGCACACTATAAAAGGATTCCTGTCATCGGAAAACGCATCAGTTAATAGTGCTACTCCAGCAGAATTCTGCACTGAAATCCATTTCTCAAAAGAGCAAACAGATTTTTTTATATTGAATTTTGAAATCTGACATGGGGCTAGACATCTTGTCAATTTCCCAGCTGCCCCTGGTCATGTGATTTGTGCCTGCACTTTAGGAGAGAAATGCTTTCTGGCAGGCTGCTGTTTTTACTTCTCAATGTAACTGAAGGAGTCTCAGTGGGACATGGGTTTTTACTATTAAGTGTTGTTCTTAGATCTACCAGGCAGCTGTTATCTTGTGTTAGGGAGCTGCTATCTGGTTACCTTCCCATTGTTCTTTTTTTTTGCTGCTAGGGAGGGGGTGATATCACTCCAACTTGCAATACAGCAGTAAAGAGTGATTGAAGTTTTTCAGAGCACAAGTCACATGACTTGGGGCAGCTGGGAAATTGACAATATGTCTAGCCCCATGTCAGATTTCAATATTGAATATAAAAAAATCTGTTTGCTCTTTTGAGAAATGGATTTCAGTGCAGAATTCTGCTGGAGCAGCACTATTAACTGATTCATTTTGAAAAAATTTTTTTTTCCCATGACAGTATCCCTTTAAGCAAATAATTCTATTTTTTAAACACGATTTCCTTATTTTCCTTATTATGAATCCATATTTGTGGAAAAATGATCCTATTTGTATTTGAATGATTTTTAGTAGACTTAAGGTATGGGGATACTTTTGCCTGGAAATCCCCAAGTTCCCAGAAGTCTGCATCAGACCTTATACCTGTATATGCGAGCAGGTGATAAAACAGCCTTATGTCTTTAGAGAATAGAACCGGTACTTGTATTACAAAGCCAAAAGGGCTTGTTCTATTCCTGCATACCAGAGGCGTTCACAGAATTTTCCAGCGGGGGGCATGAGGGAACGCATTTTAGGACATGGTCAGGGGAAATCGTTATCCTGCATGCGCTGTCCTAATCCAGAGGAATGCGACATAGCAAGCTTTTTTACTCACCCATCCTCAAAGGCAGAAGTCACATCTCGCTCCTCCCTCCTCAGCCGTCAGCTCTTGCTTCTCCCTCCTCAGCCGTCCGACCTTCCGTTTTTTTTTTTCACGTGATGCCATTTCTTTTAACCAATAGGCGTTCCTGAGGAGTGAGGAATAAGAGCTGATGGCTGAGGAGGGAGGAGTAAGAGCTGACAACTGAGGAGGGAGGAGCGAGGACCCAGGATGGAGGTGTGACGTCTGCTTTTGAGGATGGGTGAGTGAAAAAGCAGGCAACCACTCACCACCACTCACCACAGCATTGTTCTGGCATAGGAGATCACTACTGAGGGTGACATTTCAAAGCACACATTTCTTTTGTCTGTATACTCTTGAAACAATTGCAGGATGTTTATGCTAACATTTTCATATTTCTTTTATTCAACCAAGTATTTGAATCTGGTAACAGGGTTAAAATCACTTAGATGGTCACATTCAGCTTTTCAAACACAACTGGCTGGTGTAAACGATGTGCCACACAGCTAAAAGGCATGCTAAGATACTGCCAATGATGGCACTGAACCTTGTAACAAGAAATGCCCTTAGAAAGGCAGGAAGGCTGATTAGATAGAATTAGATGTTAAAAGATATCCGCACACAAACAACATACTGTACTTCTGATGTTCCCCTTCATTATTAACAAACATAATCCAATTAGACAAATAATGGCTGTATAATACTTTGGCAGACGCATGGACACATACCATAACTGTGCCAAAAAGTTCTTCTTTTATATGTCCTCCACCAAATTCCTTCTTCACAGTGGCTCTTGTTGCAGCATAAAGCATCTTTTGACGAACCTGTGAGAAAAGTTCATAAATATTCTGCCACTAATAAGAAATAGCATATTAGAATTTGATAATAAAATGTAAAGTAATAAATGTTAGCTTACTCCATGTATAGAACAGCACTCTACTGCATATAGCATTTTTTACATGAGTGAGTGGTGGCATAAAATGATTCTCAGAGAAGAAGACCTCTCTATAGACATCACTCTGAGGTACCACCCCTCCAGAGTTCTTAAAAATACTTGACAACTACAACATGTTGCTCACCAACCCATTGGATGTTGCTCCCAGTGGCCCCAAACCAGGAGCTTATTTTTGAATTCCTGGCTTGGAGGCAAGTTTTAGTTGCATAAAAACTAGGTGAACTGCCAAATAGAGCCTCCTGTAGGCTACCAGTCCATATAGGGGCTACCAAACAGCCAGTAACAGCCCTTTTTTGACATCCCCATGGACTTTGTCATGCTTGTGTTGCTCTCCAACTCTTTTTTACATTTAAATGTGGCTCACGAGTAGGGATGGGCGAAATTGACTCGCTTCGTTTCAGGTGACAGGTCCACTTTAAGTAGCTTTTTCTGGTTGTGTGTCAAAGCACTGATTTTGAGTCAAAACACTTACATGGGAGTAGTCTGGTGACCAAGCAATGAATATCCACTCGAAGCCTTGCGCATTTTGGGAATCAAGTCTGTACAAAATATAACATGGCTGTTTGTCTTCCAGCAATGGAAGAATAAAGTTGTCATATTCTTGTTCCCAGGATCTTGTTGGCTTTTCACATGCACTCACAGTCAGTTGCTCTAAAGAGAGGAAAACAATTTTTGCCAAATAAATAAATAAACCTGATATTTGTTGTTGATGACAGCAGTACAATCTACATTTTAAGACTTGACAATTATGATGACGACAGGAACTGGAAGACATTACAAGTCATATCATTGATCTGAGAACATAATCAATTAAAATTATTTAATTCAGAATGCCAGGCATCATTTATATGCAGATTATTATAAACATTTGCTATATTTTTTAAGATGGATAATATGGAAATAAATCACAACAGCCAGCAAATTGATAACAGCATTACAGTTCCCAACAGATTATAACATGCTTTGGTTATAATAGGTGGTTACCTATAGGTCAAGTTTATTTTTTTGCTTTGTCTGCTTTTGGAAGTAATTGTTACTTGAAGTTCCTATACCTCACTGTTTTGGCAACCTGACTGTCTCTTTATCAACCAGTCAGAGTTTCTAATGATGGAGGATCAAAAAGGTACTGTAAAAGTATCAGGCAAATACATTTATGACAAAATTATAAATACTGTGGAAGACAATGTTATGATAAATACGGTTTAATATCTGTGATAATTTTTTTTAATACTTATTTCCCCCCAAAATAGCTATAATGATGATAGGTAATGCTAACTTCCCCTTGGCTTTTTTCAAATTTTCAGCTTGAATTTGACATGCAAAGTGCCCAATAGGAGAAAGGTGACAAGGCAACAGCAGCTTGAATTCCTCTATGTGATGAACCAAAGCTTTTTTCAGTATCTGCAGCTTAAATTTCTATTCCTTTGGACAGCTTTGGGGGTAATGATGTGAGCATATATTTAAGCTGCAGACGCTGAAAAAAGCTTAGGTACCGGTAAGTAAGCCTTATCTATTATGATGATTGTTTTGGGGGGAATTAAGCATTAAAAAATTTGGTGTTATTGTTCTTTTAATATGATCCTGAAATTGTGTGACTTCTAATATCCTTATACATGAGCACATTATTCCTTTTAATTTGCTCGGTGCTTGACTTTGTTACCCTCTCTTGTATGCAAGATAGTACAAGAATTAAAACGACTACCTTCATCTTGGTGCTCACCTTTGAGGAAGCTAATACTAAACTGGAAAAAACAAATACTTTGCAAGCAACAGCAGTGAGTAAATTACTATGCATACACTTGACAGTAAAATCCCATAAATCAGATTTATTTTTTAACTGTACAGAACTTAATATAGTAAAATAAAATTTATTAAAAGAAAATTACCGTCTTCAATGTCCAGTTTGAGCAGCCTGTACTTTCCATTCCTGGCTCTGGCAAACATTTCCAACACATCTTCACTAGCTGTAAACAGAAACAATTACAATCATTTTTATTATTTTTAATTGATACAGCACAGAAAAATACTGCAGTGCTTTACAGAGATTACATATTACACATTCACACCAGTCTCTGTCTCAGTGAAGCTTACAATCTAAGAACAATACCAGAGGCAACATTAACACAAGTAAGAGAATATTTTATGCCTAGAAGAAATTAAAACATATCATGTGCAGTACATACAAAAGGCAGTTTGTTTAAAACAAAATAGAAAACTGAACAACAATCAGATTTATGGACAATAGCACAAGGGGCAACTGAGCATGTTGCAGTGCTGCAGGAAGGTGGTAAAATGCCCTCCACTGCTAGAGGATCTGATCAATAGTAAAAGACAATGTGAAAATTATTTTTACATTTAGTGCATACTGCCTGGAAAGGTCTTTGCCTGATTTGGCAGTAAGAGTAAAAAAGATAAGGGGTTTAGCTGAGGCAAGCACATAAAGCCATAAAATACAAAGCAAAAATATATCTGAAATATATCACTTATTGCATTTATTAAAATAAGAAAAGATGAAATAAATATAATAAAGTACAGGTATGGGATCCGTTATACGGAAACCCATTATCCAGAAAGCTCTGAATTACGGAATGACCATATCCCATAGACTTATTTATTTTTTCTCTGTAATAATAAATCAGCAACTTGTACTTGATCCAAACTAAGATATAATTAATCCTTATTGGAAGCAAAACTAGCTTCTGGGGTTTATTTAATGTTTACACGATTTTCTAGTAGACTTAAGGTATGAAGATCCAAATTACCGAAAGATCAGTTATCTGGAAAATCCCAGGTCTCAAACCTGTAGTACCTAATTGACCCACAAAGTGCTATTGGCTTTTCTACTGGTATGAGAATGCATTAAAGCCCTTATTTTACACACACATATTTTTTTAATTGATATGCTTTATACATGTTATGGGTTTATTTTTTTCCCCAGTGCTTAATTAAATTAAGATCTTGGGATTGTCACTACCATACTGATTTTAACTTTTTCGTTAAAATTTCGGCTCTAATGCACATGCCCAGCTTAGAGAAGAAAGAAGAAGCAGGAAGATGATAGCTCTGCAGTGCTCATTGGAAAAACCCCGGTCGGGTTTCAGGTAAGTAAATACAATCACTTGGGGGTGCCTAACATTTAGCACCCTCAAGTGGGATACCACTTTCCTTCTCCTTTAAATAAAATACTACAGCTAATTCCTTTCCTCATTAATCCTTAAATAAGTTTGCTGAATGCAATGTTTAGTGTGAAAGGATGACAAAGATGATCGGGGATTGGGTGTAGAAACTAAGGTTACGGTAGTGGTACTCATGGGCCTGTATATTGTAGTATTTGACTATACCCTTTGCTAGTTAAAGGAGAATTAAAGCTTAACCAAAGAAGTAGGCTAGAAATGTTGTATAATATGTTTGGAGCTTTGTCCCAGCCCATAATAACCATAGCCCTTTAGCAGTACAGATCTGTGCCTCCAAAGATGCCCCCAGTAGCTCCTCTTGTTTTCTGCTGATTTACTGCACATGCTCTGTGTTGCTGTCAATTACTGGTCTTAGGCTCAAAATATACAGTACACATAGAATATAAATGTCACAATATAAGGCTGATTAATAATTAATACAGATAATTACTACATGACCGCACAGAAACCAGTGCAACTAGTATCAGAATTTAATCATCTACCCTGTAGCACCAGCTTATATTACACACAAACCTAATTTTGATAATTTGCAACGACCCCTATGTTTAGCTCAACAGCTGCTCAGAGCCCACCGAGCATGTGAGTGTCACAGACACATTTCAAGAAGGTGACCCCCTGTGACAAGATTGAAATCCTGGATCATTGCTGCTATTGAGAATCTGAAACGTTAGGCTGGTGTAATAAGGTCATTATATGAAACATGGCATTCTTAGCCATATTCATTTTTAGGGTTTAGTTCTCCTTTAAACTAGTGATGAGCTGAAATTTTGGCAATGCTGAACTGGACAGATCAACTGCAATTGGCAGCAGGTCATATTGCTCCATTATAGCCACCATTATGAACCACCTCATTTTGCTTGTGTTTGTGACCATTGTTTTGAGCTGAGAATATTGCAGCTAACACAGCTCTGATATTGGAGATTCAGTTCACATGATGTGGAAACCAATGTCATTTTATCAGGGTAAGAGTGGTAACCGTGTAAACTAACTGCTGTGGTAACGTTGTAATCTATAACCTATAACTGCTGCTTTATTTCCTTACTCACCTCCACACAGAAATGACTGCATTCTTAGTCACAGACACTAGAGAAGCCCTGACTGGCATTCAAACTGCTCTCATGCATGATTTATATACATTTTCCCACGGATAAGAACTTCCGTGTAACTGTATCATTGTTCTTATTTCGTACACCATTCAGACTACGAATTCAGGCGACAAACCAATGAAGCACAAACTGCTTAAGCTTATCTTGTATTTAGGTGTTTTTTTCTGTAGCATTAATTATGACCGCAGTTGTCTGACATTAACACTGACCAAGAAAACAATTGACTCCATGCATCTTAATACACAGCGATGTTTGGAACATAGTCGAGGCTTTGGATTACTGATAAAAGCCCTTCCCATGGCTAATGAACCATATCTTATTAATGATTTACTTGTGCTGGCAAACTCACTATATTCTGTTACAGTTTTAAAAAAATATTTACCATTGCCTATTCATTTAACATTAATTATTCAAGGCAAGGATAGAGGTTCACTTACAAATTTCTTTTCAGCCAGGATGAATTCATTACATATATTCTGCATTTTTAATACAGGAAACAATCAGGTTCCAGAACTGCAGCAGAAGAGTAACAATTACTCAACCCTAGTAACTGCACGCTGGTTGTGGACTCATTTGTAGTAATGATTGCCAGACTCATTCAGATACCAGAACTAGTAGGGCTGAAGTCTGTGGTTTGTTCATGATAAGCAGGGTTCGGCAAATGCATTTGCTTAAACTTTCATGACTTATAACCACTCACACCAATAATCCCAAGTTTATGGGGCCGATTCACGAAGGGTCGAATTTCGAAGTTAAAAATACTTCGAAATTCGACCCTCGAATTGAAATCCTTCGACTTCGAATATCGAAGTCGAAGGATTTAGCGCTAATCCTGCGATCGAACGATCGAAGGATTTTTCGTTCGATCGAACGATTAAATCCTTCGAATCGAACGATTCGAAGGATTTTAATCAAACGATCGAAGGAAAATCCTTCGATCAAAAAAAGCTTAGCAAGCCTATGGGGACCTTCCCCATAGGCTAACATTGACTTCGGTAGCTTTTATCTGCCGAAGTAGGGGGTCGAAGTTTTTTTTAAAGGGCAAGTACTTCGACTATCGAATGGTCGAATAGTCGAACGATTTTTACTTCGAATCGTTCGATTTCGTTCGACTTCGATCGAATTCGATCGAATTTAACCAATTCGATGGTCGAAGTACCCAAAAAATACTTCGAAATTCGAAGTATTTTTCATTCGAACCCTTCACTCGAGCTGAGTGAATCGGCCCCTATGTGTCAGGAGAATATCACTGTGATATGCAATTTCTTTGTGACAACAGTACCCAAGTTTTTTATGTGCCTGTTTTTATATTGGTTTTTGTTATATTTATACACACATTCACCAAACCCTTAGATGCTGCTTCCAGTGTCCTCAAAGCAGGTGCTTATTTTTTAATTGAATTCCTTTTTACATTTGAATGTGGCTCACAGTTAAGAAGGGTTGGGGCCCACAATATTTTGTTGGCTATCCTAGTGTATTTGCAAATGCTTGCAACAGTCCAATAAAGCCCCTCACCAGAAATAAGGGCTGTTCTTGTAACTTGGCAGGACGACATTTTTCGTTGCATTTCCCCAGCCAGGCAATTAATGCACATATTCTATGGAGCTTGCTATAAACTGGGAATTTGTGATTAGCACTGCATATAAATAAAAACAAGGATACTGCCAATAACGCATAGTACATAGCTGTTGCTGCCCTATGGCACACTACACCATCATTAAATGAGTATAGCTGATAAACCCCAAGCTCCGTTTAATTACAAAGCAGCTTGTGACAGAAACAATTTTCCATTTTACAGGGAAAGTAGAATAGGAAATAGAAGCCAGAGATGAAGGGGTTTCAACTTTCAAGTTTTCCATCAGAGGACTGTGGCACTAACAATCTGTGTTCTTAAGGATCCCCAAAGTAAAGTGCTGTAAAAATCAAATAAATTGCTTTGATTTTGAATTTTATTCTAGAAAGCACACTAACTTTATAAAACATATTGTTTATAGGCAACATACTTGCATAATAATGTTGTTTTAAATTAAAATAAAAGTGGTGCTTTCTTAGAAGAAGCTTGTCATTAAACATATTTCCTAACTTCACAATATATTAACAGGATTTTAAAATGAATACTTCCATTATACCTATATGTTTACAACATAAACATTATATCTGCAAAGATACCTCCAAGTATCAACCAGCTGACAAATTAACCCTTTGCTCAGTGAAATGTGCTGCCTTGCGTGAGATGTCGTGCAACCTTATGAATACAGTTAAATCCACATATTACATATATCTATTACTTGGTTCTTTATATCCAATACATAATAGATTATTTGCCTTTAATACTGTATGTACCGTAGATGCAAACAATTCAGTGTAAAAATAAAAACTGGGTAAATAGATAGGTTATGCAAAATAAAAAATGTTTCTAGAATAGTTAGTTAGCCAAAAATGTACTTAAAAATCCTGGAGTGACTGGATGTCTAACAGAACAGAACACAACTTCCTGCTTTTCAGCTCTCTAACTCTGAGTTAGATAAGGGGACATAACTGTTCAGTGAGTTTGCAATTGATCCTTAGCATGCAGCTCAGATTCAAAAGCAAACTGTTATGACCCATGTGCCCCCCCTCAAGCCACAGATTGGCTACTGCCTGGTAACCAATCAGTGGAAACCAAGCAAGCTTCAAAGCAGGAAGTAGTGTTCTGGTTATTATGTTACACATCCAGTCACTCCAGCCTTTATACATTACATTTTTGGCTAACTACATTAGAAAATGTTTTATTTTGCACAGCCTATTTACCCAGTTTTTTTTTTTACACTGAAAAATTCCTTTAAACTTAACTTCTATTAACTGAGCAAGTAACAGATTTAGATTTAAGACCAAATACTTTCCAAACAACTTCCTTAAATAACAGCATAGTTTCCTAGTGCCAAGATATTTAAGCTCAGGACAGCTTCCTTATTTGGAGGTCTGTAAAAGAGTCTCAGTGATACTTCTGGAGTCTGTCTATAGAGTTTTATTATACATACATAGATTAAATTGACACTGACATTTTCCAAATGTGCGCACCATTAATGCCTTTATGCCAGTGAATAACAGCTGGCTATCACTTTTTAAAAAGGCACCTTAGCCTCACTACAGCACAGGACCACCACTACTGAGCTGGTGTTTACTATATTCCCCCTGTATAGTAGAGCATATAACCAGCTCCAACCCATTTCTTCCATTGTCACCATTTAAACATCTTAATTCACAATTTAGATTACAGATTTAGAATTCCTTGACTATTCAAATTATTACAAAATCTTAAAATTAGAAAAAAATGTATACTTAGATATCAGTTTAAAAATTAAAAACCTACACTACTTTAGGGATTACACAAGGATGCAAAAAGCATAAATGATGTACCCATCTTATGGTCCATAGCAAGACTGCACAACATTAATAAAAACTGCAGCTTTCTGTCTACTCAAAAAGCAAATGCTGCTGTATCAGTTCACCTTTATGTCTCAAATATTGCAAATATCTTATTTGAGAATTTACTGCCATAACATTTACCAATACCTGACTTTACCTCTTTTTTTCATCTCCTCACTTGGAAATGTTTTCTTATGTTTATGGTTGCCAAACATATTTAAACAGACTGGTAAGTGTTCCACTGCTTGAACGTTTTGGTACAGGTATGGGATTCCTTATTAGGAAACCCATTATACAGAGTTCAGGATATCTCCCATAGACTCCATTTTAAGCAAATAATTCAAATTTTTAAAATTGATTTCCTTTTTCTGTATAAAAAAACAGTACTTTGAACTTGATCCTAAGCTACACATTGGTCGCAAAACAATCATATTGGGTATATTTAATGTTTAAAAGCATACATAAGGCATGGTCCATATTATGGACTTCCTATACAGAAAACCATACCTGTATTTGATAGGTAATAGTTGGAAATCTTGTTAATTTTTGGATTCAAAAGATATACTGAGTTCAGTTATTTCCACATTTTTCCTTAGCAACTAGAATGAGAAAATCACTACTTAATCCCCAGATGACAATATTTGTCTTTCACCGATATTGTCCTTGTTTTTAATCACTAACTTGCTACACAACTTTAACTATAAAGAATTGTTTTAGAAAATATGTGACAACAAACCTCCATTGGTGGCACAATTATTTATATCAAAACAAGAAGAGTATTTCCAGTGATGTTGGAATTTTTTTTACAAGCTAAGAAAAGCAACCGCTACCATCTTTACCAAACAAAAGGCACAAGTATGACCGGTTTCTGAAATCAAATTAACAAACAATACACAAACTGACCTAAAGCTAATTACAGAATTAGAAACCAACATTTCAATTACAAAACTACATCTGTTATGATAATATTGGACAGATAGATAAAATACACTATAGTTTAGAAGTAGAATTGAGTAGCACCAAGCAATGGAAAGTAAAAATGAAAAGGAGTGGCACTGCAGAAAGTAAGTCTGCCTTTGCTGACATACCTAGCCAGAGTAATTCCCGTCTGTGGGGCAATTAACTATAGTTCAATGTGCATGTGATGAATTAGAAGAGGGATGTGAGCTACATGTACATAAATGGATGTATGTGCACCTGAGACCACTTGTCTCGGGTGCACAATAAATAATTTCGATACTTCAAAAAAGACCAGCAACACCGAGATATCTTTTGAAAAATCCAAAGTGTATTCAAAATTGTATGAATAGCTGTTTCGAGATATTTCTGTATTTTTAAAGTGTGTGTGTGTGTAAGATCTAATTATATTTGACAAACCAAGAAAAAGAAAACATTTTGCTTTTTTCCATTATTTGCATAACAACCACTCCTATCCTGTAAAATATATCCAAGATGTGGCTACAGATGAGATAAGCAGTAACTATGGATACAGGATTCAATAAAAATAGTTAAATAGTGTTGGAGAAACCTCAGAGGGAAGCGGTATTAAAGACTTAGAGGTGGGGCCACACTGGAAGAATGCAGTGTTATTTAAGAGAAATATGGCTGATTGTAGACACAAACCCAGTGCCTCAATTCCGAGTGTGTTTTTTTAATCTGGGGCTTTGCATATTTTTCTTTTAATCATTAACATTACTCCCTGGTTTTACTTAACTTGCACTAAATTCTACACAATAATTAAGTGTACCAGTGCAAATAAAAAATGTATGGCACATAATACTCTAGTCTCAGTATACAGCACCTATTCCAATACATTTTATTACAATTCTGTTATACATTTACCCCACGTCAAATAAATAGTTTGGAATCTGTCATTTAAAGCTTTATAAAATGAGGTCATACGTGCCCTTGGCAGGGTTCTGCTGCTTAGGATTCCCCCCCTGACTAGAAGCAAGAACTCTGTACTGCTACCCTGGCAGTCATTGTGGGAAAAGAAACTCATTCAGAGGCAGCCTCATCTGCACAATACTTCCCCGCCTTTCGAAACTGTATCTGGTGTTTTATTTGTCCAGCTGGAGTTCTACTTTAAGCCTACCGCTCTCAAGTGACTGAAAGTCGCCAGCCGGGTGCCTGCAGTGTGATTATTCCCTCGTACTCACCCTGGATGCCGGTCTGGTGAGACATACTGAAGTCTTCGTTCCTCAACAATCCGAAGATCTACTAACCAGGAAATGAGAATCAGCTGCACCCGGCTACCTCAGGACACACATGACACATTGAAACGTCATCAGTCGGCGCCATGTTCCCTAGCAACCTAAAACATTCTGTAAATATACAACAGCATTTGGGTTGCCATCTGTCCAGTTTTGAACAGGACAGTCAGGTTTTCCAGGGTACTGTCCGGTTCTAAAACACCTGTCCCGTTTTCTGACTTCTGAAAACCGGACAAATATGTGCAGTGCAGCTAAAGTTCTCCCCTTTGTTGCGAGTGTCAGTTTTCCCAACCGATTCCAAAGCTGTCCTGTCAGCCTGTAATAGTAATGATAGTTGCAGGCGCAGCACCAGCCCCTTATCCTCTCTGTCCAGATTCCAGATCCCCCCCCCCCTCAGCCCCATCTGCTGTAGTAACACAGAGCACTACTTAGTTATGTCTGCCCAGATCATGTAACCCTCCCAAAGTACCCGCCCCCGCTGTCACTCGATAGGTTAGTTTCAACGCAGGGAGGAGCAAGAGGGAGATACTGAAAGGATCTGCCCTCATATTCTTCCCTAGTCTCAATGTCAGAAAAAGCCTGCCTGCTGCTTGCTGTGATGGAGAAGCAGTGGAGTGAACTGTGACAGGCAGAACCTATTCCTATTGCTATTAAAAAGTTATTACTTACACAGTGTTTTTTGTAGTGACTCCGGTAACCCATAACTGTCTGAAAGTGCCCAATAAAGGAGCTGACTTTCAAAGCATGATGAGGGTCAGAAGGAGGGGGTTTTCAGCCTTTTAGGATAAGTAAGAGGGTTGTTGGCTTTTTAGTTGTCACTGTGGTTTGCTAAAACTTGTTTTATGATAAACCCCCATAGAGATAATAGGGGTATTATAAGGGCTAAGGCATCACTTTTTACTATGCCATATATAATACCCATATGATCTCAATAGCAGTAAAGGTGTTAAAATGAATCATAATTCAGAAAACGCATTATGCTGAAAGCATGTCCTGTTGTGTTCTTGTGACATACTTAACACTGACAGATGTAAAAGCATGTAAAAGCATCTGGCAAATATTTTATGGCAAAATTATAAATTGTATGCAAAGACAATATTAAGATAGGTTAAAAAAAGGTTATTTTCTGTTGTCAGTATGTCTTTAAGTAGGGTCTGTTGGTCTGAAGTCATTCAACTTGGGAAGGCATATGTGGCTAGAGTGGGCTGTAGCAAAAGATGCTTAGGTGACAGGACAGCACAGTAAAACACTATTCATTACTCCTAAGAATATGTTTTGACTGCCCTACAGACAGTCCAAAGGCGGCATTTTCACACCACTCCAGCCAGCACTGAGCACTGCACATGATAATGTTAACATTGTGCACAGCTCCTCATAAAATGCCCATATTCTCAATAATTTTTGTGCTGATATTGCTTGCAGAAGGAGCTGGTCGTGAGTGTTCGATCTGTGGACATACAATTTTAGAAGATGTGTCTACAACTTGGGATAGGTTAGTATTGCAAAACAATTTAGATTGAAAAATGATACGTGCACATCAAGTTCAACTTTTTTGCGTAAATGAAACTGCCAGCTGATTCAGAGGAAAGTGGAAAACTCAAAAGCCATACACTCAGAAGGTAAAACCTTGCTTTCTGACTACAAGATGGCAATTAGACCACATATACAATTTTGACTCACTGAATATACATTTACGTGATGGGTTCATTTATTCTCTTTACATTTCATGTAGTACAAAAAATTACTTCACAAAATGACCATACTTCACGTTCAAGTAAAAAAGTCAGGAGATTCTGCCGTTTCCCTGATGAGTGGCTTGAAAGGGATAACTTTAGTGACTGGCTTTTGCAAGGAACCTAGTGATGACACGTTAGCAAGATGCAGCTTGTGTCGCATTTCCTTCACAGTGAAACATGATGGAATTAATGCAGTAACTAATCATGAAAGATGTGATCGACACCCAAAAAAGAAGAAGATACTCTAATTGCCGCAGAGATTGCACTAGTTAACCATGGAGTAACACATCATCACAGCTATTTGTCACAGGGTAGCACCAACACTAGTTCTTGTGTAAACCATTTACTTAGCTACCCTAATGTAAGGCCTGAGGGCCCCGAGGTAGTAAGGACCAAGGAGGAGGTAACAAAGTCCGAGTTCGCAGTACTAAAGGAGTAGACAATAGAATAGTCGTAAACAAGCAGTAGAATCAGTTCAGGCAGACGAGGTTCAAATACGAGAGTTCAGGCAAGGTCGGTACACAAGATAGTCAACAAGAAACACACCCAGGAATCAGCAAGCGAAAACCTATAATTGGGCACTGAGGAGACTCTGAAGCTGCTTTTAAAAGGCCTGGGTTTGGCGCCAATTTGGACGCACTGGCGTCATGACGCGGACGCCGACGCACTGACGCCAGCGTCCTGACGCCGGCGCACATTCTGACGCCGGCGTCCGTTCCGGCGACCAATCCGAGGGCGTAAAGACGCTGATGTCATAATGCTGCGACCAGCAGGATCCAGGAGGCCGCCATCTTGGACGCCATCTTGGGAAGGATTTTCGGTTTCCATTACACCTAATCCTTTTGGTTTCTAGCCTTTACAAATGTATCACACTCAGCGTATTGCTTATTAATGAGTCTTATGACTGTTTGTTAAAATAATATATTGCCATCCATTATGTTAAATGCTTTTTCAGACTCCAAGGTTGCTAAACAAAAGTACACTGTGGAAGAACCAAAAGTGAAGCAACTGTTGTAAATATTCTGTCACCATATGCAATAGAAATATTGCTAGGAAGCTTCAGGATGGAAAGCCTTTTTCAATTTCTTTAGATGCATCAAATAAAGGAAACATTAAGTTCTTTCCAGTTGCTGTCACTTTCTTTAATCGAGAAAAGGTAGTTATTGATTTCTATAATGATCCAGAACCTGGATTTAGAGAATTTTGTCTCTAACAGTGCAGGCAATGCAGCTGTGAACTTTGGTATCCATCATTCAGTCTATACCAACCTGAAATCAACAAACTGCAACCTTCTTGCTGCTGGATGCACCTGCCATCTGCTGCACAATGCTGCAAAACAGGGCTGTAAGAAACTGACCTATGTTGTAGAAGGCTTTGTCATCAAGACATATAATGAATTTTCTTGCAGTGTGAAGCGTGTGGAGGAGCTCAAGTCATGCTTTGATTTTCTTGACATGGGGTATCACAAGCTGCTGAGGCATGTACCTACAAGGTGGCTTACTCTTTTTACAGCTGTTGATCTGTTATTGAAAAATTGGCCAGCAGTTAAGCTGTACTTCATTCAACAGGGTGAAGAAAACTGTTCAAGGCTTATGTGGGAATTTGTAAAGTCCCAAGAACATGGACTGAATTCTGGTTCAGACCTGACTATGCCCGAGTGCTATCTTTTCTTTGTTCACAATTATATGAACACATTTAGCCATATTGCCATACTAAAACTAGAGTGTGATAGAACACAGGCCATTGAGATCTTCTCAATAATGAAGCAAGTTCTTTTCAACTTGAAATCAAGCATTACTGAGAATTATTTTGGTTTTAAAGTCAACCAGGCGCTGAAAAATCTTCCCAAGGCAGAACAAAAAGCATTTCAAAAAAATGCTCTGGAAGTTTACCAAATAAGTGCACAATATTTAGAAGTGTTGTTGAAGTGGATGGAGATGAACTCTTTAATGAGTTTTTCATTTTAAAAACAGTAGTCCCATCACTAGATCCTCAAAATGAGAAGTCTGTGGATGATAAGTGGGTGACATTTTTTGAGAAATGTTCTGTACCAAACCTACTAAAAATTGTGGAGTGTGCTTTAGCAATACCTGTAAGCAATGCATTTGTAGCTAGGGTGTTTAGCGTAATGAAAAATCTCTGGAGTGATGAAAGAAACAGGATGAGCCCTAACCTAGTAAAGTCTGAAATCTCCATAAGGTTCAATTTTTCAGAGTCATGTGCAGAATTTTTGGATTATGTTTTAAATAACAAAGCTCTCTTGAAAGCTGCAAAATCAAACATCAAATATACCCGGAAGAAGTAAACAGAGAAAGCATGCTTTGTCTTAAGTATGTGATGGTTAACTGCATAATTCATAATTTAAGCCAGGGTTATATGAAAATGGCAGCAATATGTCTCATGGTTTCTTATGATTTTTATTTTACTATTTCCATTGTGGCATTGATCTAAATATTGTAGTTAAAGTGTTTTTCTGTTGCTTTGTTATTAAGTAATTATTTCTAATCAAAACACTGTATCCGTACAAGTCCACTTTGTAGTTTGTATTACATACCTCATATAATATGATGTTACACTACTTCTGTTTTTAGACATGCACTTAAGTTCTATTTTGGTGTTTGTGAAATGCATTTTGCACTGATGTTAGAGTTATTTAATAAAGTTTTTTTTCTACTAACCAGACTGGTATGTATATTATTTTTATTAATAATGGTGTTAGTATTGTATTCACAATTTAATTAATGAGTACAAACAATTGCTACAATTGTTCCAATTTGTATATATTTTATATCATGTTAAATAGTGATGGGCGGCGCCGGCGTCTCGTTTTTGACGCCGGCGTCCATTTTTGACGCCGGCGTCCATTTTTTCGAAAAAAAAATTTTTGACGCCGGCGAATTTTTGACGCGAATTTTCGCGGGAGTTTCGCGAATTTATTCGCTGGCGGCGAATCGCGCAAATTCGCCGCGAATTCGCGCCTGGTGAATAAATTCGCCCATCACTAATGTTAAACATAACAAATCAATTTCACTGTCTATTTAAAAAATGAATGCTAGTGAATTAAAAATAAAGCCAAAAACTTACTGCAGCACACATTAATTTGACAACTTTCTCTGTTCTGTGTTGGAATAAGCAAAAGGTGGCACCCCTTGACAGCATGAGGGGTTGTGTCTAGTGGGTTTAAAATATGTAATACCTAATTATAGACATAGCTAAACATAATAAGCATCATATAACTCTATAATGCAAATTATCTTCGACTGCAATCGTCTAGGGAATTCTCTGGTGTGCCAGTCTGACGTGAAAATATACATAGCATAATGCTTGATCATGCACCTTTTTCAACTTTAGTAGAATGAATGAGGCTTACTCTTCGTTTTGCCTATTATTTTAATTAGGCAAGAAGTATGGTGTTTTTATTTCTTGCCCTAAAGAAGACACAATCTCATGTTTTAATTAAAGTCACAGTGTGTATTGTTGGCACAAGCACAATCAAAACAAATCACCCGTCACTGAGAAACCCTATGTAGAAACAACCCCCTTCTGCAGGTTTTGGTAGCATTTGAGAATAGGAGAAGTTCCTTTCTCAGTGGACAACTTACCTTTTTTTTTTTTTTTTAATTTTTGATTTTTATTGAAGTTTAACGGAGAAAAACAGACCAGCACAACCTACCTTTTTTATCTCTATCTAATGCAAAGTATGCTTTTTGTCAGCAGTGCATTACTAATTGTTGAAATTGGGCACCAGCTGGCTCATGTTAGACACCCTCCAGTGGTTATAATCGCTTAACTTGTTATTTGTATACTGTTCGGGATCAATCTTGAAACAATTTGGTCCAGGAACGTTTACACAGGATATTATGTCAGTCCCTCTTAAAAGCATTAACAGAATCAGCCATCACAACATCTCCTGGCAGTGCATTCCACAACCTCACTGTAAAGAACCACCTACGTTGCTTCAAATGAAAGTTCTTTTCTTCTAGTCTGAAGGGGTGGCCTCTGGTACCATCTTGGTGATCATCTTGGGTAAAAAGGTCCCCTGCTATTTGTTTATAATGTCCTCTAATGTTCTTGTAAAGTGTACTCATGTCCCCTTGCAAGCCCTTTTTTCCAGAGAAAACAACCCCAACCTTGACAGTCTACCTCATAATTTAAGTCATCCATCCCTCTAACCAATTTAGTTGCAAGTCTCTGCACTCTCTCCAGCTCATTTATATCCCTCTTAAGGACTGGAGTCCAAAACTGCACTGCATACTCCAGATGAGGCCTTACCAGGGACCTATAAAGAGGCATAATTATGTTTTCATCCCTTGAGTTTATCCCTTTTTTATGCAAGACAGAACGTTATTTGCTTTAGTAGCCACAGAATGACACTGCCCAGAATTAGACAACTTGTTATCTACAAAACCCCAAGATCCTTCTCATTTAAAGAAACGCACTGCCATTTAGTGTATAACTTGCATTTATATTATTTTTGCCAAAGTGCATAACCTTGCATTTATCAACATTGAACTTCATTTTCCAGTTTGCTGCCCAGTTTCCAAACAAATTGCTCTGCATAGTTGGAAACATCCTGCATGGAACCTATAGTTCTGCACAATTTAGTATCATCTGCAAAAATAGAAACAGTACTTTCAATGCCCACTTCCAGGTCATTAATAAACAAGTTGAAAAGCAAGGGACCCAGTACAGAGCCCTGTGGTACTTCACTAACAACACTGGTCCAATTAGAAAATGTTCCATTTACCACCACTCTTTGTAGTCTATCTTTTAGCCAGTTCTCTATCCAGGTACAAATACGATGTTCAAGGCCAAAATTCCTTTATTTAACCTGCAACCTTCTGTGTGGCACTGTATCAAATGATTAAGCAAAGTCTAAGTAAATCACATCCACTACCATCCCAGAATCAAGGTTCCTGCTTACCATCTCCTAAAAAGAAATTAAATTATTCAGGCAAGATCTATTATGCATAAAACCATGCTGGCACAAACTCATAGTATTGTTATTTGCTATAAAGTCCAGTATCTTATCCTTTATTAACCCTTCCAAAAGCTTTCCTACAACTGATGTCAGACTAACTGGCCTATAGTTTTAAGGCTGAGAACAGGAATAGCGGCACCACATTAGCAGATTGCATGAATCGAATCTGTAATCAACAGTTTCAACATGCTACCCATGCTTCCAAGGGGCCACACTATGTGGATCTCCGCAGGCCGAGAATCCATTCCTCTGCTGCTGCTCTGCCTGCACCTGGAAACTTTGTCTACACTCGGGTGTGTAGAGGCACTTTGATTACCAACGGAGCAGAGGATTCTCTGCCCTTTTCACCAGGAGCAGCGGAGGAACAGATTCTCGCCCCTTTTCGCCGCAGGCTGAGATCCGCATAGTGTAGCACTAGCCTAAGTGACTCATTGAATGAAAATCTCAGATGACTTCCTCCTAGTCTTTTCCCCCTTCCCTTGGACACTCAGGCCCCTGAGGGTAGTATCTGCGATGGGTTAATTGCACTTTTGCAGTTGGGCACACTATTTAATCTCAGTTATTACTAGGTCTATATACCTGACTAAGGTTCATGCCCCTAAGTATTTTATGCAACTAAATAAATACAGGTTACATCCTTGCATTGAGTTGTGTTGTGCCGGTCAATCTGTCAAACTACTGCTGTGCTTTGCCAGATACTTCTTGTTTGATAGTTTATGGTTAAATTATCATGTTTAAATAAAAAAAATAAAGAAAACAGATATCATTTGGGAGTTAAAAGAGTTAAAAAGTGGCGAAGTGAAAACTTGTAGAATGTTGATATAAGGCATGGGCCAAACAGGCCAAACTGGTGTAACAGAACACTGGAGGAAGCAGTCGTACTAGGTGCCAGTTGCTGTATAGTCATTTTTTCTCTGTGCTGTGATTGACGGCAGGTGCAGTGCGTGTGTTCATTAGCCAGTGCATAAGCAGCTCAGTCTCATCCAACTATCAAGGCTTTCTATTCCCAGGCCCTGTTATATCACATGGGAAATCTCAGCTGCCTGTCTGTAGTGAGAGGATGACAAGAGAGAAGCAGCAGCTAGAAGGGAGCTCCAGTGGAGGGTGTCGGCACAGTGCCTGCATGTCTATTCCTGGAAACTGAAGCAATGTCCTGGAAGCTCTCCTCTGCAAGGTTAATGTGTGGGGAGCTCACTGTTTGATCAGTCTGGTAAGTCATAACATTGCACAGGCTGCTGCTGCTGCTGTTGTGTGACAATAATAATAATAATGTCTCAGTGCTGGCATTGTACTGATCCCTGCAGGATGGAATGTATTAGCTGAATAGCGTGGGTGTAGCTCACTGTCACTCATTAGCAAAGGAGAACCCACATGACATGAGCCGTGACAAATGCCTGTTCCTGGACAGACAACCAGCAACATCACTGCAAGATTCTTGGGTTTCCGAGGCTTACCAGGAGTTATGGCAATCATAGGCATCCACCTAGAGGGTCACTTGCTTACCCCCACACTGAAGTGTTCCAGCAGGGCAAAAGCAAGCTTTCCATAATGGTGATTAAACCTCTAAAGTATCACAGCCATTGCTGATTCTCTGCCTGTCTCCTGATAACATTGCGGGTCTGTGGCAGCAGTTGCTTCATACTTGTTATTTTGTTTCTTTTCACCCAGAGACTGAATCACAGTCTAGTCACATGATGCTGTGTGTGAGTGTTAGAAAATGTGTGCGAGTATTAAAAAATAGTTCTGCTTCTGTGTGGGGTAGAGGGGCGGGATCATCTTGTTTTTGTTTGTGTGCATGATTGCGTGTGTGTGTCACTACTGAAAGGGGATCAAGTAAAATCCCTTCTTGCAACAGCTGCTAAGTAAAACATGTTACATATGACCATCTTTCTCATTCGAGCCTTCAATAAATTGTTGGAGGAAAGAGTGAGGTAGCTGAACTGTAACTATGTACGGTAAACTGGTCAACAGTGCTTCTTAACCATGAAATGTAAATGCACATCCAGATCAAGAAATACAAGTTACTTGATTTGTGCAAATAAGGCAAATCAATCCAGTTCTAAAGCATGGCAGACAGATATGCACTCACACATCAATAACTTGGTTAAGGTAGAAAACAGAAAATAATGCAGGTAAAGTCTCACCAACAGGAATAGGGTTGCTGCCTCACCACTAAATATTGAACTCACATCCTGAATGGCTAATTAGAAATTAATTAATAAATAGAATTAATTACTAACTAGCCTACAGGATGTAGAGTCAATATGTGACCAGTATTAAATGGGTGATAACCCTAAACAGGTATGAAACCACAGTGTACTGGATCCCCTCCAGCAGATGCCTCCCAGGGATAACAATAATAGACATGGTCCCATTTCACTGTGGGCCCTGCACTAGGTGTGTGCCACCCTTGGAAATACCCTTCCCAAACTCTCTCTTCTTGGTGGAGTATAGAAGTGCTATTGCTAGCTGTTTTGTCTTGTAACCGGATCTGTTCTGTCATTGGATAAACCTCATTCCCAGGGCCCCTGCTTCCTGACTTCACTAAGGTGATGGATTGCCTTAGAGCTGAAAACATCTCAAATACTTCAACCCCTGCTTCAGGTGGAGTTCAAATAGGAAGATATAATTCTTTCATAAACTAGGGAACCAATACTAGTCCTGGACCAACGATGACACCTCCCTCCCAAAGCACTTAGATAACTGGATTGAACCCCCACCTAATTTATGGGAGATGATGCAATGAGACTTCTTAATAAACAACCACAATAGTGTACATCAGTGCAACACCTTTAAATGGATAGTGACACGATTGTTGTCTTGGATTGGAACAACATTTTACAGCATTACTAGGATTCTCTGTAGGGGATTCTCACTATCTGCCCCCTACACAACTATATTACATCAGTGAGGGTAGGGCTGTAACGCTATCTAAATCAGGTTAGGGTGCCTAATCAATGAGGAATAGCCTCTATGTTGGTGTGCTTTAACACCAACGTAGAGGCTATTCCTCAATGATCAGGCACGCTAACTGATTTTAACTGGGCCTGCCCTGCACCCACTTATTAATCCCTGACAGGCCTTTAGTTCCACAAGTAGAGGTTTATAAAATACTCATCTCCTTGTGTGGCATAAGCCACTATTTCTGCAATAGGGTGTGTCTTGTTGGCTAGAAAAAAGGTTTCCTATTGGAGCGTAATAGTCTACCTGCCCACTAGAACTAAATGAAAACTATAACCAACCATCTGTAAATAGCACTTGCTAATTTCCTGTGTGACTTGGATACTACAATGCAGGCAGAACAGGAGGATACAAAGTTCCCTGACAGTCACAAAAGTGTTTATTCATAAGATTAAGCAGAAATATTAACCAGTCTGAACTTTCATAAATTGGCCTTTTTAGACTTTATTTGTAATTATCTGCTGTATTCCTCTGTAAGTTACTGAAATTCCAGTTCTTTACATCCAGTTACTGGGAACTCATTTGTAGATCTATTTTTTCTATGTTAGAGCACAGGTGTGTTATAGGTTGGCATACTATTTATGGGCAAATCAGTGGCAGTCAGCCCATCTTTCCTTCAGATAGTGTGTAGCTATAGGGAAAATGTGATCAAGACCAAGTGACTGTTATGTAGGTACATAAATCACAGCTGATGATTTCAAAAGACATGTCCATATCAGATGAGGCCATTTTAATTGTATTAATCATATTTACCCAGAATGCACCCACTTATCGCCCAGAGTGTCCCCTAATTTAACCTTATTAAATTTGAAAGGCCCGTCCTGATCCCCATTTCTTGAAAGTTTCCTATGGTTCCTGCCTAAGTCTTGTTTCTGATTGCTGTCCTGGTTATTGCCTGTTGATTGTTTGCTGCCTGCCCTGACTCCTAGCCTGTTTTTTACCACAATTGTGCAAACTCTGCTGTGTTCAGGTTCTTAGTCAGTCCACAGCAGAATGTTCCTTAAAGTCTTGTCAGGGGTGTCCTGCTTACTAAAGAGTGCAGATTCCCGAGTAGTCTTAGAGTTTCTGCTACATAGATCGTGACTCTTGGGATTGGAAAAAGCAATGTTCCATTTAATGGAAGTTATGAAATTCTTCACCTGAAGGAGTGGAGTTGATCCGGGGTCTTGTCTTATTACCCTTTGGAGTAATCTCTTGGACAAAAGGTTGATGTTAAAGGGACAGTTTTCAACATTAATTCAAAGAAGAGGCCTTTTGCAATACTTTTTGACTATTGTTTTAAGATCATGGGTTTTTGATATCTCTTGCACAAAACAGGGCAAATTAAAAGCAAAGTCACACTTTTCTTCATGTTATTAAAAGGATAATCACAACCAATAAGTGGCCCATTGAGAAGCCTCTGTATAATGAGCTGATCCTTATATGAAAGTCTTATCACGCTGCAGCTGGGAAACTTAGTGGTTTGTTTATACAGATGGCTTCTCATCTTCTGATTTGCTTTAATTGTAGTTCTTTCTACTATGGTTCAGGAGAGGCGTTACCCTTGCAAACACATATCCTTCCTGGAAACCAAATTACCAGAAATCAGTAACAAGGATAAAATTGCTTTTCAGAGTAAATTTTATGGCCAAGATTCAGATATTTTACTTAGATGCCATATAAATCTGACAAATTTTTCATTTTATTCTTTGACAGAGAAACCTCCTTCTATACTGCCAAGCATGGATAAAGACTTCCGTTACTATTTCCAGCATCCGTGGTCCCGCATTGTAATTGCTTACCTTGTGATATTCCTTAACTTTTTACTATTTGCGGAGGATCCTATATCTCACAGCCAAACTGAGGCCAATGTGATTGTTGTTGGAAACTGTTTTTCTTTTATGATTACTAAATACCCTGGAGTTGGTTGGGGTGTATTAAAAGTGATTCTCTGGCTATTGGCTATTGTCACTGGATTGTTTGCCGGAAAGCTCCTGTTTCATCAGCGTTTGTTTGGTAAGTCGGCTTAATATCTACTCTACATGTGTAGAAATTACATCAAATATATATAATTCAAATGGTTCCTGTACACACACTCACTAGTTAGTTGCCCATGTGTTACCAGACAGATATTTATGTAGCTAATTAGATGCTTATGCACACTGGGAACTTTCCATTACAAATCTTATTTATTAAATGTTTTGGTCCTCAACAGGAACCTCTTTTAAAAGAATAATTTTCCTGACAGTCAGTAAAGTATAGTGGACACAATTCCTTTGCAGCACGCACTCAACGGAAAAGCAGACATTGGTGTACTTTAAAACATCTTTATTCACCGGACAATCCTCCTAACGTGTTTCGTGTGAACGCATACGTACTTATAGGCATAAATCAGTAATACAAACATTGCATTAAAAAGAGCTGCAGGTAAACGTTACCAATGATGTATTTCCTCCCACAATTAACCTTGACAGGAATAAACCATTCTAAGTGTCACATTGGTGTGCTCACAAATGACTAAACAACAAGACTAACAGATCATTTCAAAAGGAATCTTAAAGCTGCTACAAAGGTTGAAATGGGAAAGGTGGCCATAAAGGCACAGGTAATATCGTACGAAAATATTTTCATACAATATTCTGTGCGTGTATGGTGGAAAAGGAGCTGACAGCCGATAACAGCAGAAGACTTGGATATCGGTCGGCTCATCAATCAGGCTGGACAGAACATTTTGATTGGGTGTCTTTGAAGGCACCCAAACATCAGCTATTATTTGTGCTGAATCATCAGATATAGGTAGAATTCTAATGTTTCTACCTTTCATATCTGACGATTCAGCTCTATACGTGTGTATTTAAACAAACAAGCTTTTCCAAGAAAGATCGTAATTGTTATGTCTTTGGCCACCTTATACTGTGGTGGTTGCTCTAGATCAGGGATCCCCAAACTTTAATACCCGTGAGCAACATTCAGAAGAAAAAGGAGTTGGGGAGCAACAATAGCATGAACAATGTTCCTGGGTGCCCAATAAGGGCTGTGATTGGCCATTTAGTAGCCCCTATTTATATTAGGGATGCACCGAATCCACTTTTTTGGATTCGGCCGAACCCCCGAATCCTTCACGAAGGATTCGGCCGAATACCGAACCGAATCCGAACCCTAATTTGCATATGCAAATTAGGGGTGGGAAGGGGAAAACATTTTTTACTTCCTTGTTTTCTGAAAAAAAATCACGCAATTTCTCTCCCTGTCCCTAATTTGCATATGCAAATTAGGATTCGGATTCGGTTCGGCCGGCCAGAAGGATTCGGCCGAATCCGAATCCTGCTGAAAAAGGCCGAATCCTGGCCGAATCCCGAACCGAATCCTGGATTCGGTGCATCCCTAATTTATATTGAGGCTACATTGAGGCTCTGTTTGGAAGTGCACCTGGTTTTTATACAACCAAAAACTTGCCTTGCTACTGGTTGGGGATCACTGCTCTAGATAGAACATTTGACAAAAAAATCTAAATCTAAATCCAAAAAAAAAATTTTGTTTTCACTAACTTTTCCCGTAAATTTTAAATTCAATTCGTCATTAATCAAACCATTTAAAAATTTCATAAAGTTTTTCAATGGTGCCCTTCACCATTCCATACAAAAATCAGATCATCGATGTATCATTTGTACAGGATGATCGCACCTGTGGTCTCTCTACTACCTCCATATATGTGTTCCTCCTCCCACCAATCAATGTATAGGTTGGCGTAGGTGGATGCAAACTTTGCACCCACTGAGGTACCACATCTTTGGAGGTAATAGGTTGAATCAAATCCAAGTCAGGAAAGTATCAATAACAGTGATACAATTTGAACTGCTAGAAATCTGCCAGCATTCCCTAGTTCGAATTATTAAATATATCCTTAGGTTTAAAATTGAAATGTACTGTAGTACATTTCAGTACATGTATTAGAACCTTCAATTTAGATTTAATCATCAGTAAGTTAATAAAGATTTAGTTAAGTACAGTTCCTGAAGTACATTAAATGCAGTCATATAAGTGGATTGTAGAAGAAAATCCCATAACACCTTAAAGAATAGCTGCTAACTGAGCTGCCCTAGGTGATGCAAAGCAATTGAAATCAAAATGGCATGCATGCTGTAGCCCATTTTTTTGAGGGTACCAAAAAGGTAATTGTCTTAAAAACTCTAAGGTCAGTTGAATGCTTCACTGTAATATTGAACACAGGCATGGCTGCCTCCCATTTGTGTGCTAACTGCACCAACACCAGTTGGTTACTGTAGGAAGAACTACCCTAAAAATAAAGATATATATACATCAGCACCTGTACGCTAACAGTGCTAACTGTATTTCCAGTGTCTGGAAAAAAATGTATACCAGAATAATCACAATAATGGCATATTTGCTTATAAGCAATCAAATGTAAATTTAAAAAAAAGATGATGTCAACTGTGTGTGCAGTTGATATACTGTATATTGTTATAGAAGCACAGTGTTGCGTAACTTCATCATATGCAGTTATATTATTGCATATACATTTAACCACGTATGTACCCTATATAAAGAATATACTGCAGTGAGTACATGATGAAGGTTAATAATTATATTTGGATATTATCAGCATACATATAATTTTTAAAGCCAAATGAGTGGAGTGGATAAGATCTCTCAAATAAAAGACAGAATAAATAGGGAGAACAATAAACGGACCCAGTACAAAACTTTGCAGCACCCCAACTTTAAGTGGAGCTGGTGATGAGGTTTTGTTAGCATAAGAGACAGAAAAAATTGTTAGAAAGGTAAGAATAAGTCAAGATGCAGCCAGATGCCTAATGAGTGCAGAATTTGCACATGGGGAGAGCAACTTTAGTAGGATTCTATAAAGACATTGTTTTTACCTTGTGTTTTGCTCCCACCCTTTCTTTTTTTTTTTAAAGGTTATGTTTTATTTGCTTTTAATAAATATTACAAAAAAATAAAAGTAATATATCCATAAACATGTGTACAATTAAGATATGTGTCATTGGTCCATAATTATTTGCTTTCAATTGGTACAGCATAGATTGAGGATAAATTAGCATCAGAAGACATTACAGGTATAGTGTAAGTATATATATTATCCAGTTGCATGATAATGAAAAGAAGTAAAACCCCTCTCTATTCAATTAACCACCAATTAAAGAAAATTCAAGTATTAGTGCAGCAGTGTCAGAGTTTATTAACAGTTTCGTTAAAGGTTACTAACCCAGTGTTGCTTCAATTATTGGGCAGCCATTGCTGGGTTACCCAATAAAGTGCTATGTGCTAGGTGCTAATAATTCATCAGCAATTAAAAATCATGTAACAGGATTAATTAATATTGTGCTATAAAGTGCTAGTGCTTCAAATGAAATTAAGAAGTTGACTTAAATAACCAGGATTAAATTGACCCAGGTGAGATTAAAGTTAATTCATTATTATATATCACACATTAAAATCCATTCATTATAGAAGACTGTAAATAACTGATTAACTGTTAAAAAGTAAACTTTACTAAATTCATTAAAATTGCTGCAAATCAATTAAGGTAATCTTTGAAAACTGCATAAAAATTGGTGAGTAATAATTAATCCATACACCCCCGTTAAAGTTATAGGGTGTTAAAAAACGTTTGCATAAAATTATTCAAAGGAGACCAGCATTGAAAGAGAAAGGAGGAATAGGAAAATTGTTAGAGGTGGAGAAGTCCCAAGTTCTAGCTGCCTGTATTTTTTCTAAGTCTGGGACCCCACACGGAGGAGAAAGTAGGTCACTGGGGACTGTAGTCTCGATATTACCTTTCTATCTTATAATTCGGAGAGCTAATCTTCCTTATAAAACTACAAATCCCACAGTGCCATTGGATAACAGGTAAGATTTTAAAAGAAGAATCAATGCGGTCGCAAAGGTTTAAAATCAATAGGAAATTCTTTTGCAATAGTAAAAATAAGGAAAGTGCCCAGGAGACTTCACAAAAAGCGCTTCCCAGTGTGCCAACACGTGTTTCGCTGCAGGCGAAAAATACAGGCAGCTAGAACTTGGGACTTCTCCACCTCTAACAATTTTCCTATTCCTCCTTTCTCTTTCAATGCTGGTCTCCTTTGAATAATTTTATGCAAACGTTTTTTAACACCCTATAACTTTAACGGGGGTGTATGGATTAATTATTACTCACCAATTTTTATGCAGTTTTCAAAGATTACCTTAATTGATTTGCAGCAATTTTAATGAATTTAGTAAAGTTTACTTTTTAACAGTTAATCAGTTATTTACAGTCTTCTATAATGAATGGATTTTAATGTGTGATATATAATAATGAATTAACTTTAATCTCACCTGGGTCAATTTAATCCTGGTTATTTAAGTCAACTTCTTAATTTCATTTGAAGCACTAGCACTATAGCACAATATTAATTAATCCTGTTACATGATTTTTAATTGCTGATGAATTATTAGCACCTAGCACATAGCACTTTATTGGGTAACCCAGCAATGGCTGCCCAATAATTGAAGCAACACTAGGTTAGTAACCTTTAACGAAACTGTTAATAAACTCTGACACTGCTGCACTAATACTTGAATTTTCTTTAATTGGTGGTTAATTGAATAGAGAGGGGTTTTACTTCTTTTCATTTCTAATACACATTATTTTGGTAATCACACCTCTTTCGTTCGGAAAACGTATTGCTTTTTTAGGAAGGTACACTGAACAATTCTTTCTTTATACAGTTGCATGATAATCTCTCGGTTGCACGCCCAGGCCCATTTCCACCAAGGACTCCATATCTTTTGAAATTTATTTGTGGTGCCTCTCGCTTCATGGGTAAGCTTTATTTTGGGTATAGTTGAATCAACAAGGTTAATCCAGGAGTCCTTTGTGGGAGGGGTAGGTCCCATCCAGTGCATAATCACACATTTTTTAGCATAGAATAATAATGCTCTAAACCTTAATCTTGCACAGACAGTGGGAACAAGGTGTTCCACTACACCCAGGAGACACACAATGGGGGAGAGTATATGTGGGAATTCAAGTGTGTTCGCTAACGAGGCCATTACTTGCGACCAGTAAGTATTTATCACTGGGCAAGACGAGATCATGTGTAGAAAATTGGCTACTGGAGTTCCACATCTGGGGCAGGAGTCAGTGTCCTTCTTATATAGAGTTGATGGAACACCTTATGTTGAATCAGCCTATCCCTTATTGCTATTAAGCTTTTATACATAGTTTCTGTTGCCTCGTCCCAGTCATCCTGGGACAGCTCTGGAATGTCAGTCTTCCAACATACCTGAGCTGTGTGGAACGGAGGGGGGACACTGGCTAGCAGGTTTTTGTATAGCCTGGACACCAACTTAACTGGTTGTTCAGCTGTGAGGGTTTCTTCAATTGTCATTGTGGCAAGGACAGGAGAAAGTGTACCAAACTGGGCCTTAAAAGTGTGTCGAATTTGGAAATATCGAAAAAGTGGGAGGTTCTGAGAGGTGCATTTGGCTTGTAGTTCAGTATGTGAAGGGAAGGTACTGTTTTGCAGAAGATCGCCTAGGTATTTAATGCCCTGCCTTGGCCAGAAGAGGAAGTCCTCTAGGTTTCGGAAGTGAAGTAGGTTGGAGTTGCCCCATAATGGTAGTAGTGGGTTTAGACGAATAGGTCCTTTCTTAAATATTTTCAACACTTGGGTCCAGGCTCTGTGAGGAGTGGAGATGGTGGATGGCAGACTGCCTGCGTCCGAGATTTTCCGATGTGGAAGATTTTTAAGTCCTTCCAGTGACCCTATTATATTTGCATGTAGCGCCATATTTGGGTTATATGGGTCCGGATGATACCACCAGTGCAGGTAATACACTTGGGCCGCCATGTAATACAATTGGAAGTTGGGTAAGGCGAGTCCACCATCCTCCCTCTCCGCTGTCAATTTCTCCCAGGCAATTCTCGGTACCTTACGGTTCCATATAAAGGGAAGTATCAATTGGTTGATTTTTTTAAATACTGATTTGGGAATGTATACGGGGGCATTATGGAGGTGGTATAGAAATTTCTGTAGATAGATCATCTTGATCATGTTTATGCTCCCCGACAAAGATAGGGGGAGATTAGCCCAACCCAGTAGATCAGATTCAAGTTTTGAAATTATGGGATCAAGGTTCTCTTGTATGTACTTTGATAGATTTGTTTGTATGTGGAGGCCAAGGTATTTCAATTTCTGGACCCACTTAAGGGGAGCATTGGGGGGGAGATCGTTAGGGGGGTCCTGATTGTCAATTGGGAAGAGGATGGATTTATCCTAGTGTAGGGATGTGTAAATAGCCACCCCTAGTATTTTGTGCAGGCAGTCCCTCCATGTTATGGACACCTAAATGGGTCCTAAAATACAGTTGGGAGGGGTACTGTTGACTCTTGCTGTTGCCCCTAGTGACCAGCAAAGGGCTGGGCTAGAATATAAAAGGCTCTGAAGGCAGATTTCAGTGTCCATCTTGTGCTGGCTCTAGCCTGTGCAGGAGGCAGAGTTCGAGTTGGAACCTAGACAGGTCAGGTCTAGTAAGAATAGGTTACTCACATTTATAGATCACTCTACGAGTGATAGTCAGTCAGTTTATTTAGCTGAGCAGTCTGAGGCTCCTACGAGGATTGTAGTGGGATTAAGATCCCAGGGTACTCATTGCCCAGAAGTAGGGACTAAGTGTACAGACCTAGGGTAGATAGATTCCCCTCAGGTTCCACTTAGGGAAAAGGCTGAAAACTGGGTGTACCTCCTCAAAGCTGCATGTATTGTTCCTATCTCTGAGGAGAATTATACTGACCAAAGGTGTTGTGAGTACTGCCTATTCAATGTACTGTATGAACCTGCATTTCTCTGCTTTATGTACACTCCACTGAGGATTGTATACTGTGCTCAATAAATCTGTTATTTGGTTAAGTTATAAGAACCACTGGCGCCCAATTCTTTGCACCTTGATTACAGTTACAGTTGCACTACACCCTGCTTCCACCTCGATGCGAAGGCTCACTCCCTAAGGTTTAAGGTCTCATCCGGAGCATATGTAATAGGAGTGAAGCACATAGTAGAGTTAGGTGCACTCAATTTACTATAGCGCTACATTTTGGCGCCCAGCACGTGGGGCTCGAGAAGGGTTAAACTGTAACACCGCACTGCAGCCTAATGTGACAGGCGCTGCAGGTGCGGACTCAATAGGAAAAAGGCCAGGAAAGAGACGGGAGACTTCTGTGGTTCTTCTCTCCCGCTCAAATATTCTGGCGCAGTCACAGTATAGTATTGAGCCATAGTGAAAATGCCTACTATACTGCCCAAAGAAATGAAGGGTCATTTCCCCTCAGTTATCCCAGGCTTGATAACTTCTGACGCAGTGTATGCCTGGGCTATTGATGAAGGTGTAAACCCTCGGCGAGCGGTGGTGATAGATGGAGTTCACCCACTCGCTCCTGTTTACTTAGCTGCATGGCCTTTAAGTATGTTCCCAAGATTTGTGGGGTACCGATTCATAGCCCGTGCTCCTTCAGAGATTCAGGACACTGTGCGGCTATTGTGGCAAGTAGAAAATGAGCTCCCTAATGATGGTGAGGGGCCCTCTATGATTTTCCCTCATGGATTGCCGGATGGTTGTCCCTGTGTTTATGCAAGCCTGCCAACTCAGCTTCCCTTAAAGGAAGAGAGTGCTGAAGTTGTGATTGCCTGTACTCCAGGATTGGAGAGTACAGGGTTAACCGAATCCACTGACCGCAAGAACTGCTTGGAAGAGTCTGGGCCCATTGCTAATGTGTCTCCATGTTTGAAAGTGGATTCAACTACTACTTTATTAACGACGGAGTTGTGTGCAGTGAATCTGGACAACTCTCCTGCAATAGAAGTGGCCCATGTTAATGTGATGCCCGAATGTGCCCCTGCTGAGAGTGATCCACCAGGGGGAGTTTCTGAAGAAGTTACTGCTGTGGAAATTCGTACTGCGTCACATTCCCCCTCAATACCCTGCTCAGTGAGGGTTAAGTTGGAGAGCGCACAAAAGAGACAAAGGAGGCGTGTCAGACCAAACAGAGGAAGTGCCTCTAGGGTCATGGCGTGGTTTCTCAGTACAGAAGACAGTACCGCAGCCATTTTGTATCTTGCTCAAACCCTGCTGGAGTTAGCGGATGCGAAAAAACAGATGGCGGAGCCTGTTGCTGAACCAGAGGTTCGAGTGCTTGAAGAAAAGCCAGTGCCGTGCGCTCCTACTCTTGCGGAGCATGAGCGGCAGTATGTGTACCAGGGTACCTTTACCCCGAGTGAAAAGGGAATGATGATTCCGGCCTGTGGCGTGTGTGATATGGAAGCGCCCAACGCCCTGGAGGACACGGATGGCGTACGTTCGCAATGCGGGACCCGCTTATGGATGGGACCATTTAACCGGGCTGATCAACCTCCATTGGTGGAGAAGACACAGGACAAGGTGAGCGGCAAAACTATTCTTGTCTATGAAGAGATAGAGGGGGCCCCGGGGGTGTCAGCGGCTGCGACCCCCGCACCAGAACCTGTCCCAGAGAAGTTCCCAGAACCTGCGCTAGGGTCGGCCGTTGTACCCGCACCAGAGAGTGTATTAGATGAGTCACCCAGTGAGTCTTCACTCAATTCCGAGTGTGCCTCCCCAACCGAAGTGGTTCCGCTTGAGGGAGATGTGGCCGTGACCGCGGCTGCAGTCAGTGAAACAACCCCGTCCGGTTGGACGGCAGATGTGTGCTCCACTACCCCTTTGTTGAAGCCTGAGGGCTTGTGTGATGTTTTGGCGGCCGTGATGCCTACACCATTGGTTGTATCTACAGCAGTGTCGGATGCACCAGGGGGAGAAGTGTGTACCCCTTCTGCTATAGGGGCCCCCGTTTGTTGTGTTCCTGCTACAGAACCGCTACCAGAGGACTGTCTGGAAAGGGCGTGGCACGCGCCTGAAGTTGATGTGGCCTGCAGGCCTGATGCTGTTCCTACTCCAATATTGGAGGATGATGAGGATCTGCTGGATAAGTTGATGTCCTCCAGTGTGAACAGTGCTGATGAATCTATACTGGAAGTTCCTGCACAGATTCGGTGCCAAAGTAAAAGGTCTGTGGTGAGTGAGCAAATCAAATTAGTTTGCCCCAAAGTGATGGTGCCTCAAACTCCTAGTGAGCCAGGAGGTAGCACTCGAGTGGCTGAATTGTACCACTATGAGTGGGGAAAGATATCCCTAGAGAGGGAAAAGAACCTACTTGCTGCTCTTCCCAAGCTTAAGGATGACAATCCCTTAGGACCAGCTCCCGGATGGGAAGAATATGAGGGGGCTCCAGTAGCTGAGCATGGCCCAGGTCCTCCTAAAGAAGTGCCTTGTAGCTTCATTGCTCCTCCCATTGTAGGACCTGAGGAAGAAAAAGATTTTTGGGTGCTGCCAGGACGGGCAGATCCGAATGTTTTTACTTCTGTCTCCATAGTGCAGAGAGTAATCAACCTCCATGTCCATAGAAAGTGGGGTTACTTTATGCCCTGTGCTCTTCTGTGGGTGTACGAGAAGGTGGTTGCATCCTATGAAAATTGGTTGATCGACGAGATCCTAAGAAAATGCACCACAGTTGTCTCACCAACCCAAATGAAGTGCGGCGAAAGCAAGATTGACAGTACCTGTGCTCTATTGAGAAAGAGTGGTGGTATGGCCGCACCATTCTTCAAAATGCCGTGAAGAGTTGTGGCAAGTACAACTTCACCAAGTACTTTAATTTGGAAGTCTATTTGGGAGATGGCCAATGGGTGGACAAACCCCATCCCAAATATTACATTCCTTATGAAGACACCAAGGCCAGGTTTCTTCACATGATTTGAGTCTACTGGTGGTTTGCTTTCCACTGATAATACTCCCTGGGAGTGAATTGCAGTTTGATTGAACTGTCCACACCTGTCCCTTTAAAGTGACTTGACTTTCTCAGGGAAGGATTTTTCTTCTTTTGCTCCTCTTGGAGTTAGGTCTAAGGACTGTTTTAGTTAACACCTACACGTTTGTAGGTTCATCCAATTTTCCCCTTTACCCTCCTAAGTGCATATACAAAAGGACTATGGGTTCAGGTTCTTTTATGGACTGGAATGCTAAAGTATTTGAGGAAAAACAGTATGTTTAACTTGTGCCTTTCTTTTCAGGGAGTTATTAACCCAGGGTACCTGGACAGTACTCAAGAGTGGTGTTGCTATAATGATATGAAATGTGACACTAATAAAGGCACAGTTCAGTGACAGTCCAATGTTTTTCTATGCTGTTGTTCTCTTTCAGGTATGCCATTGTTACCTGGGTACACTCAGGAGAGTGACCCCGAAGAGGTTATAAGGTAATGGCTAAATGTCACTTTTTGGTAAAGTGTTGCATATGAATGTACTAAGTCTCCAGTAGTGAGAAGACTTAGTCCACTGTCCTATGATAGACATATATTTCTCAAAATGGTTTCTAGCAAGATGTGCCTTAACTGCTTATTTTTCGTAATGGGCTTCTAGCATGATATGCCTAAACTGCTTTCTTTTCAGGTTGACCATGGTTCCCCGGTAGGCCTATGAAGAGGCTACTATGGAAATGTTAACCTTACAGCAAATGCAATACATGTGTTATTGTTGTAATGTATTCTTGCCTTGTGATTGAATATGTTCCTTGCCGGGACGTAAGGAATTCACCAGGGGGAGAATGTAGGGATGTGTAAATAGCCACCCCTAGTATTTTGTGCAGGCAGTCCCTCCATGTTATGGACACCTAAATGGGTCCTAAAATACAGTTGGGAGGGGTACTGTTGACTCTTGCTGTTGCCCCTAGTGACCAGCAAAGGGCTGGGCTAGAATATAAAAGGCTCTGAAGGCAGATTTCAGTGTCCATCTTGTGCTGGCTCTAGCCTGTGCAGGAGGCAGAGTTCGAGTTGGAACCTAGACAGGTCAGGTCTAGTAAGAATAGGTTACTCACATTTATAGATCACTCTAGGAGTGATAGTCAGTCAGTTTATTTAGCTGAGCAGTCTGAGGCTCCTACGAGGATTGTAGTGGGATTAAGATCCCAGGGTACTCATTGCCCAGAAGTAGGGACTAAGTGTACAGACCTAGGGTAGATAGATTCCCCTCAGGTTCCACTTAGGGAAAAGGCTGAAAACTGGGTGTACCTCCTCAAAGCTGCATGTATTGTTCCTATCTCTGAGGAGAATTATACTGACCAAAGGTGTTGTGAGTACTGCCTATTCAATGTACTGTATGAACCTGCATTTCTCTGCTTTATGTACACTCCACTGAGGATTGTATACTGTGCTCAATAAATCTGTTATTTGGTTAAGTTATAAGAACCACTGGCGCCCAATTCTTTGCACCTTGATTACAGTTACAGTTGCACTACACCCTGCTTCCACCTCGATGCGAAGGCTCACTCCCTAAGGTTTAAGGTCTCATCCGGAGCATATGTAATAGGAGTGAAGCCCATAGTAGAGTTAGGTGCACTCAATTTACTATAGCGCTACACTAGTTTATTTTGAGGCCAGAGAAACCTCCGAATTGCTCCACTACTTTGAGCATTGATGCTAGTGAGTTCTGGGTGTCTGCCAAGTAGATCAAAAGATCGTCTGTGTACTGGGAGATCTTTTCAGTAAGTGGGCCAATTTTGAGACCTACAATTTGTTCAGATTCGCGTATGGCTATGGCTAGAGGTTCTATGGCTAAGGCAAAGAGAAATGGGGATAACAGGCATCCCTGTCGCGTACCTCTTTCCAGTAGGAATGGATCTGATATCATGCCGTTAACCCTGACCCGTGCAGTTGGTCTATTCTATAATAAAGCATCTGTATCCATTTAATGAATTGGTCACCCAGGTTAAACCTGCGAAGGGTCTCCCATAGGTAGGGCCATTCTATTGAGTCGAATGCCTTAGCTGAGTCTATGGAGGCTATTGCTCTTGTCCCCACATTGGCATGTTGCTTTTCAATGTTAGTATACAATCTCCTAATGTTAACATTTGTGGCTCTACCTGGCATAAATTGCGATTGATCGGGATGGGCTCCCACCCTTTCTATGTGTATTATAAACATTCTCCTTCTTTACAGATTTTAACCAGAATGTTTGAATAACGATAATATGTTAATTTTCTTTTGTAGGTCATGTGCTTCGTTTGAAAATGTTTAGGGAAGACCATGGATCGTGGATGACCATGTTTTTCAGCATTATACTTTTTCTATTCATTTTTTCACATATCTACAATCTGTTTCTTCTCATGGCAGGAGGCATGAGGTAAGATTCTAGTGTTATTGCACATAATTATTTTGTAAAAAGTTTAAAAAAAAATTAGAACATAGAAGTATAAGAAACATATAGATTCACCTTATGTAAAAGCATGATCTTTAGTTAGTCTTGGTTCCACTTGTAAAATATGCAAAAGTGTAGTGGAAGATAAAGGACCATTCTTACAGGGGTGATCCTGGCCCTTCCTCGTCATCCGCACGCTCAATTTTTTTGTCCGGAGATGGTTAAAGGGGTCCGCAATGTCGGCAGGAGGGTCCATGGCGCTAGCACAGAGAGCCCCTGGCAATTAGTGGGGCGCTGCCACCTGAGACAAGTATCTTAACTTGCCTCATTGGCATGGCTCCCCTGCATTCCTTTATTCATTATACGAAGCCAGTGTTTATCATTTTATCAGAGTAATTTGTAAGTTAATTACTATGTTCCAAAGTGCTTTGGAATTATGTTTATTCATAAATGGAGATGGTATTCAGTTAGAAAGTCTAGTTATGACTTATGTCATATAAGGCAGCTTCACATTTATGCAGAAGTAGTTCAGTAATATCTAATTTAACAAAGAGCATTTCTAAATAGTTTACATGTATTTGGGTATCCACTAGGTGGCAATAGAATACTAACAGATTTCACGCTCAAACTGTGTAAATCTAAATTTAGCTGGGTAAGCCCAAGATTGGATTCATTGTTTTTGTGTGGCAAATAAGTGGACCCCAGAAAAACCACATTTTCAGAAAGAACACATTCTGCCCAATCCAAAATGTGTAAATATGTAAACTGCAAAGCTATGCTAAACGTAACAGATTTACCCCATTTATATGCCCCACATGTTGTAACGTACCAACATAAACCACCTAAATATGAATTCCAGGGGTCTACTGAACAGTTTGATGCCCCATATGCATAAATCTACCAAACTATGTGGCATATAGAGTAACCCAAATTAAATTATGCATATGAATTTTCACATCTGGCACTCTGGCTGCTGCAAAAGAAGCACCCTGTATGTGTGATATTCGTCGTAAGACCCCCTAACAGTACAGAGACCATAGAAAACCTTGTTTTTTTAGAAAGTAGGTATTTTTTTGAAAAAATGGGTAAATATTTCTTTCTACTGCGAACTACCGAACTGAAAAGCTATAATAAACATAAAAGTTTTTATGAAATTTCTGAAAATCTTCTCAAAGCATTTTACACCATTATGGGGCAGATTTACTAAGGTACGCATGGTAAATTCGAATTTGAAATTTCGCAGTTTTTGGTCAAAACTCACAATTTCAAGTTTAAAACTACCAACTTGAATTCAGAATTCGTATCCAAGATTTATCATTCCCCTACCCTGGAAGTAACTCAAATTTGATAGTTCGCCTCATAAAACCTGCCGAGTTCATGTAGAAGTCAATGGCAGAGGTCAGCTTTCCTGACATTCCAGTTTTTTTTCTTGAAAAACTAAAAATCTTACTGTGTTCGAATTCAGTTCAAGTTTTTTGCATAGTGTAATTGGTGGTGTAAGCTCTGTCCTGCACTTTCCCAGGTATTTGGATAGCAGGACTGCCACCTGACCAAGCTGTAAAACACCAGCTAAGGCCAGGGCTGTATTACAAATTTACTGGTAATGCACTAGCTGGTAAATTTGTAATACCCTTAAGTTGAGCCCCTGGCCCACCCACCCAAATCCCTGACCCAATCAATATCATCCATTCTGTACCTTGAAATGTGTGCTTTATGCTTCCTTGTATCATCAATTTTATCTCAGCCCTCACCTTTATGATGCACCCCCACCCTTTTTTTACACTGCTACCCACCCCTTTACTCTCCACCCCGCAGGCCAAAAAAACGTTTTAGAAAGGTGTCAACACTACCTTCTATAAAACTTTGCTTTGAGGGGGAGCTATTATTATTGCTGTCACTGGCAGTTTTATTGTAAAGCTTCAGTACTAATTCATCGCACAGTAGCTTGCATGGGCTTGTCTCGGTTCACTTATAGCTGCTTGTATATTCTACTCTTTTAAGCTGATAAAATGGATCTGATATAGAGTGTATCTACATTTCTTCTCCCCAGGCTGTTATTAACCACAGGACTTCTCTGCATGCACACAATGGCAGAAATCTAGTGCTCACTATGTAAATCTGTGTTTCATTGCTAACAGCATGGCTGACTGAGTGCATAAAAATGTCATGAAAAATAGACCATGCAGCTTCCCACCATACGATAAAGGACAGGCAGAGCTGTACAATGTATAAAAGTACATACAGGGAGGACAAGTAATATAATACAATATATATATATATATATAGGACTTACATATCACAAGTTACAGTCAGTGTACCCACTTGCAGCACACGTTGCAGTACGTGAATGGTCTTACCTGAGGTAAGGTGCTAACATTATATACAGTATTTTGGTTATGTTGTAAAGCTCAGCATTGCCATAGTCCTATTTAAATAAACCATTTTTCACATTTTATTTATTGGTATTTCTCTGTAATAATTAGACAGAACGACTGGGATCTGGAAAGCCCCATATCCCAATGCTTCTGGATAATAGATCTGATGCCAATATTTGTCATTGGAATTGACTAAAAACCTTTGAGTGGAGCTATGGTTAACCAGACAAATCTTGCGACATTCAGGGCTGTGTCTATTTGACATACCTAAAAATTAGCCTAATAAAACTGACCGAGTTGCTCATAGATTACTCTATATTAATTTAATTGGTTTCAGTAATTATTCTTTGCTAACAAATAGTGTGCTTTGCTCTGTAGTCTGCATGTCCTTAAATTCCTCATCAAGTATATTTGCCTGATCTGTTATGTTAGTTGTCTGGCTGAATTTCCAAGTTACATATTATATTATATTATATTTAATTATCCTTGGAGATGTAGCCATAACCTCACAGTGATTCAAAGGCAAACTCAAACTTACTTTTTAATTATATGCTTTAAGACTAACTGATCTTTTTTACTCTGAAGTCTTCAGACATGTTTACTAGTCAAAATGATTGCTGCTTATTTAGCCAAATGTTGGAAAATGAAATTCTTCCTTTTGTCCAAATTTGTCAAGAGGACAAAATCCTTCTTGAGTCCAAAAGGTCAATTAGACCAGTTACTGGATCAACCGTGAACCCATTTCAGTGACCCTGAATTCTCTAACTTGCTAAAAAAATTCAACCCTTTCTTGAAACAACCCTGTATCTAATGTATCTACCAGAACAACTTCTTCAGTTCAGAGAGAGATTCCATAACATTTCAGCTTTACACACTTTAAGATGGAATCTTCTTTCTTCTAATGTTGTTGCTCTTGTATCTTCTTGATGATTAATAAGGCAACATAGAGTTGTATTGTATGGTCCCCTTAAATAGTAAATAATGAACCCCTACAATATAAGGATATTATGGCACTGAGGAGTTCCATGACCATTTTAAAGCACAAGGCTGAAGGCCAAGTGCTTTTATACAGGTTATGGAACTCCAATGTGACTTCTAATATCCTTATATTTTACTACAGGGGGTAAGTTATTTGTTATATGTTTAACTGAGTCATGTGAAAGAAATTACATCACTAAGCACCATTTATAAGGATATAATTTACAGGATGTTCATGGCTCTTGTGCATTATGTATTTATAAAATCACCCATTATGTGCACCCCTTTCTCCAGTGTAAGCAGTCACACTATAGTCAGCCATTCTCCATAACTGAGACTTTCCATACCCTTTATTGGCTTAGTTGTACTTCTCTGGTCTTGATCTACAATATTTAATAAGAATTGTATTGAAACAAGCATCTGCATCACTGCTTATTCTAGCAGGGTCCTTGGTTCTCTTGAATCCATACTTTTTTATTATAGCATTAGTCACAAAATAAATAACTGTGGTACTGTACCATGTTATGGCCAGATTATTGTAGAAGTGATACCTGTATTGACTAATAATCAAAATACATTGCAAGCTTTCAGAGCACCAAGGCCCCTTTGTCTGACTTTTTTTGACTTTGCAAGAGTGCAGTTTCATATGATGTTAAATACTATATATATGTATATATGTTAAACTGGCTTCTTTGAACATTAACTCCAGATCATGAACACATTATACAATGAGGGGGAGAAGTAGTGACACCCAAAATACATTAAATACAATGGGAAGCAGTTGGAACTTTCGTCTCATATACAATAAATACACTGAGATGCAGAGGGAACTTGAGGCCCAAATACATTGCATACAATGAGAGGCAATGAAATATGACACCACAAACCCCCTTACCCTTCAGAAAAACAGGTTTCCTGAAGACTGAAAAAAATTTAAGCATTGCAGAGATCAAAATGAAGTCAGAAATTGTTTGCATTGCTACCTAGTGGTAGACATGAGAAAAGCACACAATCAGGAAAAACTCTTCTTTGCTATTGCGTAACCTGGGTGGTATTGAAGTATAATGAAAAGGGGAGAAGCAATAGCTTATAACAAAGTGGCTCTATTGTGCAGCACTGGCTCCTTCTTAAAGCTTATAATCAGGCACAATGCACTGAGATGGCTGGCTCCACACCAATGTTACTGCTAAAAATGCATTTGTCAAGAATAACATTTTAAATGGTAGAGTGAATTATTTGCAATGTAAACAGTGTACTTTAGAAATAAAAAGTAAACCATAATAATCACAACAGAATCCCTTTAACACTCACTAGACTATAGCCATGCATGGTAAGAGAAGGCCATTGTTATGAACATGTTAATTTCAAGATACAAAACAAGTTGCTTTGTAATATCAGATGAGATGTTTTGTCATCTGCTGGTAATTTCCTCCAGTGTTGGTAAAACATATGCAATGCTTTACATTATGCAAGCTAGGAATGAACTTTGGATATTTTGTCACCTGCACTGCAGGAGGTTAAGCACAGGCAACAATATATTTATTTATTTCTAATCAGCATGTTGGATGATGATAAAATACAGTATATATTTGTCACAAAAAAGAAGATAGTAGTGTTCATTGATTTGTCAATGATCAGTTACTTTCTCCCAGGGCTGTTTTTATAAAGTATCTCCTATTAACAAGTAATCTTCAGCAGAAATATTTATTATTGATACAACCTCCAAATTCCAAAAGAAGGTTGACATTGATTTTGTCCAAAATATCTTGTAGATTATGAACTGCATTTGAGGAAAAGGATAGAAAAACTGCCTGTTGATAATTTTGTTAGTACTGTATTACATTTCTGTATTACTAATATTGATGACAACTTTGTCATTGCTAAACTCTTAAAAGGCAAACCAAATTGCAGTATTCAACATGTCTGCTCTATTTAAAATCTATTCTATCTAGAATTATATGAATTACAATTCATAACTGTGACTCAAATAGACGAGGCAGTTACTCTATCGCTCTCTGAGGTAATCCAGGTTCATTTTGGCAATACAAACGAAGGCATCTGATGGTTTATGAGACACATTTCAGTGTTGTCTCATAAGCTATAACTCTGAAAAAAGACATTCCATTTGAGGACTCACTTCATAAGACAGGGCTTGTGTATAAAAGGTGACAGAAGCAAGGATGTTGGACTTTACTAATCTTTTTAATTCTGCCCATCTTCCTTTGCTTTTCATCCAATTTCACAAAATCTGCTTGTGTATGATATTCATAACTTTCATATCCCTATGCCCTTAATTTCTATACTCTGATATGGATATTGGTTGATTGCAGCTATATAAGTCCCAAACATGGCTGCACTGCCAAGGCCCCAGCAAGTTTGGGTATGATATTGAAAAAGTAACCTTCAAAAGGTTTTAAAACCGGAAATGGTTATTTATGGCTCATCCTACTGAGAAACCCAAATATTCAGATATGCCTGCTGTTTTCTCCAGCCGTTGAAACCTGAATGCTACCGCTCAAAACTACAAATGGGGTGTTTGCCTTAATTGTTCCAGCTGTCATAGAAATAGGAGAAAGGTCTTATGGGGTATTGTCACATCTAGTACCCAATACCAACCAATCAGGACGTAGCAATTGATACTTGCCTGATTTAAAGCTAAAATCTGATGGGTTGCTTTGGGTTACTAGATTTGATGACATTTTACAGGTTTTATTATATGACTGCCGGCTTGCCAGATTTCCTATCTTACAGCCTTATATCCACTTTACAAAATGTAGCATTTCTGATGGATAGACAACTTTTGGGCATGCATCGTAAGCAAAGCATGACCTTCACAGTGTTCATCCTACAGATCCCTGGCCTACCCCAACTATAAGTAAATTTGTTTTCATGCTCAGATTTGGTTCGGTATTAGGCCAAATCTTTCACAGAGGATTTGCGATTTCTAAAATGGTGGATTTGGTGCATCCCTAGTAATTCATAGGGAAAATTACTTTTTTCAATAAAGAGCCTGCCATGCCTAAACCTACACAGTAAAAGGCTAGTGCAGTTAAAGGACAAGAAAAGATTCAAATTGAGTCTGTTGCATTATAACAGGATAGTTAAACTGTGATTAAAGCACTCCCCTAACTTGCTTCCCTTATCTCCCAATGCTGCAGTCATCAAAGACTCTCCATAGCACTACAATGACATTATAGCATTCCTAGCCTTCAGCACCCCCACTCCCCCCCCCCCCCCCGCACAGATCCTGCACTGCGCTCATGCTTCACTGATGTTGCACAGGGTTAACTAGAAGACCAGAGATAAGAGAGGTGATTTACATCTATCCTAATGCCTTAACAGAAACTAAAACCTAGTGATATCTTACATTCCACCAAAGAATATCAAATAAGCTTTAGTTCTCCTTTAAGCAATGCTCAGTGTATGCAATATGCACACGCATGCAGGTTTAATGAAGAGCAGTAAGGGAGCATATTACTATATTGGATTTGGTGTTGGCTTCAGAATATTTTATAATCATCCAGGTGAAGAGAATGGCAAGAAATGCATAGTAATGTAAGATATCATGTGTGGAATTCTCTAGGCCAGACATATCTAGATAGACAGCGTAGACAAAAAAAGTGACTCCCCAAGCCACTGAGCTGGAAAATTGTTGTTGCTTGTTGACTTTTTTCAACATGTAAATGGTATATGTATGTTAGTGCCTGTCCCAAAGCATAACAGGGCACCAAAGTATAATGTAAACATGGCTTAGGCACTAGGCTTCTCAGACTGTTTGTCAGATAACTTTGAAAATCAGATACACCTGAGTTGTCTATTCATTTTGTACATATTTTGGTGCATATTAGGAATTTAATGAGTCATCACCATTCTGGCTACTGTTAATAAATATATATTAGAGCCTTACCTCAGACTGTTTAAAAGGGTTATAGCCTTAGCAATGACTTGTTAAAGTAGAAAGGAAGCAACATTAGCGTGACTTAAGCTGACCTTAGACATGCAGATTTACCTTCACATTGGACGAACGTTCACTCAGTGCATCTCCCGACCTGCCACTAACCATTCAGATCTAATTAAGTAGTAAAAGAATAGATCACCTGATGTTCTGCCCCTGACAGCAATCGTACAAAAGTTATGTCCGACAAAAGCTAGTGACAGTCTCCCACTGATATCGTCAGATTGGCTACAGATGCAGAGATATTATCGGTAGCCGACAGCAATTTTCTAATCTATCCGATTGTCTAAACGCCATGGCATGAAAAATGTCGGAACACTCCACACACGGCCCGAAAATCATATGCATTGAAGATTCGTACAATCAAGTCTATGGCCAGCTTAAAACAGAAATCCGTCTGTTTTATTCACAACAGAGTTTTAAAGAGAGAAGTAACTGGTACAGTATTTAAAGGAACAGTAACGTCAAAAAAATAAAAGTGTTTTAAAGTAATGAAAATATAATGCAGTATTGCCCTGCACTGGTAAAACTGCTGTGTTTGCTTTAGAAACACTACTATTGTTTATATAAATAAGCTGCTGTGTAGCAATGGGGGCAGCCATTCAAAGGAGAAAAGGCTCAGGCTACACAACAGATAACAGATAAGCTCTGTCTGTCTAATGGTGTTATCTGTTATCCATTAGTTAACCTGTGCTGTATAGGCGTTTTTCAATTTCCGCCATTGCTCCACAGCAGCTTGTTTATATGAACTATAGTAGTGTTTCTGAAGCAAACAGATTAGTTTTACCAGTGCAGGGCAACACTACATGATATTTTCATTACTTTAAAACACTTACATTTTTTGGTGTTACTGTTCCTTTAACAAGAGTAACTAGACTCGGTCTGTCGCAGCTTTTATCGGCCCGTGTATGGGGGCCTTAACTTACAGAGTTTGCTCATTAACCAGAACAGCCTGTTCCTCTAGCAGTCTGGCTGCACAGGTCCTGCTCTTTACAGTAAAATTTTAGTCCTCCACTTAGACGCACATTTATCAAAGGTCGAATTTCAAATGCATGTGAGTTTTTAAAAACTCCCCTAAATTTGAAATTCGACCAATTGAAATTCATTAAAAAAATAGAATTTTTACAACTCGGGTGAATTAGATTGACCTGTATTTGAATCTATGAGTTTAGAGATAGTTACATGTAAAAGTGTTTGCAAGTCCCCTGTTAGTAATAGCTATGCTGACATTATAATCAGTAATTTCTTGATAAATAAATAGAGAGTTACTAAAATATTTAATGGTTTCCCCATAGTTCTAGCAAGGAACAATGCCCTAAGTACATTACAGTACAATTCAATTTGGTAACATAATCCATTGTTGCTCACACAGAAATGTCAGTGCATGCTAATTATCATATAGTTAGACTTTCCTTTTCCCAATATACATTCTAATTGGTATAGCAAGGATTCACTAGGTTGGCTGTTTCTTCTTTTCAGAATTATTATACCTGCATAATTGTCTTTGTTCAAATGTGCATTCACTCTATCTTGCTGTTTGCTTGGCAAGAAGAAAGGTTCCCAAAGGTTTCTGAAATTGGGACACAGGAAAAGTTCCAGACATTGGTAATTTATGCAGTCTCAAAATATGCATTTTTGTATTTGATTTATAGTAAATGGTTATATGCACTAGTCTGATAACACTCAAATATAGGGCATATTAGGCAACATATAACCAGTAAAAGGCAAATAAATTAGACCGACTTACATACACACATATTGATCTGGTTTCAAGATTTGCAGTCTTAGAATGCACTAAAAATATCTTTGCTTTATTTGATATAAACCTTATAACCTCTACCCAGTACTTGTTGTTTAAAATGGGATCAAGTTAGGGGGATATGTCCATTGAACCTCATTAATCACAAGTGCCAGGAGCTGGCTTTAAACTATAGAAAGCTTTAAGCCACATTTGTCAGGTGATTTAATAGCATGGAGCTTATAAATGTAAGGCACAGCATTATCCTTAGTGGTGATAGGTGCAGCTGCCCTGAGCCCTCCACTTGAGAACAGTGGGGGGGGGGGGGGTATATGCCAATAGCAAAACCACCTACTTATTGACTGCTCTATCAATATGGGATAACTTGCTCTAGGCCCTTCAGCTTCTTAGAACTGCCAGTAGTTTTAATCTCTATTTTTTCTAAATAGAGAAATATCAAGGGGGCAAAGCAATGCAAACAGAAAATAACATGCTCTCAGCTAAACAAGGTGCATGGAAAGCTGGCAATCATGAATCAGTGATGTTTTGTTTTATATAGCAATAAATATGTTGATTTGCACAGCCAGGCCATGAGGCTGATGCTCCTAATGTGGGCCAAAAGCAGTGGATGGGTTAAGGCCCACCCTCGTTGCTAGTCAATGCAAGATTCAGTGGAAAGTGCTCATTAACAGTCCTAGGGGTAAATGTAATAAAAGTCATAAACAGGAAAACAATTTGCAGACCAATTTTGGTCTTGACAGCATCTGTCAAAACATGGTAAAATTTTAGTTTAGTTTAGATTTAGTAGCCTTTAAAAAGTGTCTGAATTAAGAGTTAATGTGAAGTATCAGGCTCAATAATATAACAACTGGAAAAAAGCAAGCCTACAGTATTTATATATTGCCACTTGCCAGAGATTTTACAGTATTCATGTCAGTCCCTGTTCCAGCAGAAGTTACAATCTTAGGTCCCTTTCATATTTACCTGCCAATTTACCTGCCTGTATGTTTTGGAGTGTGAGAGGAAACCAAAGTATCAGAGACATGGGGAGAACATACAGTTTCCTTGCAGATGATTAAAATATGTCTGGCAATGTGCACTATTACACCTTTATATGTATTGGTTCCTAACTAATCTTTTAATAGCTTTAAAAACTCGTGAATCAATACATGCCCTGCTACACAGAGGAATGGTCAGGCCCGGATTTGTGGAAAGACCACCTAGGCCCGGGCCTAGGGTGGCAGGATTTTAGGGGGCGGCATTCTGCTTAACCACACCCACATTAGTTAAAAAACTCTGGGGATACGCAGGGATGCTCCGGTCCCAATGATGAAAATTTGCATGAAAAAGGGGAGGCGACAGGGGTGATGAACGGCAGTTGGCCTAGGGGCTCCAGCTATGTAAATCTGGCCATGGGAATGGTGGGATACTGCAGTAACACCTTGGTTGATTTATTTAATATAGAAAGCCTGTTTACTTAACAGGGAAGTAGGAACAGTTAAGTGCCTGTAGCTTGAAACTTCAAATGTTTGCTGACCTACTAAAAGCCTGTTTGAGCAGCTTCTGAAATAGATGACTGCTTTGCTGTTTCACTTTAATTTAAAGTACACTAGGTGGCACTGTATACATATGGTTTATAAGTTTAACATGGTTTTATAAATCATTTACTGTATATACAATTGCTTTAACATGTGTTTTATATTTGAATAGACTTTCTAGTGGATATCATACAAAAAATGAAAGCATGTTATTTTGATCTGTTCAGTAGGGTTTTGTGGATTTTTAATAAGAGGAATTAGACTTGTGCGTTTGGTTTTCTCAGCAGGGAACAGCACAATTATGCATACAGTATACATACTCGGTACCTGCTATTTTCCTTTTCTCCTACAATAATGCCATTTAAGGTTCCTTTCATGTCTAAGGCATGGCTTTTCAGTCCTAAAAATTACTGATCCACATATTAGTCTGTCAGTATTTCAGGAAAAGGGCTCATTTACCCCAGTGAAGTAAGCAGTAGCAACCATCGGTAAAGTTGTATGGTTTAATGCAGTTAGAATAATGAAAGGTTGCTGCATTTCTACTGTATATAATTATAGCCACCATTCCAATGATTTCCCCAGAGATGATGGGCCATAGAACCTGTTGATAATGGGGTCAGCTTAGCTGCAGACACTTACAGCAGATCATCTATACATGGGTTTCTATTCAATGTCTGAGCCATAGAGAAGGCAAGGGTATGGCAGCCTATAACTGATTAATATTTTCATCACTAGGCTTCTAATCCAATAATGATACTGTAAAGAATTCCACTGTAAATTAACCAGTAGATAAGGGAAATTTTTAAATTGATCAAAAGAGTTGTAATTCGAAAAAAGGAAAAAAAATCTGTATTTACATTAATGTTGTTTTTGCACATAAATGCATGTCACGTGGAAAATTGAGTATGGGCTATAGATATCGCTATAGCTTTCTCTAGGCAATGAATACTTTCTATACCAAAATATTTTATTGGTTCCTATATAACTTAGGCTTCAGGTGAACTCATTCCACCTCAGCAGCCACACAAGTGACAAGGAGTAATTTGGGTTTCTAATGCTTCTCCTCTGGACAAATTCACTAATGCTATAAATTGTTAAGCTTGGTTGTACCGCGGCTGCATGCTATTATATTCTCATTAAGCATATATTTAGATATAGCTTGTTGGCAGATGGGACCAGTCGTTAACGGTGATTGCGTGACATAAATTATGTCTATACAATCTTTATTGAGATTTTCATTCATTAGATTATGTTATCATATTGCAGCAAGGTTGAATATTTCAACCAAGTCTTCTAATGTATTCATCTGGTGCTTTCCTTCTTTGTTTTACAAATGCTATGATTAGATTCTTAGATTAAAATATTGGATCTTATGATTAAATAAAAAAAATGGTTGTGCTTCAGTATAATCCTCCTATTCTTTTTTTGGCATTTAGGTTTTTGACATGACAACATACCTGACTGTAAATAAATCATATCCTAATTTGTCACTTGTTTAATTTAGAGACACTGTCAATGCAGCGCAAGACTCATTAATCTTGCCCAATTTGCTGGCTTCCGTCTGCTGGCGGTGATTGTACTGCTCTGTTGGGATCTGTCCCGCACTCTGTGCTATAGCTGACACCTAAATATTCCTTCTATGTCTGAATTTTGAGATGGAAATGTAACAAAATAACTACATGTACATTACCAGATTTACTGCTAAGTTAATATTAGTATAAGCCAATAAAGTATACACTTCCTTTCTGTACCATCTCCTTTAATGCACCAAAGATTCTTACAGGAAAGTATATGCACCTTTTATAATTTAAATAATAGTTATAATGTTAAGTTACACACATTCCTAATCATCAGGTAATATACAATAAAAATAATATGCCTAGATACTGGCATTTAGTCATCTCAGTATAAATTTAGTCATGTAGATTAGTTACTAAGATTCAAAGTAAATTTTCGAAGTTAAAAATTTTGAATTTCAAACATTTTTTTGGGTACTTCAACCACCAATTAGGCCTAAATTCAACTTCGATTCGAAGTAAAAAAGTTAGAGTTCGAAAATCGAAGTACTGTCTCTTTAAAAAAGTTCAACTTTGACACTTTGTCACCTTAAACCTGCCGAATTGCTATGTTAGCCTATGGGGACCTCCTAGAACCTATAGCCAACATTTGGCTAAGTTTTTAGAAGTCTAAGATAAATCGATCGATTAAATCATTTGATTTGAAGGATTTCATCGAGCAACTTTACTTTGACCGAAAACAGCCAAATTCGCTATAAAAAATACTTCGACTTCGAAGTATGCAATTCGGTGGAAAAAACTTCTAAATTTGACCTTTGATAAATCTGCCCATTATTGATGAGCACCAGATCAACGTTTTGGTGAATGAGGCTGCATATAGCCAGTATTAGTGACCCCTAGAGCAAGGCTAGGTTTTTGCATGTTTGCTTACATTATATATTGCACATAGGCTGAGGAGGCACATTAAGAAATATGAACTGATATTTACACACATATCTGGTATCAAATACAGCTGCATTATGAACTAGTACTAGAGGGAAATCATTGGATTTTTACAGACATATTTATAAAAGGAAATTTCTCTCTGGCTGATTTTGTCAAGCTCTAATTTCACTCTTTACACACACACACACACACACATTGAATGGTGACTACTTATATGGCATTTTTACCCTTTGCTAAATAGACTTCTAAAAATCCAATATAAGTGAATAGAAAGCAGAAAAATGTCCCTCTATTTAAACTTTTGATATACCCCATAACATTTTGTGGACCAGCACTTATAATACCCTATGTATGAATGTCATCTTTTACTGCTCTTACTGAAAGTACTTTTATTTGTTGTATTGACTTGGAAATAGATCTAAGTAAGATCAACGAAGGCCAAAATGGGATAATATGGTTTAAAACCTTAAGGGTAATACAATCACAATTATTGTGGCTAATATACATGTGGACAGATAGGTTACTTTACATCTACTACTTTTTCTTTTTATTTTCTACAGTTTCTCAATATACTCCCCATATATATATATATATATATATATATATATATATATATATATATATATATATATATATATATATATATATATATACAGGCAAATGGGCCCATTTGCAATATGTGGTGCTGGACCAAACTGCCATGATGTATGCACCTTGTCCCTGTAGGCACAAAATGAAGCACAAATAGTTACAGATGCCTTAAGATGCAAATAATATTCTCATTGCAGTGTCAATCTAAAAGGACTCGTTTAGTACACAGAGAAATCCCTAATCTCATCAATTATTTTTAATATGGAAAATGGACTAGTAAAATATCTTAGAATGCTAATAATGAAATCCTGTCAACATCTATTGTATATTTTTTGATGCATTAAAGCTTACTATTAAAAAAAGTAAAATAACAATTTGCCACCCATGGTATTTAAACAATTAATATAGCGATTTTTATATGAAAAAAGCTAAACAAAGGTCAAAGACCTGATTGTATTCCATAAGGTGGAAGATCATTATGCTTTTGGTGGCCAGACTAATCTGTTTACAGATAGATAGCTATTTATCAAAGAATTGTGGCCTTATGAAAAGTAACAATTATAACTAATGACACCATTAATCACCATTTATAAGGATATAATTTATAGGATATTTGTTCTTCTCAACGCAGATTACTAAATACTTCCCTCCAGTCTAGCAGCCATCCATGGAAACTCTTCTCTCCTAACTTCCTCTTCTGAGTTCAATTGAGTTCTGCTCCAAAAAGCCTGACCAGATAAAATTGAAGTTTAATAAATAACCTCCTTAATGTTATCTAATGTTTGGTGTATAAGTAGTTATGAAGCAAAACAAAAGCAAATTACTAAATGACTCTGCTTAGTAGTGCAGGTATGTGATCTCTTATCCACGAAACCTGATATCCAGAAACCTACAAATTTCAGAAGGCTATTTCCCATAAAGTCAATTATAAGCAAGCAATAGTGATGGGCGAATTTGTGCAGTTTCGCTTCGCCGAAAAATTCGTGAATTTCGCGCGAAATTCGCGAAACGGCGAAAAATTCGCGAAACGGCGCCAGCGTCTCGTTTTTGACGCCGGCGCCCGTTTTCGACGCCGGCGCCCGTTTTTTCGACGCCGGCGCCCGTTTTTGGCGCCGGCGCCCGTTTTTGGCGCCGGCGTCCGTTTTTTCGAAAAAAAATTTTTTGACGCCGGCGAATTTTTGACGCAAATTTTCGCGGCCGTTTCGCGAATTTATTCGCCGACGGCGAATCGCGCAAATTCGCCGCGAATTCGCGCCTGGCGAATAAATTCGCCCATCACTAGCAAGCAATTCTAAATCATTGCCCTTTTCTCTGTAATAATTAAACAGTACATTGTACTTGGTGGTAACTAAGCTGTATAAATCCATATTTGTGGCAAAATACATCCAGTACTATAATGATTTAATAGTTATTTACCAGTACATCCTTCCATCAAACACAAGGTCATTCATTCAGTGATAAGAAAGGGGTTTCCATCTTAATATGCAAAAAGGTTTTTTTTTTTACAGTGAGGACTGTGAATTCTCATTCCAAAGCTATTGCATTGGCAGATGAATTCGATTTCAACCATTAGATTACGTTTCAAGAAGGGGTTGGATGCCCTTTTAGATAGTGATAGTTAGATAGTTAATGAAATCGACTCAAATACAAGGTTGGTCCAGGGACTGGTCTGATTGCTCTCTTGAAAGTGTGGAAGGAATTTCCCCCCTTTGAGGCAAATTGGAGAAGCTGCAGGTCAGGTTTTTTGCTTTCATCTGATTCAACTAGCAATTAGAATTTGACAAAAATGTTGAATTTGAATGTGTTTTTAAACCATATCTTTCAACCACATCTACTATTATACTGTGTTTACTGAGGTGACATTGTGTTACCTGGGGCATCTGAGCTGAGCAAAAACAATTAAAACAGTTCATATTGCAAGAATACATTTTACTAGCGAATCCACATTTTTTGTTTAGTCATATTCATCGGTTTTTCAGTTTTTCCACTGTGTCATTTGTAATGGAAAATACTACATGTGCATATTGTACTAAAACAATTTGTTTTTATAGAGTTCATCATGCCACACCATCCATTACATAGCCATGCTTGTCGTGCACTTAGTGCTAATAGAACATGTATTTTATGCAATGGCTTGATAGATTTAAGCACCCCATTACGCTTAAACTGCAGCAGTAAGTATACTTTTAAATGACAGCTTCATTTCTATAGCTATCTTGTTCATCCTGAATGTGCTGTTAGGCCATTTATATCATAGTGTGACTTTACAATATGGGGAGAAACTGCAATATTAGGAATAATGCTGTTTGTTACATTTGGAGTTTTAATTGCGCAATGCAAAGTTGTTTTTTTAACATCATAGCCGTTATTTGTTAAGTGGCATACAGGAGCAAAATACTATTTACATTACCATAGTTCGAATTTTTAAAATACTAAAAAATAGGGAATAAAATAAAACTAAAATGCAAAAAAAACAAACCAAAGAGAGAAAATAAAAGGGAGCTTTAAACTGAAAGTGTGCAGTTCTAATTACACATTCAACAGTCTAAATAGGAGCCTGTATTTTAGTAGATATCAGATGTTGATATCAAAAATGGGTGGTATACCTATATTAAAGGGGTTGGATAGGCATGGTAAACCTGCATGTACTGTATATAAACCAATGGGACACAGTAACCATAAATTCCCACTGAAGCATGTCAAATGACTTTAAAATGTAGATTATCTTCTTCCAATAATTGGTGTGTTAAATGTATACCTTTTTACAATGCAAATTTTTGATACTTGCTTAAAGTGTCAAAAATACATACATCTTATCTATTCCTTTCTGCATGTCTGTGACTTTACTGAGTTGCATGAAAAGAATTCATTTGCTGTTTGTCTTGTTCTAGATCAGGGGTCCCCAACTTTTTTGCACCCGTGAGCAACATGCAGATGTACAAGGAGTTCGGGAGCAACAAAAGAATGAATAATGTTACTGGTGGTGCCAAATAAGTGCTGTAATTGGCCATTTGGCCATCTGGCAGCCTACAGGAGGTTCTGTTTGCCGGTACACATGTTTTTTTGCAACCAAAATTTCTCCAAGCGAGAAATTAAAAAGCACCTGCTTTGAGGCACTGTGAGCACCATCCAAGGGGTTGGAGAGCAACATTTTTCTCACAATCCACTATTTGGGGATCATTGTTCTAGATTCTCCAGGTTCAAGCGGACACTTGCTTTCCAGTGAAACAAGTTTCCATATGCATTGTAGCAGATCTGTGCAGATGTATTACATACATTTCAAAATTTATAAATGCCCCTGCAATTTAGTTATTTTGGAATGGTTTACAGTGTATATAATGATAAATGCAGGAACATTATTTTGGATATGGTATTTTCTGTGTTATGGATTAAATCATTCTGGTCATTAGAATTTACAATAGGCATTGTATTAGATGCACCATTCTTCAAACTTTAGGAACATTTAAATGATTGTATTTGCTGTTAAGAAAAGCAGAGCAAATTAAATACATTACTTTTCACAATTCAGTCTGTTGACCTTGTATGATCACCAATAACAGTTTTTCTTAGCTATGAAAGAAACAGATTTAGGAAATTGAATTCTAACATTTAAAAACCAATTACATTTAAATCAAATTTAAAAAAGCAAATTAAAAGCAAGTCTGAATCATTTGTTTTCTTTATAAAATATGATGCAGATTATTGTGGACCTAAGCAGTGGTCCCCATGCCGCACTATTTTTTTAAAGTATTCACTTAGAAAACTTTCAATAAGCTCAATTATAAAGAAGTAGTAAGCTTTGACTCCTGCACAAAATAAATTAAACCTGCCCTAATACAGGGTTCTCTGCTGCACATTGTTGTGCCCTAGAAATTTGCCTCTGCTGGCTACCCTTGATTCTGGTCCGTTACTTTTTTAGGCAGTAATGAAACTGTTTGATCATAATGCATAATTCATAATGTAAAGAAATCAATATATGCACAGTATGCCATTTTACTTAGGATATTAGCATTTACCCTTTCTGCAGATGTCTCCACCCCTAGATCCTATTATTCAGCTCAATTTAATTATTGCTTCAGCTTTGTTTTTAAATCCTCTTACTGTCCATTTCTTTTATTTTTCACACACAAGTCTCTGTTGTCCTTTCTTCCCAGTTGAAGTCCCACTATTGCTATTTTGTCTAATTCCAAATTTCTTTTATTTGCATTTATAGGCCATTGGTAGTACAGACTTGGGCATTAAAGTGTTATGTAGACCCCTGATGTTCATATTTAGGATGTTTCTTCTTTGTAACTAATGTGATGTGGGAGATAAGATGCTAGAAAATGGAAGCTTTGAGGTAATTTTAAGGTATTTCATCAAAACTGGCAGTTTTGGGAAAGCAATGGTACTCTGTGGTTTGGCGTAGAAAGACATGGTTGCCCATTTTGGATTTGCCTGAAGGTGTACTTTCCAAAAATATATGATATTAGGGGATCAACATATTTTTTTGTGTTTCTACCTCACAAAAACTGCAGTAAATGTATTGGTTTTTCAAGTGACAATTTGTATGCACTAACTTCATTTTGGGGTCTCTAAACACCAGATAGTTTGGTAATTCTATGCAAAATGGGCATCAAACTGTTCAGTGGACCCTGGCATACATATTTAGGATGTATTTTCTTGGTACCTAATGCTATGTGGAAATGGAAAGTTTTGAGGTGATGTTTTCAGAAATTTTTGCAGAAACCGCAAAGTTCAGAAAAGCTTTAATGTTTAGTAATAAGGAGTAGAAAGACATCGTTACCCAATTTGGATTTAGCTGAATGTGTACCTTTCTAAAATATATGGTTTCCTGGGATAAACCTACTGTTCCTGGATTTTTTGACCTTGGACTCTAAAGTATGACATAGTCTGCTGTAGTGTTTGACAATTCATTAATTTATTGCTGGGAGTTTTTGATCTATAGTCTATAAGTCAGAAATCTCCATAAAACTATACATATCTGGTATTGGCACATTCAAGAGACACAAAGCTTGCCAAATCAAAAATAGCAATTTTTCAAAAATACTCCCCCAGGGTATGCCCCTAAAGTGTGAGAGCACACAATGTTCAAAAAAATGTCTGGCAAATTAAATGTGTAGTTCTGCTGGCACTTAGGGATTAAAGGTGTTGTATTTACATACATTATCCCATTTAGCAGGCATAATGCTACACTTGAGAAGTGACATTGAAGAAAATGTCTGATGCAATACTTCCACTAAACTTAATTAAAAGTTTTAGAAAAGTGAAAATTTTTTTCTTACTGTTTGCATTCATACACCTGCCCTCATGCACTAACCCCCCCGGGGGGGTTAGTGTAAACAACAGTTACTGGGGGTAAAATATTCTGTTGACTCAGAAATTCAGTTCCAATCTTGTTAGCCACAACACAATTTCGGGACAATAGTTTCCCTAGAAATACAGGATCATGGCTAATTAATTCCATTCATATAGATCAATGACGACCATGAATGCAAGCATTATTTAGCTTAGCAGCTTTTACTGGGTTAGGTAAAACTGCTCTTTCACTGTGCATTCTCACTTTTGCTATGCATCTATTATAATAAGAAAGTTAAACGTTTCATTGGGCTCTTGTTTTATCTTGAGTATTCTTCTAAATGCTGCAGTGGAAAAATCTTGTGTATGGTGTCTTTGATTGCAGCTATTCTTGTGGCTGTAATAGCTTCATTAGCAGAGTGATATGACCATTGCTCAAAATGCATGATAACTTATCATTGGGACAACTTACTGGCCATAATAGTAGGTTGGATGACAGTGAGTAATAGCATCTCCTTAATGTTGGGGAAAATGCATAAGGGGTTCTCTGGGTGACTTTTGAAGATTCTAAGACCCTGAAATTCTCCACGGGGCCCACTATGTATATACTGAATTACTTATCTCAGGTCCATGGGATGCTGTACAATACAAGTTCTACTGTATACGAAGCACTTAGAATTTCCATATCTAGTAATCAAACAAGGATTAGTAACAAAATGGAATTGGTTTTCAGTCCTCTCAGGTTTTACCATCTGCCTTTAACAATAAAGGTTTATACCAACATTCGGAGAACAGAGGGGGAGTGGACTGCACCCAGACTTTGCAAGTGGATTATTGAGGCAGCTACGTGATACCATTGAATATAATTAAAAATTTTCAAGCAAATTACAGATATTGATCCAGACAACTTATAGACTGTCACTGTGATTTACCAATTGACTGGAGCAGTTTGGCTTTATTTAGTTTGTGTCTCTCTCAAACTTGACTACTTGAATTGAATTTCCTATATTTGTAGACTACCAGGAAGTTATAAAGGAAAACCCTATTATGCCACAGTCTATTCCAAGTTGGCTGGTACCTGCTAGATCCTCAAGACATCTTTAATTGGTATTGATTATCTAGGTCAACCACGATATACTGGCTATACTTCGGGCCATCTGGCTGGTTCAACTCGACCGGCTGTTCCTACAATCAGGTTAGCTATAGGAACCATTAATAATCTGCAGCAAGACATACTGTCATACTCCTAGTTAGGTCAGATAGATTAACCACTAATCATCTACATCTGGAAGTACGGCCACACTTCTAATTAGGTTAAGTGGATCAACCGGCTACATCCCTAAGGGTAAGGACACACTGGATGATTTGTCGCCAACGTTTAAGAAAAGTAAATCGCGGCGACAAGACGATCGTCTTTTTTGAACAGACGATTCACAGCGACTATTGGCACAGAGCGATTTGTATCCCATTACTCTGTGCGGTACGTGCTCCACCCAAACCGGAAACGGTTTGTGCTTCCCGCTGTAACCTGGCGTCTTTGCGTTCTTGCGTCATTGCGTTCGCATTGTAATTTGAATACAATTGCTGCTACTTATCTGTATGTGTGTGTGTGTCTAGGAGATTTCAGTGCTTTTCTAAGTACATGCTATTTCTGATAAATCGCTCGGAAAAGGGTCTCAGTGCGTTTTGGAGCTACAGGCGATTCACAAACGCGCTGTGGGCACAGGAGCTGGCGTCTTTCATTTGTTTTTGTTCAGAGACAAAACGAGCGATATGTCGCCGCGACGTCTACTGATAATTTACTGATAATACTGCTGCACTCCTAATTATCTTAACTGGATTAAACACTGGGTTTCAAATTAACCTGCAATGAGACTTCTAATTAGTTTAACTGGGTCCACCTGTCACCTAAAGCTGTTCTGTTAGGTCTGTTATAGTGTGGTCTTATTTGTGTTTGTATCATACTTGTTGGAACCAGGTAATGTGGCTGTGGGCACAAACCTGGCTCTTACGTAAGCAGGAGAGCTTGGCTAGTCCCAGTTTTCACCGACACCCCTGGGCATTGTGCTGCAGTTCTAACCAAGATCCTATGAATAGCAGAGGTCAGATTTAACAATACTGAAGTGCAGACAAGGATCAGGCAAGGCTTAAGCTGGCCATAAATGTGCAGCTACTGTATACCTGCAATATTGGATGACCGATCGGACGTCCCAATCTCCCAACTGTCACTAACCTTTCAGATTAAAGTGGACCCGTCACCGAAAAAAATTATTCAAAATCTTATTTTATCACATTAGTCAAGCAAAATAAACTTTAATTACACTATATAAGTTATTTGAATCTTGTTTCCTTCAGTCTGGGAATTCATAATTATAACAAGCAGGCAGGAGCCATTTTGTGAACACTGTTATTAAGGCAAGTCTTGTATCATCTCAGAATCTTGTTTGTGCACCAGAATGGGGGACCTGATGTCCATCCCAATGCCCTGGTTAAACAATTAAATGGTAAAGAGAATGGGGGAACGTGGGGAGAGCAGTGACATCTAGGAAGTGCTGAATGGAAAGTGAAAGTAATTGTCTGCCCCACCTCTATGCCTAGGCATAGAGGCGGGGCAGACAATATTTGATTGACAGCTGAGATTTCTACATGAGTTTACAACAGCTATGAATGCTTTAATAAAAAATAGAAATTGGATTTCATGTTTAATTTGAAAAGGACTTTTATTATACAGATTTTTGTGTCTGGGTGACGGGTCCACTTTAAATAAAGTAGTAAAAAAACAGATCAGACAATGTTCTGCCCTACAGCAATTGTACCAAAGTTACGTCCGACAAAAGCTAGTGACAGTCTCCAACTGATAGCGGCAGATCGGCAATACCTGCAGATATATTATTGGTAGTCAACAGAAATTTCTAATCTGTCTAATTGACTGAACGACCAATCACCATGGCACTAAAAATGTCTGGACGCTTCACACATGGTCCGAAAAATTGTACTTAAAGGAGAAGGAAAGGCTAAAATTAAGTAAACTTTACCAGAAAGGTCTATATAAATACACCAGTAAACCCTCAAAGTAATGCTGCTCTGAGTCCTCCGTCAAAAGAAACACCACATTTCTTTTCTTCTATTGTGTACACATGGGCTTCTGTATCAGACTTCCTGTTTTCAGCATAAACCTTCAGGGCAGGGCTTGAGCATGCTCAGTTTGCTCCTCTCCCCCTCCATCCTCCCATCCCTGCTGTAATCTGAGCTCAGAGCTGTAAGTGAGCAGGGAGAGACTCAGGCAGGAAGTGATGTCACACCAAGCTTATATGGCAGCTTCTATCCTAAACAAACAGAGACAGTGTCTAGAGCTGTTTACTCAAGTATGGTAAAGCATTCTGCAGAATAAATATAGCGTTCTATCTTGCACTTTTGTGGCTTATCTGTTGGCAATAAACTGTCTTGGTGCTTTCCTTCTCCTTTAACAAAGATTTGTACGATCATATCTGCACGTCTATGGCCAGCTTAAATCAAGACAGGCAATGGTCGGGGGCTGGCTGCAAGGATTGTGGTCAAAGAACAGGGGGAAAAGTAAAAAACCAGAAGGCAAATAGTAACAGGGCTTTAGCAGGATCTGAGATAACCATAGGCCAGATTGGGCAGAGAAAGAATGAATGAGCAGGTTTAAATAGGAAGATTTGGAGCCAAAAAATAGTAAAAAGGCAGTATGGCAAAATGGAACACAATGCAAAATCAAAAGGGCATCAAAGACATCAAAATGTGCAACTGGGCATGTCATGTCACTGCGTACGTCCGGACTTACACGGTGACGTGGATTGAGGATTCATGCATGCATACAGAGGAGTGCACCCAACAGCCGGTGTGCATATAGGTAAGAAAGCGCACCTAACTACAAAATGGAATATTAAAGATTTTTCTCTCTATAAACAAAATTAACTTGTGCTAAAAATCTTTACAAACCCTCCTGGATAGAATTTAGGAAACCCTCTATCATTACACCCACAGTAGTCATGCATGGTTAGTTTTGCTAAGATGATAAAAGACATGTACAGCAAACATTTGGGTCAAGTGATCTGTAAAGGATCATTTATGTCCACTATGATCTAAGACCTCACAAAGACAGTTAGGAGTCTATTTATCATGCAGTGTAATACAGTTCTGTTTGCGCCCATGTGTAAAGACTATAATGCACCAAACTGTTGTGGAGTTTTCACCAGACAGAGACATTGATGTTGCTTTTAGAGAAAAGTTAATGTGTTAATGACACATATGTGAAGTATACAGTTCTGAGTATGAGTGGGTTTGTACACCATTTTCACTGTTATTTCTATAACTATCCTTGTATGTCTCCATCTTACACATAAAGTGAGTCCCTTACTGCATGACAACTGGAAGATTACAAAAACAATTGATATCTCTGCAACTTCAGTTTCAGAACGTATGAGAGAACTTGTGAATTGTTTATTTAGTGGCTAAAAACACAGGGAAGGTTCTATACACTCTGAAAAAAATGACAGTATGTTTCATGCACACATCTGGATGATCAAAATTCAACTTTTGAATACAATTTTCTCAGATAGAGTAAACAGTATGTAAAAGAAACACCTGTAGCTGATGGACACCCATTATAGTCAGATGTGTTTTGTACAACCTTTACTGTAAGAAATAGGCATATTCACAATGTTGTGATAAACAGAGGCACACTTTATTGGCAGCTTTGTACAGACCTGCACATATATAAGGGACCACCACTGCCAATAATGACTTAGTGGGTGCAGCTGGGACTGATGTGGACTTGTGTACAACTGAGAGAAACTCTAAACATTTTTTCAAAGTCCCACTTGCGGCCTCTTCAGGGCCTTAATCCCCCACTGGGGAGGCCCATATTGTCGACCAGAGATATCCTATTGCATCCTTTGGGTATGTATTTAGATCAAGTGCTACAACCTGTGGTTCAAAGCACCAGCTCCTATTTGAGAGACACACCCAATTGCGTCCAAAATCTTAAATTCCCCACTGATTGAAATGTCTGTTTAGCAACGATCGATGTGGCCAGTCTCTATACAAGTATCCCCCACGGTGAGCGGATTGAGGCGGTTGAGCTGTCTTTAAGGCAGAGCGGTGAGTTCAGTGGTCCCCTAATACATTTTGTGTTGGTACTCCTAGAATTATGCCTGAAACTTAATTATTTTTGCTTTGAGAAACAATTTTATTAACAGAAGCGATGGGGGCCTCGATGGCACAGTTGTACGCTAATTTATATATGCACCAGTATGAAATGGCTAACATTATTCAAAAGTTTGGTAAACAGTTAATTTGCTATAAGCGATTTATCGATGTCTTTCTAGTGTGGGATGGTGTTCAAGTTTCATTATGTGAAATGATTAGTTATTTAAATACCTTACCGCCACCAATTACGTTTACAGCTTCTTGTGATGAACGTACTGTGCAGTTTTTGGGTGTGAAAGTGTGGAATGAACATGATAGGTTACATTATTCTCTGAACTGAAAGTCCACGGACAGGAATACTCTGCTAGCTCTAGTTGTCATCCTATTACACTTAGAAAAATCCCTTCCTGTCTCACAATTTTGTTGGGTCCTACAAAATAACTTGAACACAGAAAGATGTGAAACCCAGATTAGTGAAATGTGGGAGAGATTTAGAAACAGATTTTATGAGGCTACAACTCTTAGAAAAGCTTTAGATTGGGCCTGTGATAGGGTAAGAACCCCAAGTGAGAAGTCTGATTGTAGTCTAATGACTTTTTTCACCAGATATAATATGGCCTCGGACTGGGTAAGTCGTATAGTAAGGGGCAATTGGCCCAGCCATCATCGAGACTGACAAGGATTTGGCCAAATTTGGCCCAATCCCCCGGTAATGGCATACACAAGGGGACAAAATTCATGTTATTTGTTGGTTTTAAAGGACCTGGTGAAATGTTACCAAAGACAGCAGTCGTCTTGGCTGAAGTCTGGTAAACCGGGGGGGGTTTCAGATGTCTTAATTGTATTTCATGTAGATATATGTCACCAGGAGAAGTATTTTACCATCCGCAGACAGGACAAAAAATTAAAATCAAACATCGCATAACATGCACCACCACACATGTTGTATATATGATTACCTGCCCATGTGGCTTTGCATATATAGGCAAAACAGATTTAACCCTTCGTAAGGATGGCCATAGATCTTCCATCAGCAAAGCATTCAGGGATGGTAAGACAGTGAAGCCTGTGGCCAAGCACTATCTTGAAATGGGCCATAGATTACTGTACCTGAACCCAGAAAGGGGGGGATAGGTCCCAAATGTTGCTACAATGTGAGACTTATTGGATAAAACGATTAGATAATTTAGTGCCAAAAGGACTGAATGAACAGTGTTACTTTAAAGGGATACTGTCATGACTGGGGGCAGCTGGGAAACTGACAATATGTCTGGCCTCATGTCAGATTTCAAAATTGAATATAAAAAAATCAGTTTGCTCTTTTGAAAAATGGATTTCAGTTCAGAATTCTGCTGGAGCAGCACTATTAACTGATGCGTTTTGAAAAAAACATGTTTTGCCATGACAGTATACCTTTAATTGCTTTTTAAATTCGAGATAGTCTATGGCTGTGGAAGGTTTTGCCGTTTCAGGAGCTGGATTGGCTCTAGACGTGAGCTGAAACATTGATTCTTGCCAGACATGGAATAAAGTTTGTATTTTTGCAAAATCTCCAGGAGTGAGCTGCCTTGCCTTGCAATTGTGTATATTTCCCCAGGAGCGGCACCCGGGTAATTGAATCAAGGGTTAACTGATGGAGTGCAGATCTGCGTGGTTCTGTATTATATATATATATAATTTTCTGCAAAGTCCCCTGATTTAAGAAGATTATAAAATGGAGACCTACTGCATTAAAGGAGAAGGAAAGCTACGGAGGCATTTTATTGCCAATAGATTAGCTGCAATAGTGCAAGCTAGAATGCTATATTTATTCTGTAGAATGTTTTACCATACCTGAGTAAAAAGCTTTAGAAGCTCTCTGTTTTTTAGGATAGGAGCTGCAGTATTAATGTGGTGTGACATCACTTCCTGCCTGAGTCTCTCCCTGCTCTGGGCTCAGATTACAGTAGAGAGGGGAGGGGGGGGGGAGAGGAACAAACTGAGCATGCTCTTGCCCAGGGCAATGAGGTTTAAGCTGAAGGCAGGAAGTCTGATACAGAAGCCCATGTGTACACAATAGAAGGAAAGAAATGCAGTGTTTCTTTTGACAGGGGACTCCGAGCAGCATTACTTTGGGGGTTTACTGGTATATTTAGATGGACCTTTCTGATAAGGATTACTTAGTTTTTACCTTTCCTTCTCCTTTAAACCTTTTAATCTCATGGCTACAGGTGCAATCCCATAGATTTGCTTAGAAGGTATTTTAATAAAACTACACACTGTACCTGCTGATGCTTCAAATATTACCATTTGGTTCACACTGAAACAATGAATTATGTTTTTTTGCAGCACATACATTATAAATGAATATATGAATATCAGAAACGAAAGCTTCATGAAAGTAGCAGCAGTGGGAACTTGGATGGGAGACTTTGTAACTGCATGGATGGTAAGAAATTCTAGCTATTTACATGGTCTGTTGGGACATTACATAGATACCTTGTCTGTATCTTTTGTCTTAGATTTCTGCTTAATACAATGGAAGCTTGAATATCAGCAGAATGGAAAGGAAATGAGTATATCTGGAGCTCACGCTAACTTCAAATAAATTTATTAGAACAAACCAAACATAATGATATCATTGTTTTCTGTATAGTTGCTACTATAAACCACTAGAGCTCAGCTGAGTTATGAAAGAACTATTTATAGTACAAAACCCATTATGTGTTCTGTTGCAAAGAAAGAAATTACATTTGTATTGAAATATTTCACTTTAACTATAAATATCTATAGGAGCTGATCAAAGTTTTTTTTACAAATATTTCACTTTATATATAAATATCTATAGGAGCTGACCAAAATATTTTTTTCTGCTGGGACTGAAATGTTATTGTACTTCAAACTTCAGTTACATTTTCCTTCCATATGTAACTGTTTCAATTCAGTGAGTTTTCCCCCCAATTTTCCTGAGTTTAGATTTTGGAGGAGTATCACTCAAGTAGAGAGTTTGAGGTTCAGTGGATGGTCTCCATTCTACTTATAGAGACCTAATATTTGATTCCCATTTCTTACTCGTGTCAGCTCTTTGTTGCCTTTTGAAAATATCCTAGTTTTTTGGTTCAGGAAAACTACTTTGGTCAGCAGTCTTATAAATCATAAATTATCACAAATTCAGAAATTAATTGACTCCATGTCAGGCTCTGACACCATGCCATGTAGAAAGACTTCTACACTGAAGTGATGAGTAAATTTGACTGTTGCTATGCTCTCAGGGCATGGCAGTCAAAACACTAGTCCACAACTATCATTAATTTTCATTTAAATTCTGCCAATAGCAGGTGTTGATGGTGACAGGCTTTTTTACAGCAACATGCTGCAGTTTCAGTGTAGCCTTATAATATATTTTGGCTGAACAGGCTGCCTAACATGACTATGATCTGTAGATGACAAGGGGACTCTTCAATTGACCCTTCGCCTTCAGCTATCCCATTGATCCCCATTGTTACATACCGCAATGAGACACCAGGGGGCAGATTTACTAAGCTCGAGTGAATAATTTGAATGGAAAAATATTCGAATTTCAAAGTATTTTTTGGGTACTTCGACCATCGAATTGGTCATATTCGATTGAATTTAATCGAATCGAATGATTTGAATGATTCTAAGTAAAAATGGTTCGACTATTCGACCATTCGATAATCGAAGTACTGTCTCTTTAAAAAATACTTCGACTTCATACTTCGCCACTTTAAACCTACCGAGGTGCAATGTTAGCCTATGGGGACCTTCCCCAGCACTTTTCAAAGTTTTTTTTGATCAAATAAAAATCGAAGCTTTGCGCTAAAATCCTTCGAATTCGATATTCAAATTCGAACGTTTTTACTTCGAGGGTCGAATTCGAGGTTTTTTTAACCCTCGAAATTCGACCCTTGATAAATCTTCCCCCAGGAGTCAGAAATGGTGAAAATGGCCACGGCATTTATTTTATCAAATAAATAGGACCTTTCCAGCCTCACCCCAAGGCAATATTCAAAGCCAGAATTCCATAAGATACTATGCTCTGCCGCTCCTCACTTAAGATCAGCACTATTCCATTATATCCACAACTGAGTATTAGGCTGCCTCTACCTACAGAGAGGATGGCCCCAAACTCTGCTACGAGTAGGAGATGCATCTCCTACCATGAGAGAAGTCCAGCAGCTCTCCTGTCAGTCCGGAATCTGCAGTGTATCGATGATAGGAAATCCAAGCAGGCTGTCACCTAGCACAAGCAGCAGTAGCGTCAGTATCAATCAACCCACTGTGCAGTCACAGGAGAGAACCTCCTTTTTCCCTCTTCTAAATTTACCTGTGACAAATAAAACCTAAAATACATTATCATATCCACTGTTTTAAACCAGAGGAAGGCAAAAAAAACCCAGCCTGAAGCCATTGGCAATCATCCCTCAAGAGGGAAAAAATTCCTTCCTGACCCCAATGGCGATCGGAAAAATTCCCTGTATTAAGCATTTGATATTCATTAAAATTGAATAATAACATGCAAACTCTCTCATGTTTATACAGTATAATTTTACCGAAACCACAATATAACAATACATGCAGGAATACTTCCACAATTGCTTATTAATCGATAATATGACAACATAAAGAGAAACTCCTGACATTTCACAAAATATGCAAAAAAGGGGAAGGTGGGTGGGATATGTTTCTACCTGCTCAGAAGATAAGGAAGTGAACTGCTTTTTCCCCTGACATCACATCCCTCTTTTTACACCCCACCATGGCATTTCCCTGCCTTAACTCATTCCTTCTCAGCCACTCTACAGCTGCATCTGATTTTGCCAGTCTTTAAATATAAACCAGTGTAATTTGGCTGCTAGTCATTCAAATCTATTGTCTCTTGTCCAGGGCTTTCCTTTCTAGTAATAAGTCAATAACAAATCTATAAATTCAGTCACACAGTAATATTTGTTGTAGACAAATTTTTTTCACCTCCTCAAAGAAATAAAAACTACAGACTTACATTTTGCAATGTAGTTTATCTAAGATATTTAAGCTGGATAAAACATGTGCAAGGCAAAAGCACATTATTGAGACCTAGTAGCATCTTGATGAAAGTGCTCCTGAGGTGAAGCAATTCCCAAATGCTTTTGGTAGACATTAGTCTTCTGAATTAGGACAGAAGACAGGAATCAAATGGACTTGAACATTTTTCAGAGGCTATGCAAATTAAAAAAGCAAGATGTGCCAGATGGCCTTTATGTGCTGTAATTTTAGTTCCTCTATGTTTAATTAATAATGTATAGTTTAACTAATCAGAGAATGTCCAGTACAGTAGGAGTACAGATGGAGTGAAATTGCTGGCATTAAAACCTGGCTCCAAATAAAAGTTTTTTTGTACATTTGATGAAATTTAAATGGATGTATCTGAAGTTGGAAATTTCCTTATTGGATTGAAGGTTATAAGTACCAAATCAACAATGTGAACATAACACAGACTTAAAACTGGCACGAAATCAAGGTCATTTAAAAATAGTTGCACCTGGCTAGTAAACCACGGCACTTACATTTTTGTTTTATTAACTTTGTTCAGATAGCTGAAGGTAGAACGAGCACTGGCAGGTTGCAATGGATTACCAATCAGGAGAAATTTGACTCACAGTGACAAACTACTCTGTAATTTAAAACTGTTTTGAATTTATACATTTATTGGGGTAATTTATAATCTATAAACCTAGTAGGAGGGCAGTGTGCAAAGTGCAGTATAATTTGCATTTTGCACACTGTATTCCACCTAACAACACCACCTAAAGAATGGCAATAAAACTTGATCCCACTTTGCTGGTAGGAGTAGTAAGGGAGTTGATCCCGAAATGCGTTAGGTTACATCTCTGCAGCCTGCTGCAATAAACCCTTTGAACCAGCGTACCGTCCATATGCTTTTTATTTTACATATGTATATACATTACCTGTTAAGGTGTCAATAGATTATATATATTAGACTTTCAGAGCCCAGATATTTTGTATAAAGGTGTGAAAATGAATATAGAGAAGTAACCATAAATGTCATTACAACAAAGTTATAATTTTCAACTCTTCTAATTAACTGTCATATTTGTAATATTTATCAAGCTGATATTCTTCTCCTCCATAGTATACTAAATTAGAAGCAGTCACTGTTTGTGTAAAAGTATGAATATGACCATTTGGAAGCTGTTTTTTTGACATGTTTATCACTTACTCTGCCATCTCTTTTGATTGACCTTTTAGTCTCACAAACTAAATGCAGATTAATTTGGCATATAAAAAGTAGAGTGCCAACTTTCTATTTTCCAATTATTAAGTATTTACATTGATTGTCACAAGACTACAAGTATATTGAGTGGATGTCTTTGACAGGATATATTTGTCTAGACACAGATAAAGTAGTTAAGGGTTTTCATACTGCATCTGCATGTGCTTTCAGTGTGAGCTATGTGTTTACCATCTTACCAGGTAATAGGAGTATTTCAGTTTAGTTTCCCCTTAAATGCAATCCATTGCTTATTTGAAACAAGGGATTGCAATGAATGCTGATTTGCTGAGATCTGTGAAGTAGAGATGTCTCTCCATGTCTTACTAAAAGTTGTTGGGAGTTTGAAATCTTTGGTTTTAACTACACATGAGCGTTTGTAGATTGGTGTCGGATCAACAGAACGCATCTTATTAGTGAGATGTAGATACATGGGTTAAACTATAATGGGACTAATAGAAAATTCTTATGTGTAAACTAAATGGACTTTTTGCCATCTGACGCAACACACCTTTAGGATGCTTAGGCTGCATGCTGCGTCTCCACTGGATATGATAAAAGCTGATGATGTCTTTTAATTGTATTTTTATTAATTAAAATACATTGGATGTCAGATGTAGGTGCATGAACTAAGCACACCAGCTGACTTAAATTACAGCTGCGGGAATCAGATTTTGTAGGCTCCTACAAATTCTCTTCTTGTTGCATGACAAGATAAAATATGATTCCACCTAGGCACATAACTCAATTGCCTTTAAGTCCAGCCCAGAAGAGATCCTGTGGTAGGGTGGCACTAAGGACTAAGGTGTGGGTGGTGGATATGGATCGGTTTGGGTGGGTCATGCTGGGACCTTGCCTTGGGCAATTTGACGTGTTACACCTGCATTTGGAGCTTCCCTAAGGCAGAGGCAAAGTTTCTTTCTGCATTTGCTTATCCACCACAGGAGAATACCCATTTGTAAGAGGCATTAAGCTCCTTATGAAGGAGAGAACTGCAGGTTGAAGAGGGCAGTCTGAGGCAAAATAGAATTGGTATTGCCTTAAAGCACAACAGAGATTTATGCTTTTCCTCTGACCCATTGTGTCAAACTTCCAGTATAATTATAAATATAATTCTAACTTGATTGAAGCTACTCTCCCTCCTGGTAACTCCAAACCATTGCAAATTTTCAGTTTAATAAAAGGAGTGGATCTTGCAGATCAGTTATAGGTGGGTATATGTATACGGTATAATATACTCATTTTGCTAACATAGCAAAAAGTGCAACTTTAGTTTCCCTAATGAGACTTTTATTCTTATTAGCACATTTATATATTGTAGCTGGCTGAAAGCAAGGGAATTATGTTATGTCAGTAATTAAACTGAGATTAGCTAAATATCTGAACTTTTTGACATTTGATTATATAGTATTAATGATTGCTGAGGAATTGTTTATTTAAAGATAAGAAAAAACTATTTGCAAGAAGTGTTGGAGAGATGCCATAGTTCCTGAACAGCATGTTTAATGGACATTGGGGTTTTGTGGCTTGGGAATTTAATGGAATTTAATTTAACAAATTGAGTGAAATATTATAGCAGTGTTCCTTGGATCTGATTCAGTTACTTCTCAAAGATGCTTTTTAGTTGAGATCATTGAAACATTTAAGCTTTTTTTGTTGTTGTAAATGTACTGGAAAAAGTAAAAAAAAAAAAAAAAAAGCATGGCTTTTTCCATGTGACCAAGTTGCTGGCTAATACCTCCTGTAACATCACTACCATGTCTTTACTCCATTGTTCAAATACGTTTAATGGTGTAACATCTGTCATGCAATCAAGGCTTTTGTAGATTTGGCTGGGTTGTTATCAAATGTATAAGAGTGGAGTGTTGTTTGTAGATGTTCTTGGAATTGACCTTGTCCTATTTTAAGGATATGTGTTCTCTCCTGCAAATGCGGCAATGTAGTATATCTACTCAGGGTAAGGGGATGTAGATATGTATTAGGGGCTTGCTATTCTATATGTTGCCTTTGGCCATTACAGGAGATGAAGCCCTGTAGCTTTTATCTAGAAATCATCCCCAACATTATAAAAAGTCATCTAAACAGGAAACATGTTGTACAAATAAACACTTCATGAATAGCTAGTCATGCTTTCCAGCAGTTTTCTTATATTATTTGATTTTTACTTTGTTGGTAATGCATCTATGGTGCTGGGTGTTTACAAGAATAAGCCTTTAATTATGCGTTCCTGGTGATCAGTCACTCTCTTTTTATTTTCCCCACTAATATAAGTACCACAGATGCTTCCTATTCCAGCCTTCCCATGGCTCACAGACCAGGAAAAGGGTTGAAACGATTACAAATTAAATACAAAAAGTTATAGTATTTCCTGCTGTTTCACCTCAGGCTTGAGGCTTGCAAGGCCCGATTGTATTTGTCCAGTATGGTACAATAAATTCAATCTCCATGTAGTGTTTGCAGTCCTAGTGCCCGCCCGTATACCCCCTCCAGTGCGAGCGCACATGCATGCCTGCAATGGAGCATTGGGGAGCTGTTCTCCCTGGTAGGCGGCTGTATTATTCTGCCGCCCTAGGTTCAGGCCTTTGTGCCCTGATTGTTTATTAAGAACTGGGGGGGGGTTGTATGCCATCAAGAATGAAATTTTCATTTTCTCCCTCTTATTATTTTTGGTTTAACAAGTTTGTTTTTGGTATTATTGGTATTGCTTGATATTATTACAGTTGCAGATGGAGACCCTGGCAGGTACAGATAAACTATTTTTATGCCACATGGCTTTTATGCAATAATATAAAATAAGGGTACTATTCTTAAGGCCACAGAGCTCATCTGTTTAAAATATATAAACATTGTATGTTTTTAATAACACCTATATCATTAGCATATGTTATGACAAAGCTATGGTAGGTCACTGCTTTATCTTCTTTCCTATTGCCACTGTAATTATACACTAGGAAAAATAAATTTCTGAAAAGAGTTTTCTTATCCTTGTATTCACAAAATATGAGCATGCAAGCCCAATACATCCTTCAATCACCTAGGAAGAGTCTATCAACCACTTAAGTATTATTACCCATTAAATATCATCTATTTAATCTGACTGATAATAATGTTAGACTAGAGTACCTGAGGGCTGGGGCCCATCAAAGAATCTCCAATGCCCCCATGCCACTGCCTCCAGTGATCACACATGCAAATTCAACATGAGGGGAATGGGTGCCAGCCATTGCTGGGAGCAGGGACCAGTGTTGTAGTATGCAGGCAAGCAAGTTTAGAATCGTCTGCAATGATAACTTGGAGGCTTTCAAAATACAGTGTGCCTAATGTGACTATTTTCACCCAATCCCTCTTTATCACAACCCTTTTAGCCATAACAATGTAGACTAGAGATGTCGCGAACTGTTCGCCGGCGAACTTGTTCGCTGCGAACATCGGGTGTTCGCGCTCGCCGGAAGTTCGCGAACGTCGCGCGATGTTCGCCATTTTGGGTTCGCCATTGTTGGCGCTTTTTTTTGCCCTCTCACCCCAGACCAGCAGGTACATGGCAGCCAATCAGGAAGCTCTCCCTTGGACCACTCCCCTTCCCTATAAAAACCGAAGCCCTGCAGCTTTTTTTCACTCTGCCTGTGTGTGCTGAAGAGATAGTGTAGGGAGAGAGCTGCTGCCTGTTAGTGATTTCAGGGACAGTTGAAAGTTTGCTGGCTAGTAATCGTTTTGATACTGCTCTGTTATTGGAGGGACAGAAGTCTGCAGGGGTTTGAGGGACATTTAAGCTTAGGTAGCTTTGCTGGCTAGTAATCTACCTTCTACTGCAGTGCTCTGTATGTAGCTGCAGTGGGCAGCTGTCCTGCTTCTGATCTCATCTGCTGACTGCTGCAATAACAGTAGTCCTTGTAAGGACTGCTTTTATTTATTTTTTTGTTCCAATACAGAGCAGTATCAAGCAGATTACTAGCCAGCAAACTTACTATCATCTGTCCCTGAAATCACTAACAGCTCTCCCCCTACACTATCTCTTCCAAGCACACACAGGCAGATTTTTCAGATACATTTTTGCCCTTGATCCCCCTCTGGCATGCCACTGTCCAGGTCGTTGCACCCTTTAAACAACTTTAAAATCATTTTTCTGGCCAGAAATGTCTTTTGTAGATGTTAAAGTTCGCCTTCCCATTGAAGTCTATGGGGTTCGCGAACCGTTCGCGAACCGCTCGCAATTTTGCGCAAGTTCGCGAATATGTTCGCGAACTTTTTTTCCGACGTTCGCTACATCCCTAATGTAGACATGCCAGTGAGGTTGCTGCAGAAAATGCAAAATAAGCACTACATTAATGTCATACATGCTGATTAGATCATTATAGAAAACTGTGAATTGCTATTGAAGCTAAAGGACTTTTTAAGTCCCAGAATCCATCCATACATATTCCCAACTGAATGAGCATGTGTCAAAACCAGTTATATTTTTCTCTTTAATAAGATTAAGCCTGTAGAAGTTAATCTAGGCATGCTTGCCACATTTCCCTAATAGATTATTACTGTATATTATAAATGCAATCTCAAGGGGAAAGTGCACAAATATACACACTTGACAATATTCACAAAAGAACTTGGGTCTATACACATGTGCGTGTTAAAATCTGATACATTTTGTGCAAGTGCAAAGTTCAGGACAAAATTTAAAGGACCAGTAACATCAAAAAATTAAATTGTTTAAGGGAAAGGGCACAGGCTAAGATTCATAGAGATTTAGTCACCCGGTGACAAATCTCCTCTTCTTCGGGTGACTGATCTCCCCGAAAAGCCTTCCCGCCGGCTAGAATCTAAATTGCCGGTGGGATGGCACTCAGAGCACTTAGTTTTCCAAAGTTTCCTCAAAAGAGTTTCACGCTGCTGGGCTACAGGCACTATATAATAACTACCAAATACAAATGCCAAATTTGTCCATAATATCAAAATACCAAATACACAATAGGTGTGGTTTAATATACCATTAAATTTCAAAGTAAAGCAAATGCATGTTCTTTGCCCTGTTCAGTAGCCAGTACTAATCAGGGTCGGTAGGGGTGTCCTGACCCACTGGGGCCGCAATCGAGGGAGTTCATGCTGAGTGCATAGAGTTTCCAGCAGGGAGCAGGCCTGGGTCAGCAGGGCCCAACGGGTTTTTTCCCGGTTTCCCTCAAGCCTGGTACTAATGAAACATTTTCTTCCATCACTTATATTGGCTTTAGACCAGTTGAAGGCTTAAGGGGGAAAAATAAAGAATTAAAATGCACAATGTTTGCCTAAGTATAGTAACCAGTAGTCCAGGAGGTATAGGGAGCCCAGTGAGGCACTGAATGACAGTTTCAGTATATGCAAATGCACCCACTTATATGTCAATTGACTTTGTACTGTTAGAGGTGGAACTGCTGTTGTATGTACTGTTAGCAGTAGAATATTTGGTTGGATGACCTTTTTTAGTTTGCCTTAAAAAGACCAGTTCACTCAGGCACCCAATATGCAGGTATATGTATTATTCAGAGCAATAATGTTTTCAGTCAGACATTGGTGCAGTACAGCACTGTGCCCTGCATATACTACCAGTCCATGGATGCCCCACACAGTGACTAACACATTTATTAAAGTAAATACTGTTACTTAAAATAAATCAAGCAAAGCAGAATTCCTAAACTACATTAAATGAGAGGGAAAATGCTGCTGAACAATCTAATGAAAGCCATCTCCCTTGTGTCTGTTCATCACATCTATTTGTTTTACTCGCCATTAATAAAGCAACAAATCTCATTACCTAGTGGCATAATCTGGCATAGAATTTTGGGTCACCATGGTAACTGATCTAGCTGTCAGGACATAATCTATGCATAATGAAATCTAAAAAACATAAACTATTTATTAAAACATTATGCTGAGTACAATAACATGTCCCACAAGTAAAATTGCAGCAGAACAAAATAACTGCCCATATTTGAAGGGAACTGTGAAAACAAATTGCAGAAACCCCAGAAGAACAATGTTGTTCTTGTTTAAAGACATTTTGAATTTATTTCATGATCCTTGTTTGCTTTTTCCATTATGATGGGGCTTCAGGTTATCTGTTTGGTGCCCTGATGATTAAGGGTTGTGACTGCAATAATGCTGCTAAATCAGGACCAGAGACAGGCTTGTTTGTTAATGTCGAATACATAGCCCGCCGCAGGTGTTTTACAAAGATTTCCTGCAATATTCAATGTCTGACAAGAAGATCTATCATTTATCTGTATCAAGGGAGATTTATTACCAAGAGGCAAACATGTAAGCCAAGGTCTCAATCCATATGAAGCCTATGCAATATGTTTTAGACAAAACCGCTTTCTTCTGTGATTCTCTATAGGTGGCCAGATATGTACATATAAGCTGGCAGATAAGCAATGTTCATCCCTGGAAAGAAGAATATTGAGATTGTTCTGATTTTAAAGGCCAGTAAAACAAGTTACCGCTGTAACACAAATGAGCCATTTTCAGCATTCAAAGGGATGTTCACCTCCATTACATGCCTAGCAGGAAATCATTTAGAAAGCTATTAGTACTTCATATAATCTGTTTTCTGCATTATATATGATTATATCACTATAAAACACTTCGTTTTCTACCTAGAGAATCCACTCTTTGCCTTTTTTGCTGGTTAAATGAAGCTGACTCCACGAGAATGTGTTTTTGCATATTTGCTTTTACATTGTTTCTATTGCCTATCCAGAAATTTGGATACTGCCATTACTACATTTAACATTCTGTCAGGATCCAGATCAGCAGCAGTGACATTTAGGTGATTGCTGACACTTTCAGCAGAGGATCTCTAATGGAAATCTAGTTAGCTGAACAATATATTGAGGGGAATAGTTAATGTTGCTTTATTCATATGTATAACAAAGTTTTACCTAACTACAGCAAGCTTTATGATGGTGAACATCCTCTTTAACACATTGTTATATTTGTTGTTTGCAGAGGTTTCCAAAGCTTAAAGGAAAAGGAAAGGCATTTTTACTTGGGTGTGCCAAAAGTTAGGCACCCCCAAGTGATATTTACTTATTCCAGCGAGCACCATGGAGCAATCATCTTCCTGCTTCTTCTTTCTTCTCGCGGCTGCACATGCTAAGTAGTTCGAAAAGCCAGCCTTTAATGAAAAAGTCAGCTATTTAGTTCTACTGTGCATGCGTCTGCCCTAGGAAATTTGAACAAAGAAGATGCAGAAAGACTATCGCTCTGTGGTGCTCGCTAGAATAACCCTGGGTTGGTACAGTTTTCTGCTGACAGGAGCACCGGCCAGGAGTGTCCGGTAAGTAGATACAATCATTTGGGGGTGCCTAACTTTTGGCATCTCCAAGTAAAAATGTATTTCCTTCTCCTTTAAATAAACACTGAGGGAGTTATTTATCAAACTATTAGACTAAAAAGAAATTTGCTGTACAGTGGTATCCGCTGATAATCACCATGGAGAGGATGTTGTAAATGCATAAAAAAGCCAGTTGAAATTTTGGTAATAATTGTACCTCTCTTTTGGTGCATATTTCAGACATGCAGCATCCCTTGCTGCATTTGTATCCGTAATGCTCTTTTCTTTTTCTTACCTCCATTTTATCATGTCTTTCTGCATATTTTCTTTAAAATCATACATACTTTTGGTGGCTATTGGCCTCATTTATTACCGTCCCTGTGCAGAAACACATCCCTTAGCATTCACTTTCAACTTGCAACAGGGTCAGTGCTACACTATGTGCTTCACTCTGGAGTTTGGGTCAGAGCTCAGTGTCAGTGGGCAGGCACAATGCAGTTCTATCCCTACTGTTTGCCATAGGACAGAAAATAAGTATAAGTTACCTGTGCCTGGCACAGGTTGGGAGACATAGCAGGAAGGCAGGAGGGGGACTCCTACATGATCCCCTTGCTTGGCCTTCATGGATACAGTGCTGCTGAACCTGCATGAATTCAACTAGCATGGACAACAGGACCAAAGTGCAAAACATTATGTATTGTGCCCTTTTTTGCACTTTTAACCCTGTCTTCTACATTGTTAATTAACCCTGTGATGTTTCTTCTGCATCTCCTGCTGTAATTTTCTGCACCCTGGCTTCCATGTTTTGGAGCACAAAGTGCAAAAGCATGCTGGATTCATCCTATTTTTTGCATCATGCCCTCTACACTGTAAATTAGCCCTATGGTGTTTCTTCTGTAATACCAAAGCACATAGAGAGGCACAGGATATTCTATTGGTCTTTGGCCCCACTGTCTACTTTTTGCAAAGGTTTGCCATGTTTTGCTAATGCCAATCCCAGGCAGAAATCAAAGGAGAGCTATCGTCAATACATTTTTTACTATGTTCTTATGAGGCCTTTCTTTTCTAAATTTCCTCTTAATAATGCCAAACCCTTTTTCAAGATATCATACATTCTTCCCAGCTTCTCAATCCTGTTCTCTCAGTCTGCTGCTGGGGCTCATTAATTGTATATCAAGGAGCATTGTAATTGATACTAAAGCCTTTATAAATGTATGATATGGTTGCTGTTAATTATCTGGTGATATTTTACATCACTTAAGCTCTCCCATGGTGCAAGATCACAGAACCCACATAGAGAAATAGTGCAGTTATCAACAATATACACTAGAATTGAGATCAACAATACTGACTTTGAATTAGCAGTATTTGACCCATAAGAAGGCAATCAGTGCACACATCTGGTTATATTTCAAACCTAAATAATAACACAAGCACTCCATACTACTAACGCATCTCATTACACGACACTGCATGTCTGTTAAAGAATATGCATGTGGTGAGTACATGAAGTCCTTTGCAACTGCTTTTTATTAGCAGGGTCTAGACATGTTAAAATAAAAGGTAGACTGTGGACAAAATACAAGTGCATATGCTGCAAATAGAACCTGTTTCAGTCTGCTGAAAAACTAAATCTTTGCTTACTTTTACCATAAAATCCCCCATTAAAACCAGCTGTTTGTGTAAGTTTTTTCACTTACATTGCCAGTTTATAATAGTGAATGTGTATTTATATTTAATATTTTTAAGTGTTGGCAGTTTAAGATTTGCATGCAAGTATTTTATCTGATGCAGTGCTTTTCAATAAATTGCTTTAATTTATGCAAACTTTCTCTGCCTTTTGCCTAATGCTAGAAAATGAATTAAATTTTTTTAAAAGCTAATTGGATTTTGCATTAGAGAATGCATTCCTTAATTGCTATCTCTGCAGTCGCTAATATATTTGCAAGTGACCTGACATTTGTCTTTGTGTGCAGTATGAATATGCAGTCTTTTTTTATATCATTCAAGAGCTAAGAGGCTGCTGTATTTAAAGTGACAGTAAGGGGAATAGTATACTTAAATAGCACCTATTGACCAATTGCTATGAGTTGTTTCCGATTATAACATAATGCCCATTGTATTAAAGGGGTGCAACCTGTTAACAGCAGAGGGTGGTGCCATGAGTATTTTGTGGTCTTTGGTCAGTGTAGTTTGTGGGACACTTAACCTTTATAGTCAATTGAAAGCTGAATCTGTGCAGAAAGGATGCTGCTACTATGTGGCTGTAAATTGTTCATAAATATGTCCAAATACTTACAACATAGGCATTTATCTCTTGATCTAAATTTATGCATATATTTATGTAAATATTTAATTATGCCATGTACTCTTTTTCTGCAAAAGGCTAAGTCAGTTCAACAGAGCACTGTTTGACACTTTCATCTTTCCATAGTACATTACAGCATCCTAACTGGAAAGAACCCAGTTCGTTTATACTGTAACCTCCCTTAGGGAGGAGCCTTTCATTAAAGGACTTTTGTGTGTGACCCACCCAGAAGACCCACGGGCTAGTGCGAGCAAGACTGAAAAATGAATTTAGAAAGCTGAAGATTACATTGGCATCAGAACAGGAAATAAAATGTAATTAATCATGAAGAGTGGAAGCATTCTTAATGGATTGGAAATTGTACAAACCCATTATACTGTACCAGGATAGTATAAGGCAAGGTATAGCACATACAGAACCAGGGAAGCACATAGAGAAACAGTTACAAGAGGTTCAAGAAGTTACAAGTTCACTTGATTACAATTCTGGTGGCAAGGAAATCAAGGGGTAAGCTAAAAAGATGTACTTGACAGAACTGACTGAGGAACAAATGCCAAAAATAAACTAGCAGCTATCACTATTGGCAGGATAACTAGAGAAAAAGAATATTTGCAAGAGATGGCGTAGAAAATGCCAACAAATGTATTATGAAAGTCAGAGGAAATATTGGAATGGTAGGGTTTATAAGAAAAGAGGCTGCATTAGTAGATTAGGTTGCACGGCATTGAAAATCAAATAAATTATGAGAGGTCAGAGATTTAGTGCTGCTTATGAAATGTATTGAAACACCATTCTTGAAAAGCTGTTTGCTTGTCTGAGGACAAAGTTCAGGACTTTTTCAAAGAAAATTTATCGGTGTTTTGCTGTTGTTTCATTTGTCAATAAGATGTATGCCATATTTTATATAACAAGGCTAAACAATTTACTTTTAGTTGGTTGTACATCAAAATTAAACACATATATGGGATTTTATCATTTAAATTTGCATATCTGCAGGTCACTGATTTGATGCTTCAGGACAATCAATACCCAGAGTGGGGCAAGCCAGCAAGATGTTTTTGGAGAAAAGGAAACACACGGATAATCTTGTTCTGGTATGTTCATGTTCCTTCAGCTATGTCATCCTTAAATTAGAAGATATACAGCCACATAACCTACATTGCCTACCATCTATAGCTGACCCCACTAAGTATGTCATACACTGAAACACAAAATATTAAAAGAGCCACACTAATTCTATATAACATGCAGAATGGGAGCTTACACAGTTTATTGTGATATTTTCTATTTTGAAAAGAGAAGCCACACAAACATGGCAAGCTTTCTAATTTCAAGAAGCTTATAATTAATACATTCAGCCTATGACTAAGTGCCCCTTAGGTATGAAACGCGTTAGGCTTTGCTGTGATGTTTTTGCTTAAATAAATACTTTTTTACTACATCAATTCAGGGAGTGTGGTCTGGTATGTGCCAGCCCTTCATCAACGATTTGCAAGTTTTCTAATTTGAAACTGTAATTATTTAACATAGCCATATAGGTCTGCAATTGCACTGGTAGATGCAGGGACCTGATCTTCTATAAAGGTTACATTTATTGCCATTTGTTATAATGCCCCAGGATACCTTGTCTGTTGTGTATGTAACAAACAAAAACAATATCAATTGTTGCATAATACCTCCATAACAGATGTTAATTGAAATTGCACAACACAATACTGGCAATAATGAGTTTTCTGAAAAGTACTAAGTTTTGTAGATTTGGCCATTTAGACAAGAGAATCCTTGGACCACCCAAACCATGCCTTGTGGGTAGGGTCGAACACCAAAAGAATTTGGAGTTGGTGCTGACCTGTGACTCCCCTTTAGCCAGGGTGGGGTCCCTGTCCAAATAGGGTGGGAATAAATAAACATGAAACATTAATTGGAATATTACAGTAAATTATATATTCAGTTGAATGCCATGTTACTAAAATAGAATGTTTTTGGACAGTCAGGGAATAGGAAACAAGATCAGACTGGAATCCCTCTAGAATGTTTAAGCAATCTTAATGTTAATATTTTGTTGAACTAAAAATTGTATTTATTATTATTCACATAGTTTACCTAAACTAAAATTTTGTTAAATATCACATTAAACTGGACATTTCCATTCACCAAACATCCTGTTTACCAAATATAGGTACGGTATCCTGAATCCCTTTATTCTGAAAGCTTTGAACAACAGAAACAAATAGTTTTTAATCCAATAACTTTTGGGTCAAAAACGTCCATATTAGCTTGAAATATTCAATATTTTCCACTATATGACTCTGCAGCCACCGGCTCTTTCTGCCTAAGCTACAGAGCAACAGCCAGTGAGGGAGGAGTGGGTGTGTTTGTGATGTCACACTCAGTCCTTCCCTGCAGACATCTGTTAACCCTTACTGCTTGTTTTACCTTCCCTTAACTGTTCCTTTCTCTCCCTCTCTGCCCTGTTTATTTAACCCCTCTCTGCCCTGTTAATTTTCCTCCCTCCTCCCCTCTCCCCTCACTGCTTGTTCCTTTCCCTTGCCCTGCAATAATTGGGGAAAAAAAGAAAAGCAAACTTCTGCATGAATAAAACATATCTGCTACTAGAAGTATTTTATTATTTTCTGGTGGCAATGTGTATCAGCAGTTAGTGTAACCATAATCATTTTCTATACAGTATTATGTTGTATACAAAAAGCAAACAACACCTTTGTTTTCCTTTATAACTCCCTGCATCTGTTATTATATGTTATACCATTCCAGAACATCTGTTGCATTTATTCCCTTGCAACTCCCTGCACCTAAACATATATTGTTTCATAACAGCTGCATGTTTACCTTGCAACTCCGTGCACATGACCATAAACTGTTTCACAACAACTGCATTTTCCTTTGCAACTCCCTGCACTTGATCATGAATTATTCCAGAACAGCTGCATGTATTCCCTTGCAGCTCCCTGTGTCTGACCATAAACTGTTCCACAACAGCTGCATTTCCCTTGAAACTCCCAGCACCTGGTCATAAATTGTCCCAGAACAGCTGCATGTATTCCCTTGCAACTCCCTGCAATTAAGCATAAATTATCCCATAACTGCTGCATTTATTCCCTTGCAACTTCCTGCACCTGATCATATATCAATATGCAGGAAAACAAACCTACAGCTGTTGTTATGTAATATCATAACAGTAAATACTAATGTACACTGTTTGTATAACTTTTATAATGTACTTTTATAATGTAATACAGGCAATGTAATACAGGCAGGAGGCAAGATGCTTTCAAAACTTTTTTCTTTCTGCATCATTACATGTTTTGAGGAAGGATGAATAACATAACTGAATATGACGATTTTTTAAAATGCTTTCTTTAAACTCAAAATGAATGTATGCACATTTTTATTTAAAAGTTTTAGTGCTTCTATACATGCAGAAATTTTTATGCAACGTATTGTTAAATGAATTGTTATGTGAAAAGAAATATTCAACTTTGTGGTTACTGAAAATGAATATTATTTAATGTTTAGTGAAAAGTAACTATTTTTGACATGGAATGTTACGATTCTTTTACCAGATTGTTCAATTTACACAAGCATTTTATCATACTCAAAAAAGTTCAAGTGATAATGTTTTGGCAACAAAATGTTTAATAAAATGGAATTTCATTGAACTCCAATGTCTGGGTAAAATATAAACATTGAATTTACTTGATCTCTTTTTCTGCAGATTCCTTTTAACTTCTCTATGTCTAAACATTGTTTTTCAGTAAAAAGTACATTTAACTTCAATGTTACATTTACCTAAACACTCTAATTACTTTAAACATGGGGATGCCCATTTATTAAACATCAAATTTTAGTGGCATTAGAACTTTTTGAAACCACGACTAAACTCGTTTTCTCCAAAACCACGAATGCCATGAAAGTTTAATGATTTGAATATAAAATGTATTTAAAAAAACAAAACAATGCGAAAACCTCAAAAAATTCAAGTTTTACGGACAATTAGTAGTGAAAAAAATCCAAAAACCTCCAAAAGTCTGAATGGTTAAAAAAAATTCAATAGGTTTAGCGCAGCTCCCATTGACTTTGTATTACAGTTTTTCGTGATTTTTACACTTAATAATTCTAGAATTTTAGCGTTTTTCGATAAGTGTAAAAAACTAATTTTTAGCAAAGAAATACGGTTCATGAAAAAAATAGAAATCCGACTTTTAGTAAATCAGCCCTGATATTTACTTGAACAATCCATTTCAATAAACATTCAGTTTATGTGAGCATTCCGTGCACTAAACTTTCCACCTGTATATTCCAATTTAATAACTGAACATTTTGTGAGCCTGAATTATTTTTGTCCTTTTACTACAATTAACTAACTAAACATTTGATCATGTTGTTGGCAAATAAGGCAAACTTTGTTTTGACATCACATAGTCACCATGGCACTACATTTCTTGATATCGGTGTGATGACTATGTTTGGAAATGGAGTTACCTTGTGAGATATTATATGCCATCTGAATTAAAGTCTAAGTTTGCTTCACATTTTTGTTTTGCTGAACATTACACTTACTTGAATGCTCCTTTTAGTCAACATTACATTTAACCTTCCATATCAGTAAACATTACATTTTCCTGGGGAAGGCACTTTCCTGTATCAGCAAAATAATGTTCCCATTCACAAAAAGAGGTCAACAAAGGTTGTAAAGACTGGAATGGAAAAACATGGCTGGTCCTCACAAAGTCTTATCCTAAACCTAGCTGAACAACTGTGAGATGAATTGAAATGCCTACTGCAAGCCATACCCAACATCATTGCCAAATCTCACTATTAATCTTGTGGTTGAGATTTCTAAAATTTAGTGAAAAGCTTTTCCAGATGAGTAGGGGGTTGTTATAGCAGCAAAGGGGCGACCAACTCTATATTAATATCCTGGGTTTGAAAATAAGATGTTAGAAATGTAGCTGTTTCTATACATTTGGCCATATAGTGTACTTTAATAAGTGCTGCTTTATTTGTACATGATATGAATTTAATTAAAGCAAAAAGAATCTTTCCAGCTAAAATGCACTCGCACTTAAGATAAATCCATTCTGCATTTGGGCTGTCATATGTAAAGAAATAATTTGAGAGCCCCAAGAATGTTCCTTAATAAATAGCTGTAAAGTAAGAACACAGTTGTTTAATCACAAACTTACCCCAGATATTTTTATTATCTAATATACTGTAAATTAGTATGGGTAAGTAATTTGGGTAAGAATGATTGACATATGCTCACAAATAGTACATAATATTTGCATCATAATTCAATTAACCAATAGGCATGGAGCTCAGAAAATTCAAGAATATCCAGAGAAATCATTTGGCATAGCTGGTTCGCTCTCTGTAAATGTTTCAACATAACACCTTCAGTAATTTGATTATTATATGTTTGTATTATGGAAATGAAGGAAAAAAATAGTAATACAATTAGCTAGGAGATTATTTACATGTAAATATTGTATTTCTTTTATTATTATTTTGCTAGAATTTTCTCAAAATGAATTAACAGCATACAGTATACTTCTGTCCTTGCATTACCTATATCATAAGTATCTACAGTACATCTGCCTTTTATGAAAACCGTTTACTGATTAGACTTTTATTCTTCCCACAAACCAATTAAACTACTTGCTTAACAGCAATTTAGCAACCATACATACAGGGCAAAGGCCAGGAAGCCATCAAAAATTGCATTTCAGCATAGTTGGCCTGAGTTGGAATCCCATTAATTGCTACAGCAACATCAGCATATTGAAAGGCAAGTTGCAGAGAACAAAATGTTGCTAAGGTTAATGATACCATACCTCATTCTTCCTTCTACCATACAGACCTTTCGATCTTAATTCCCATTTAGAAAGAGAAAATATGAACTTAATTAGAATAATTATCTCATGTTTGAAGAGAAGTGTATGTGTGTGTGTACATCTATATTTTACAACACAAAGTTAACATATTTGTAGATTATCTCCAGTAACGTAACTAGAGGGGGGCAAGCCCTGGTGCAGGACGTGCATGGGCCCCCCACCCCCTCCGTACGTGATTTTCTGCCAGAAATCAGTGGTGTGCAAGCTGCCGGGGGGCCCTGAGGGGGTGCGGGCCCTGGCCCAATCGCACCCCCTGCTCCTCTGGTAGTTCTGCCACTGATTATCTCACTAAACACCATTGCAAGCAGTTATTTTTTTTAGCATCCAATTTTTTTTTTTGGTGCGTTGTCCAGTAAAATGTAAAAGTCATAGGAAATTATCTAGTTCTTAAATGCTTTGTCAAATCCAACTTGCCTGTTTTTATAGTGCTTACAATCTGAGTCACTTGCATAAAAAGTCAAATTTGATACAGAACATGTAAAAATATTTATACTGAATGGTTATTGAACAGGAGAATTAATGGAGAACTAACCCCCCAATAAAAAAGCCCCATCTACCCTAGATAGTCCCCCCTCAGGAGTAGATAGTTCATTACTCCTGAAAGTGTCTCTAACAGCATGCTGAAGTATCTGTGCAGAATAGGGCAGCAGAGCTCATGGGTGCTATCTTTGTATTTTCCTTCCCTTTGGCAATTCACTGCACTTTTGGCACATGCGCAGTTGCTACAAATACAGGACTGCTCCAATGCGCATGCTCCAATATGGCTCTCCCATACAGAAAACCGAAGATCCGCAAGATGGTGCCCAGGAGGTCCGCTGCGCTACTCTGCACAGATACTTGAACAGATACGTGAGCATGCTGTGAACTATGCAGGGGGGAGCAGGGGGGGGAAGCAGGGAGGGGGGACTATCTAGGCTAGTAGATGGGGCTTTTCTTATTGGGGGGTTTAGTTTTCCTTTAAGGTTCTTGCAAATGTTTAGAGAATCAATATATAGCTTCATAGTTTAAAAGATTTTCTTTAATTTGCAAGGATCTGGTCTTTTGTTTGGTCTGTGACCACTGATACAATGCTTCCTGTGCTTCCTTTCAAGTCATTTGTGCTGACTCCGAAAAAGCAAATGAACTTTTCAAACAGCAGATAAAGAAAGAGTCGATTGGTTGGCTATATAAATATTTCAGGAATGTTTACAGAATAAATCAGCAGATGTACAGTATATCATGCAATAATTTAAGCAGTACACTGGCCACTACAATGCCATATACTATGTTTAGAATATTATTTTGAAAATCAAATTTTAAATATTTTTTTTCAATATATGATATTCAATGATTTTGCCTGACAGACAATATAGGATTGCCCATGTGATGAATGTAATACAACTATTAAATATGTGAAAATCCTTTTTATGACATTCAGACACCTATATGAGGCTTATATGTCTCAGTTTAATTGATTCACTCTTTTTTCATTTTGCTCTGATGTGTACACATTTCTCGGGAAAGCATGCTGCGCTGCACTCTGTGTTGCTGCTGAATGACAGTTGCTATTTATATTCACTCTCAGAGGGCAGAAAGAACAACCCATGGACTGTAGCAAGCTATTAAAATTCTACCAGGATGTCGGGCATATTTTAGAGTTTGTTTTCTACAATGAAAAAAAGTAATTTCACAGTGTGGGCCTTACACTTAAGCGTGCAATTGTTCTGTTTCTAAAGCAGTAATTCCGCCAGACTTTCAATGGAATTTTTCTTTTTAAACATTGATGTTAAGAAATGCTTTGGTTCATCAGTTTCACGTTAAAAAAAGCCCTGGTTTTGTATTAATTATGAGTTTTACCTGTATTTAAAAAATATGAACACTGCATATTTCAACCTTAGACACATTCATTTTCTGATATACTTTCAGTTTTAAATAATATCACTAAGTTTTTGAATAATATCTTGTATTTTCATTTCATACCATTTAGCCCGTTCCAGGTAAAAAAATAGTTCATATACAGGTGAGCAGGCACAACAACAACCCAGCTCCAAGAATGAGTCCCCACAGAAATATATATATATATATATATATGTTGCTATGGCGATCAGGTGTCCTGAGCCTCTTTGCAGTAAAGATACTGTAAACTGGGATTGACAGCACATGGAATTCCCTGCTTGTAACCGGGTTCAGTGATGTCACAGGCAGAACAGGGGAAAGGGCTGTCTGATGCCCTACATATTATTATATGTAGGGCATTTTACGGATAGTGGATCTTTCCATAATTTGGATCTTCATATTTTCCAATAACAATTAATTATATCTTAGTTTGGATCAAGTACAAGTACTGTTTTATTATTACAGAGATAAAGGAAATCATTTTTAAAAAATTGTATTATTTGGATAAAATGGAGTCTATGGGAGATTTCCATAATTTGGAGCTTTCTGGATAAATGGTATCAGGATAATGGATCCCATACCTGTATATGTGTGTGTGTTTTCAAAAACATAATGCATATTTATATATCTACATCGTTTGGTATTCTTGTAATTGGGGAATACCTCCACATATTGCTTCATCTAAATCTTGACGGCTTTAGTAGAGACTCTGCAGGTTAGTGTCTCCTATCTATTGTCATCTTCTGAGCACTCCACAGGGACAAATTCTCATGGAACCAACATCTATGGAATTTTTTCTGGATAACTATATACTATAAGAAGACATTTATTATGTCTGACAGCAATTAGTGCCAATCCCACATGTAATTCTGCTTATGTTATGATGCTTGTAATCTGCTGAGGCTCTCTTTACTGGAGATACCTACCATTTTTGCAAGTTAGGGTTTACGGCTGATTAGTTTAATTGAGGTGCCTTCAGATAAGTAATCGTGTGCCAAGTTTAAAAAAAATATTCTTCTTGATATTACACTCATATGAAATGACTTTTGTTATCAAATGATGGTATGTAATGTTATATAGTTCTCTTACTCTCTGAAAGCTACATTATTTGTCATAATTAATTCTCTAATTATCAGAATGCATTAGAATTTCATAATTTGCTGATATGACCCAGGGTAAATAGTTGCATTTTTGGCAACTAGATCGCTTAGACTGGTCTAGTATACTGTGTTTGGATAAGACAGTGGTAACTGACATTAGTAGAAGTATGGCAGTCTAAGGACCTTGCTTACCCTCTCCTGCCTGCTTGGCTCCTGTAAGTCATGCTGTATGACATAACACTGCTGATAACCATTATATTTAAAGTGTCTTGGTTTAATTAACAGATTCTGCATTGAATTTCCAAGATCCCTCCATACAACGACCCAAATGAGAGGTCAGGAGAGCAAGCTGCATCATTAACAGCCATTGTCAGTGGATGATTTCTGATACAAGCAAATCTTTTTTTCAAAACAGTTTTCTCATTTTATGCATTTTCTGTGCATTTTTATTCAGTCAGGAGACAGTATTGTTTGATAGGATAGTGAACAGGAGGTTATGCCTCAGCAAATCGAATCCTACACTTATCCTGCTTCAGTGAAAGTGAGATGACCCAGCAAATTAAAGCAGAACAGTCAAATGACAAAAGTCTGTTTAAGAACAGCTGCAGAATAGGGAAGAAGAGAATGTCCTGTAAGTTAGTTCTGCACACACTGCCACCCACATGTAAAGTACTGTATAGGACTGACAGTGCTTTTAAGTGCATTCCATAAAACCAATGCTACTGCTTATGTAATGTTTTGGGGGGCAGCAGTGAGGTTAATTTTTCTGCATAACTATGTGCCCTTTAGACATTGAAGACAAGGAGGGGCATAGCATAGTTAATAAAAATCTGTGGCTGGAAGGGGAAAGAATGCGACATATTCAGTAATGCTATATTTTTCACACTAACTAAACATTTGACATTAGTCAGTTTTTAGTTTTAAATTAAAACTGTTTTCAGAAGATTTCGCTAAAGGGTTTGTATTAATAGCATTGACTATATAAACACAACCCACATCAGTTAGTCACTATTTTAGGGGATAAACAAATAAAAACCAGTTTGGATAAGTAATTGTTACATATAAAATGATCAATTACAATTTTGTACAAACTTTCAATGATTTAAAGCTATTCTTTAGTCTTTATTCTTCTCAGGATAGGTACTTGTCAGAGTGACAAGTATGACTCACGGTCAATTTTAACAGATCTATTTCTGCTCAGATACAGTGTTATTGTGCATGTTGTCACTACCATAGACCCCCAAGGGAAATCTGACATTCTTCCTCAAAATGAGTGCTCATATTATCTGTATAATTTTGAAGAAAAACTCTTAACTGTATGACTAAGCCCATTCCTTAAAATCTAAGTTTATGGCTCTGTTGTTTTGTGCACAGCCAACAGCCTACTGGTATATCCCAGGCTTTAATAGTCTTGTCACATCATTCTACGTCATTCCATCATCTCAGCAGATTTAGGATGGACTAAATCTGGTTAAGGCAAATGATGACCATAAGTAATTAGACAGCAGACCTGAGAGCAATATAAACATGGCACGAAGAATCCTTTCCAAGTACTTATGTAAAAAGTTGAGAATAGGACTACACTTTCCACACAAAAGGCTTTCACCTAAAGAAAATTGTAGTTTAAATAATAGACCAGGTAAATGAGTTTACCATACAATTACTCTCATTGGAATACAAGTTCTTATTATGAAGAGTAGATCCATCAATATAAGACAAAACAAGAGTATTAATTGCAAAATTGTTCGACCTAACTATAGTAGTTGCTAAGTACAAAATACCTAAAATGCATGCCTGCTGAGCATACAAACATAAAAATAGAGATTTGTTCAGTTTGAAAGCTGAGCTGTGACGGCTCATAACTATATTCTACTAAAAATATTTAGAACCGTATATGACACTAGCCTAAGGCACCCCCTCAAAAGAAAATGATTATACTCCAATTATAGCTACATCGATAGCCAGGGAAATGGAATCTAGTACAAATACCACCAGCGGCTGTAAATTAGACCCCTAAAGCATTTGGTATACTATTAAAACCAATATTTTATTTAAGAAAGGCTTTTTTGGAAATGAGAATGATGAGGGTCCTTCCTGCTATTGCGTACAATCTATAGAGGTGGGAATATGTGAGACGCAAGGTATAAGAATATGTTTGATAAATATTTATGTTAGTGAAGTGATAATGGGTCAGCTGGATGTGATGTGTGAAGGCTGTTGATTTATTGAGGGAATTGATGACTGGTGTAAAGGAGCTATTAGAGGTTAATAGGTTGTTGTTTAGGCTTCACAGAAGAAGTGAGTTTTAAGGGAACATTTAAAACTGTGAACAGCTGTGAGGGTAATACATTCCACAAGTAGGGAAGAGGGAGGATGAAAGTCTCAATCTGCTCACATTTTTACTCACACTAGATCCCTCTGCACCTCCCCAATACCTGTACCATACCCTTCAAAATCTTCGAGATATCACATCTTTCTTTTTTGACTCTTTCTTCTGCAATATCTCAAATATCGACTCTCCTAATTTGGCCACATCTGTCTATTATAACGCGCTCAACATTGCACTTAATGATTTTGCTCCTGCCAATGTAAGATGCATAATACCTAAATCACTCGAACCTAGGCATACAGCTCATTCCACAGCTCTCCAGAGATGGCCATGTACACTTGAACACTGCTGCCAAAAATGCCAGTCAGGAACAGACTTTTACAGCTACAAATATTCTTTACTTTAACAACAGCCTCTGCTTAGCCAAACAAATTTACTTCACTATACTCATTAATAAACTGGCAAACCCAATATATTTATTATAAAACCTGCAAACCTTTCCTCTACCTTTAATTTATTACTCTCTGCTTTAGTCACTGTTCAAGATATTGCTGAGCACTGTAAACCATGTAAAGAAATTACATAACTGAGGAAAACCTCCTCCATTCAGTTCACCTCCCTTAACACTCGTCAGTCTCTTCTGTGCTCCTTACACCCTGTGATTGAAGAGGAAGACTGCAAATTTCTGGATTTTTTTCAAAACTATAATACCTGCCTTTTGGATTCCATTGCTTCCAAACTAGTCTGCAATCCTGTCCAATTTAAACCATAACCCAGTTGTTTAATGACCTGTTGGTCCCCCTACAGTCAGGTTTTCTCTAATGAGGCTAACTAATGACCTGGTGAACTTTTTAGAAAATGTCAATAACTATAAAGATTTGGGAAGGAGAAATACAACTTGAAAATGTGCATCACTAATTAGTGAGAGAAGGAAGTATTTAATTGTGAATTCAATTTTAAACCTAGTATTGACTTTCTCTGATACCTCTGGCCTTTATACTTATATTAATGCAGCCCTGACACTTAAAGTGATACTGACACTAAAGAACTACTTTTTAAAATATGAATGTGCAATACAAGTTACCTATAGGTCATGTTGATCATTTTTTTGCTAAGAGGTTTGTTTTTTAAGCAATTGTTAGTTGAAGTTTCTAAACCTGACTGTTTTGCCAACCTGACTGTCCCATCTCAGCCCCTCAGTTTCTAATGCTAACGGACTTCTGCTGCACAAATATGGCAGCCCCCTCATACAGGAACACGGGGTATCAGACAGGTAATGTAAAAACATTGTGCAAATACTTTATGGCAAAGTTATAAGTTGCTTTCAAAGCAATATTATGATAGATGTAAAAAAGAGTTTAATTTCTGGTATCAGTATCTCTTTAAGTCATGTTCCTTATTGCTGAGCAGAGATACAAGGTAACTCAGCAGCCTTCAGTAGCATACAACTGCTCCTGTTACAGGAGCAAACAGGGACAAACCACAGAGAAGACCCTAATGAAACAAAAAAGTATACAAGGTCACAACTGCAACACAGTTTTTTTTCCCCACAATTCCAATGTAAGAGGGTAGGTTATTCTGATGTTAGAAATGATGTCTGCCACATGATTCTTTAAGCAGAAGTCTAAGCCTATCAACGCCGTCTGCAGAGGGAACCCTGGAATTACCGCCAGCTTGAAGTTTGTGCTAACTCCAGGGTTGGAACAGGAGGTTGCACGAGTTCAACTATTGGGATGTTCAAGGATCATCTTTGGATGCAAGCACAATTAATCAATGGTGTCAATGTGTGCAATGACCGTGTCCATTTTTGCATTAAGGCAACTGTATTTGCTGTGATAAATAAGCCCGGTCTACTGCCAAAGGCCCAACAGGCATGGGTTTTTATTCTAAAGTTGTAAAGGTTTTAATTTTTTTTCTCCATATTATGCACAGGAAATAATACTGAATTTGGCATGTTTCTCTGCCTTTTGCCAGTGTTCTTTGCAGAAATATGCATGGCATACATCCAATACAACTGTCTTTCAATTTAGGTTATAAATAATTATTTAATTTTACAGTTTTTAAGCTCTTTTCTAAAATACTAAGAAAATTACGACCTTTTAGTGTAATGTTAATGGCTAGAACCTATTCAAAATACCACTATATTACATATCAGCAAAACTGAAAAGCTGAGTATAAAAATGGGAAAAAAATTGGTTGAATCAGCTCGTTCACTTTCTAGTCAAGTCTGCATATTTCTTGTACCTACTTGTGAAGTCAAGGGCATGTGAAAATTCTCTGTCAGCAATGATAGCTGCTTTATTAACTTATTCTGGCGAGGAATAACTGACATCAGATACATCTCCCAAGTTAGTTAGGATCTTCATTAGGAGAGCTGTGCATCAGGAGAAGGAAAGTGATTCAGAAAATCAAAAAGCTATTCCATTGTATCTAAGAGACAATTTCAGCTTGGTGTGACCTCTGTAAATCTATCATTCATATGTGGACATACATTTTGTGTCTTATCTATCTTTTTTTCCACCTTTGTATTGGTGATATCATATATTCCCACTATGCACTTGTCTAGAAATTGCACTCTATGTATATTAATATGCCTACAATTCCAAGTAATCAAAGAGAAGGTGTAAATGAACTGGATCCCAATATCTCGCCCTCTGTCCTCAGCCCAGGTATATATTTGATTCACATAGTTGAACAAATCCCTGAATTTCTTTAATTTGTGCTGAATAATTTCTTCCTGTAGACTGTACAACTGTATTTAACTTCCTTCTTGTAAAGTTTACCAAAAACCTGATTTCTGCTGTTATATATATATTTTTTTTTTTTTTTTTTTCCTGCACGTTATATTAATTAACAGTATGCAACCCCTTCTCTTCATCCTTTGCTGTGACTGTTTTGTTTGCAGGAGTCCATTAAGCAGGAGGATTATCTATGTTCAGGTAATCTAATTATCCACCTTGGCCAATATTTTTTGCTGCAAGTGTGAACTGGTCCAGGCTTCATTAAACTTGGTGCCAGTTCAGAACTTGGTGCTAGTTCTCCATAAAAGTTGCTATTTTCTTTGTACAAGATTAGTTCGAGCCCAATACTCAGTCCTCTATGAATCATTGAGAAACTAAGGTTCTGTGTGTGTAATAAGGTGGAGATTTTGAACTCTCTATTCCTTTAGAGATATTCCAGACTGTTTACAATTGTGTAATTTTCAAAATAAGTTATGGATTTTTCTATCCATAGTTATAAAATCTGCTTCTGCACTGCGCTCATTTTGTTGCATCTTGCACACTGTCTCTGCATTTATAAATGATCCCTCTTGTATGTACTCTATTTAGAAAACAAAAAGTCACTATTTAGTACTGGACTACTAGATATGGGCATTATCTGCAAGAAGTTTGTATGTTCTCTTTGTGTCTGCATGTCCTTCCAGTGGAAGGTTAATAGACTCCCTATGAAACTGACCATAGTGTATGTATAATTTGGTAGGGAATGTAGATTGTAAGCAGAGACCGACGTGAATGATTAAAATGTTATTTAATTAAATAATATGCTTTTATTTTCGCTTAAATTAAGGGCAACAATTTTTGTTTTACAGGACTGTTCTGTTTACCCTAACCTCTGTTGTTGTGTTGGTTATTACCACGGACTGGATAAGCTGGGACAAGCTGAATCGGGGATTTTTGCCAAGTGATGAGGCCTCCCGAGCCTTTCTAGCTTCATTTATCTTGGTGTTTGACCTTCTGATTGTTATGCAGGTATGTTTCTTGTATCTGTTCACTTTTATATTAAACCCCGGGTCTTTATTAAATGACTGTACTAGTGATGAGCGAAATTTAGTCGAGAAAATTACGTCCATAAACTCCAATGGGTAAAAAAAATTGTAGCACATCAAAACAATTTTGCTGCCCATAGACTTCTAATCCTTACAGCGAATTTTCGGCAAAGCGAAATGGTTTAGATTCACCCATCAATAGACAGCACCTATATTTGTTTTATATGTGCATCTTTGAGTTTTCCATATTTTTTGTACTTTCTTCCCAAGTGTGACATTTTCCTTCTAAAATGGTCCAGAAAAAAATACAATTGATTTATTGTTTAATAGAGTAAATACAAAAATATTTTTGATAGATCATTTGCACAAAATGAGTGGTAAAGATGATAGGTCATAGTTTAAAATGACTTTCTTTGCACACACACTTACATGTCAATGGTGCACTAAATTTTGGGAGGAAAATTAGGATGACCATGGAAACAATTAAGTAGTATGAAATTTATAGTTTTTATTCAAATCTCCCCACAACTAAACAGCCCACGTTGTGTCCAAATACCCCTTCAGGATACCAACAGCCCACCTGTGCAGACAGGAGACAGGGATTTTCAAACCAAATCCCCACCGTTTTGCAGTTTCCCAACCCAATGGAGGACTTTACCTAACAAATATTTTAAAAATATAGGTCTGTATATGGAAAGTATAATACCAATTTGGGTAAACACCTTAAGATATTTTTGCATGGGCTGACCTAATATGTAGGTATTGCATGGACTGGCCTAATATGTTGGTATTGCATGGACTGGCCTAATATGTTGGTAATGCAAGGCCTTAAGGTGCCCATTCCTAGACATAAACTAAATGCCAACCACATTAAAGGTCTATTGAATCATGTATGGCACCAGAATGATGTGATTTAATTGAATTGAGTTGACCAGTCAAAAAATAATCCTGTTAGCTAAGGACTGCATACGTCTGTACTTTCAGTCTGTTTGCACCTCCACATGGGTGGCTGGATTGGGCTAAAATTTGCTTGCATGGTGACCAAGCCAAGCAAGAAGATCTGTAACTCTATGGGAGGAATTCACAGAAGTGTCGGTAAAAAAAGTAACCCAGAAGTGGCGGTCGACAAATTTGTAAAATGTCGTACGAACGGAAAATTCACAAAGGCAGATGTTACCATCTCTGAATGTATTGTAAGTCTGACAATTTTCTAAAATGTCGTATATCTTTTCATCGTACAAACGACATTTACCAAGAATTTTTAAACGACAATTTGTCTGACATTTTCATTTTGGAGAGCCTAAAGTGTCTGAAAAATTGTCGGTAAAAAAAATGAGTTTACAAGTAATTCATAAAAATGACGGGAAAAGTGGCGCCGAAAAAACCACGCCCACTTTTAACGACACTAATTCAAAAGTGTCGCACATGTCGGAAAACTGGCGGAGAAATGCTCTGTGAATTTGTCGGCTGTTGCTACGACACTTTCTACATTTTGAAGACATTTTTTCGTTCCCGACACTTTTGTGAATTCCCCCCTATGGCTTATTTTAGCCAGTTTGTTATTGCTACCTATGCATTTTGTTCCTTTATTAACCATCCTAAACAATGTGCATATTAGAATAATTTATCCCCAATTATGCTTGCTTTCTTTCCCTATAGAACGTATCAACAAAATTTATTGTGCAGGAAGTTATGTCTATTTGTATTTGTTAATATGAACTTTACGTGCTCAACAAGCATTTTTATAAAATTAAAAAAATACCTTTGTAAAAGCCCTAAACAAATAAAAATCAAAAGAGAGATGGCAGTAAGAAAAACTAGCACATCAAGGGCATGCGAAAGAAGGTATCAGAAGCTTGGGGAAGAATTAAAACAACATTAGAGCCCCCATGCACTAATCTTTCCTCAGTATGCACCCCCAATTTTCCAAAATATTCTGAACAAATTTACAATCTTACATTCAAGCCAGGAACAATAAAAGCTGAGTAAAAAAAACCTTAGTTAGCACCTTCATAACAACAACTAGTCATAAAATCTGAAAATATAGTAGTGTTTTTATAATACTGAAAAAAGTCCCTAATGTGTGCTTTGCTATATTATTCTCAGGGGTAACACATTATATAGACTTTAATTAGATTTTTAGAACATAAAAAAATAGGCAAACTAATTAAATTTGTGTATATTGCAAGTGGTTAATGTTAAATTGCTGATAATTATTACAGTACATGTATTGCAATATATTTTTATAGAGGTTTGTAAAAATGATATTACGGTAGCTTTTCAATTTGCTTTTTGAATGAATCTAATAAATAAAACTAGAGGTGATCTTATGCCTTACTAGAGCTTGCACATTGCACACTGTTACTTTTAATGAACTTGTGTTTTTTTCAAGAGTAATTATTGCAAATATGGATTTCACATTAATTATAAATGTGTTTAAATACTACTGGCGCTAATTCTATTCCTCCCTTTTTTTTGTAAAGTGATATTAATTACTAGGCATGTTTGTGAAAATCAGCCTTCTAAGTTTTAAAAAACATAGCAAATGTAAATCCATAATCCAGAACTGCACATTCCAGTGTAATTACACACATGTATATAGAAGTATGTAGATATCTATGTTGAGACAGATTTTATTTTTATATAGAAGTGCTTGGTTCCTGGGGTATTTGTGACCTTATTGAGCAAATAAAAGCTTAAATGCTGAACAGATAGTTAATTTAAAAACCTTAAACTAAGCACAGTTGCTAATGATCTTAGAATACCCATGTGTGCCTCATTATCCTCATTATCCACCTTTACCATTTTATATATTCTATTTTCTATATAGGAAGAACATGATTCTGTCTCCTTCATCGAGGTGGCCAAAATGTTGATCAAATAAGCAATAATGGGCCCAATTCAATTGAGTGTGAAAACGTTATCTCATGGTTTATCACATGAAAACTCAATTCGAGGACAAAAAACATTTCTCCAAATTCAATTCCAAGTTTTTATTTCATAGACTATAATAGACTTTCCATGCAATAAACAATGAAATAAATTCTTCTGAAATGAAGTACATCTCAAATTGAATCTTGTCCACGACTTTTCACGTGATAAACCTTTTTTTCACTAAATTGAATCTGGCCCAATGTTTATATGTTACTGGTCTCTTATATTGGCATCCAAGCCATAATCAAACAGAAAAGTTCCACTACCTTTGCAGCTTTTATTTACAAACAAAAAGTTTGTTGATATCTGTCTATCTGTCTGTCTTTCTGTCTGTCTTGTCTATCTATCTACCCATTAGTCCATGAGCAGCAGTGACTTAACTAGTCTAGGGCCTCCTGCAAAAAAAATCTTCTGAGGGGCCTGGCAATTCATTCTTGGCCCCCCCAACCACCCACTGCCCACCCTGCCCCACTATCCCATCTGCCTGCGTTCTGCTTTCCCACCCGCAGGTATGAGAGTGGCTTGGGAGGGGGGGTATTGTTTTCAGCTATAGAGGAAGCAGACCCCATGGTCTGCCCCCCTGTGCGCATGACCAGGGGGTCTGCGTCCTCTATAGTTATTATTTAATTATAACATTTTGGGGTATATGCTATCTTTATAGGAAGAACTGTGCATGGGTCCACTTTCAAATGCTACATATAAATTAGAGACATGCAAGGCTTCTTACTTAAAACATTTATTTGTGCATTTTTTCCACAGCAAAAATTCATGTGAATACATTCAAAAACACACCACAGTGCAGTTTCCCCCCCCCCAGGTCTGCCTACCTTGTGTCAGCCACTCCCTCCTGACGCGTTTTGCGCCACTGGGTGCTTCATCAGAGGAGGTATATAGTCTATAGTTATCCCACTGTCCATAAACTTCCCGTTATTGCTCTTGCTTGCTTTATAAAAATAACTCATGTAACTCGTTGTTAAAATACCATTTTTTCAGTTAAGGTGACCTGTACCATTTAATTGTTAGGATTGTGCTACTCTATGTGAAAGCCAGCTTTCTCTAATTCAATCCTGTGCAAGAGCTGTCTGTTTCTTGATAAAACTCAAAGTAGTTTGTGTTTTTATTATCCTCTGAAACCTTTCCCAAAAATGATGTTAAATAATACCATTTTTATTGCTTTTTTACCGACTGCACTTTATTCTTTCTTTTGAAAAATCAATTACTTTCTCAGCAATATTGTTTGTGCTGTGATTCTTTGTAATGTCAAGCTTTAACTTTTTTACAGAATTAAGTTTGATTTTTCCTTACAAAGAGTAAAAAGTAGCATTGCTGTATTGAGAGGAAATCCTTACAGGCAGCACATTGTGTACAGTCACTGAAGTTCTTGAAAAAAACTTTCTCCTCATTATAACTTTACACTTTTTTGCTCAGCACAGTCTTAACCTTTGTCCACAGAATATTTTAGTCACAGCAAATGGAATTACTTTTTTACAGTCAAAAAAAGCTGGCACCATATGTACTGATGGGAATGCTATGTTTTTGTGTAATAGACATTAGGGGGCAGATTTATAAAAATATGAGATTTGAGCTCACCATAAAAACTCTCTTTCTATTCATTCCTATGGGAATCTTAAAACCATAACTATCAATGGGTGAAATGATTCATAATGCATCAAAGGGTTCATGCCTTAGGGGTATCCCAGTGGGGCAATTTATACGGTTATGGGGGCACCCAACAAGGTCTTAAATTGAGATATTGTACTAACTATAGTAGAGATGCCCATACTATTCGCCGTAGTGTGATGAAACACTGGGATGTGTTGTTACAGGACCAAATGTTGTCTAGGGTTATGGATCCAACACCCTTGTTTGTTTTCCGAAAAAGGCTTTATATAGCCTCATGGATATCAAGGAGTCAATATAGTTCCAGGGGCCAAATAAATATTTCAGCATGGTTGAGATACAAGGGCACCTACCGGTGTGGCCGAGGCAGATGTAAAGCTTTTTTGGTGATTAAAGTCTCTAGCTATTATAGTAGTACTTATATGGGCAAGTCTTATAATATTAACCAGTTTTTTAATTGTCGAAAAAGGAGTGGTCTACTTGGCCACTTGTGATTGTGGGGCCCAATATGTAGGGAAAATCTCCCATAATGCTGGTGTCAGATTTTTGGAACATATGTCAGCCATAGAAAGACATGATGTAAGATTGGCTGTTCCAAAACATGGGTGTGAAAGACATAACAGTAGGGCTGAGGTAATGTTCCAGATTGTAGGTAAGTCAAGACATAATGTGAGAAAAGGTGATGTTGAGAAAAAACTTTTGGCGTATTGGATTTATCACCTTAAGACAGTTGATATTTATGGGGGGTTGAACCGAGAATGGGAGGTCTCTTGTTTCGATTTGGGACTCTGGGGTCCATTTACTTAAGCGTGGTTAATTTGACTATATGTTTCCGTATGTTATCGCTGTGAATATGTTTCTGCCAAATTATTCGCAGCGACTACGTTTACTAAACTGATATGCGATCAGAAGTCATTGCGATCACTGCCGGTAACTACGTTAACGAACCAGCTTACGTTAGTGGTAAATTCTGCGAGTTGCAAATTAAGTTTTGTGAATATATATGCTATAAAATAGTCTTGTTTTATGGCATTTATTCTTGCATAATTTATGGCCAGATATGTATCTTCAAAACTGAAAAAACTAAATTTTATAGATATTCTCAACAACACAGTAAACAGATTTCACCCAATCAAATATGTATGCATCATATACATCCACATTTCAATACATCCAGTCACAAGACTTACCTCCGGCCAATAGAATCATATAAAAAAAATTAATAAACAAGTTTTACCAATCAACCTGTGTGCATCATATAAATGTAGTTTAATCTAGGCTGATGAAGCCTTTGATCCCTCCTAGCCATAATTTGTCTTTCATCTGAAAAAGCTGCTGTAGCAGCAGACAAAAGAATAATCCAACAGATCTTTGATTATCCTGTCACTTCTCTCTTCTCCTGTCAGGAATGGCAACATGAACAAGAATGATGGGTAAAACAAGGTGTTATTGGATATTTCCTGTCCCCTAGAGAATTTTCAGTCGAAAAAATCATTTGCCACCACTATATAAATGGCGGTAACATTTTGAGAATATTTTTACTTTAATTTTGTCTTTCATACATTTTGCTGTTTAGTAAACCAGGCATTAATTTGTATGCAGCGTTATTTTCTTCGAATGCGATAACTACATATTCTTGCGCAAGAAAATTTGCAAATTTATATTTACATTTTAAATTCCTAAGGGGTGGGCTTACACACCATACGGCTTTTGAGAAAGTGGTGGTAGCTACGAAATGCGTCAAGCGTGGTTTTTGATATGTTCCTTGATTTTAATGAAATCAATAAAGGATTATTTTTAAGAGACTGTGTTCCACTGGTGCTCCATGCTAAAGACATTTCTATCAATGGGTGAAAGTTACAGTTCACCATTTCATAAATACAATTTTAAAAATCCCATAGGAATGAATAGAAAGTGAGTGAATTTTCTGTGGTGAGCTCAAATCTCATATTTTGATCAATCTGTCCAAAATCTCAGTTATGAATTCAGATCATTGTGCAAAGTGCAATTTTTGGATTCATGCAATTCTATATTTATATATATTCTATTTTATTACCATAATTCCTAATCTCACTGTTGGGGCAACTTTAGAGACAAGATTTGATGATCTATTGTATCTTATTTTAGGTTGGAATGGAAGTGCACGTTTAAAAACATTATCATTATGCAGTGAAGACCCATTCCCACATTATAATTAACCACAGATACTCGATGACTTTCACCCTTTTTATATAAAAAGTAAAAAGGAACCAGCAGCACACTGTGTTTAAGTTGCAAAAGTGCACCAAAAATGTATTAAGCCCACATCATACACTTAGGCTTGATAAAGGGCCAGGTGGGCCCGAAACATTACCTAATTGTATGATGTGGGTTTAATAAATTTTTGCTGCACTTTTGCAACTTAAACACAGTGTGCTGCTGGTTCCTTTTTACATATTGTTATGACCCAGTGACAGGAGTGGGTCCTCCAGTCCTCCAGTCCAGCACCTGACACTACAAGAAGTGTGTCAGTAAGGTGAGCGCTCCACGTTAGCAGGTGTTTCACCCTTTTTATAAATTGATCCAAAACAATAAACTTTGGAATACATTGCTCAGCCATTTAGAAATGACATAGCTATCCAAAAGAATGTAGCTATTCAAATCCTATATGTTTTGGTGGCCAAATGTCGTGTTTGTTTACATTTATTTATCAATCCAGAAATAGAGACCTGGCTTAAACTGAACTAAACTTTCAGTATCCAAGGGTGTATTCTGTCTGGCCCTGGTGCCTTGTTCACATTAATTTTGCGTAAAGCTTTATGTACCATACCCTGAGTCAGCCACTGACTAGAAGAAGCTGAGCCATCAGTGCCCCAATGGGTATGTCTTGAAACTCTGACTCCTCAGTTGTATACACTGAATATTTGAACTGTTTATACCGACTAGGTGTCTTGACATTTTTTAATCAAATGTATTTTTGACAAGATTTGAATTAATTGTGCTTTAAGTGGATAATATCAAAAGACTATTCGCGAAACGTGAAAAATTTGCAAAACACATTGAAGTCAATTGGTGTCAAAATCATTTTGACACGCGTCAATTTTGACGCCCGCAGCAAATTTTATACGCCCCTATTTTGTCCAAATGCATTAAAGTCAATGTGCATCCGAATAATTTTTACCCGCAACAATTTTTATGCACACGACCATTCTGACGCGCGACAAAAAAATTTTATGCAGCGGATTTTTCGCTGGCGAGTTTTCTCAGATTTATTTGCTGGTGGCAAAACGTGAAAATTCAATGTGAATTCACCTGCTATGTCTCACACTTGTATGTTTTTAGAATTTTTCAGTAATAGTCTGTTTGTAATGTATTGTCCTGGTGCTCCTTTCCTTTCTCTGATATTTAAGTCTCAATCATTTGGCAGTAGTCAAGCCTCCCTTCCCTGAAGGGCTCTGCACCAAAATACAGTAAGACCCAGACTTTACAATTCCCAGGGGACAACATCAAAACAGTGTACAGAGTGCCTGTTTGGGACTCATTTACAAACCTAGGTGATCAGTTGCAGTTGCCATAGCACCCAATCAGGTCCCTGCTTTCATTTTATAACTAGTAGTGGACTGTTCAAAACAATTTTCTGATTTGTTGCTACTGGAAACTGAAAAGCTACAATTAAGCACCTATGTTAATAAAGCAGTTTTTTAGCCGTATTAAAGTATTGCAAATAACACTTTCCTATTGTAAAACTCTGCCTAACAATACTGTATGTGTCTGTTGTTGGTTTTGACTTCTTGATTGCTCCTGGCTTCTGCCTTGACTACAAACTCTCCTTCTCATTCACCCAATTTTAGCCTATATATTATTTTTTGCTTATATGCAATTGTCTTTGTATTTTCTTTCTTGTATATGACTATAAACGCCTAACTAAGTTCAACATTAATGCTGGGCCCGAACAGTAGGCTAATGAATATACTGTATGTACTAGTTCAGTATCTTTGCTGTATGGCTCCTTCAATCACAATCATTATTCTGTATGTTCGCCAGAGCATTCCACAAATATTTTGTCTCAAATATATAATATATGAAGGTCTATAATAGAACAAACTACAGTATATACAGGATAAAGATTATGAGAAGATAAAGAAATTACTAATAGATGGCAAAGAATATTTTAGGAAGAATTTAGGCATGAGAAATCAGGAAGGTGCACTGCTCGAAGCAATAGGCATATGCATACTACATTAATTAAAATTAGAAGAAATCTTCTGATTTGTTTTTTTGCAAGATTTTCTTTATTGAGATTTTTTCAACCATAGTAGTTTAGGAAAGGAAAGTTAAAGAGAAGGGGGGAAAGAGATTGAAAATAGGGAAAGGAAGAAGAAAGAAGAAGATTGTAAAGAGAAGGGGGGATTGGCTCCCCTATACAGAGCTTCAATCAAAGTTTATGTCAATACCATCCTAGGCACGGGCTTGGATAGTGTAACTATGTCACTCTGCTTTCCAGCCCAACAAGAGGATAAGTATCTAGGTAACCATGTCTCTTTCTAGCCAGCCACCCCATATCTTCCCAAATTTATCTGGGCAGCCTCTGATTAAGTAAGTAAGTTTTTGGCTATGGAGAACGTCATTTATAAGCTTTTTCCAGAAGCCTATTGTCGGGGGTGCTGTTGCTTTCCAGGTCATCAGAATGGCTTTCTTGGCAAAGTGTAGCAGTTGCAGCAGACTCATCCATTCATAAGAGGTCAGCGATAGTCCTTCAGTAATGCCCAACAAACAGAGCTCAGGAGAGCGAACATTAGGGAGTCCAAGCTTAAGTGCACCATACACCAAAACCTCTGCCCAGAATCTCTGAATATGAGGACAGTCCCAAAACACATGCATGTAGTTTCCCTGATCAATATTACATTTGGGGCATACATCTGGAAGTCCAGGGTAGATCCGGGCCAGTCTGTGAGGTGTCAGGTAAATGCGATTAAGAAACTTGATGTGAATGTACCTATCTCTGATGGAAATATTTATCTCGGGTATTTGGCTGAGAATATCTTTCCATGAGCCCTCATCTAGTTGGGGGAAGTCAGGCTGCCATTTCTGGCAAAAGTGCTGCAGTGGGTCAAAGGCATCTTGGACAAGAAGGGTATAAAACCAACTAAGCGGTTTCTGAAGCTCAGGGCGTCTCAGATACCTTTCAAGTGAGGTCTCTGTCACCTCTGGAGCCCTTTCTGGGAACTGAGTCAGGAGTGCATGGCGTAATCTAAGAAAACTAAAGAGCATACGGTTGGGCAAGCCAAAATCCTCCTGCAGTAGGGGAAACTGCTTAAACTCCCCAGGCCTAACAACATCTCCAAGGACTTTGATCCCAGCCGCTGCCCAGGTGGCCGCATCAGGTAGCAATCTGAGTTGAGGGAGATTGTTATTGCCCCATAGGGGGGACCACCTTGACCACTTGCTCTTTTTTCTATATGGGGACACCACTGCCCTCTGGAATACTGTACACACCGTTTTCATACAAGGCATAAGGGAATATATGGAGGAGAGACCTCTATGCAGCTGATTGGCCAATGCTTCAAATGAGGAAATTACTCTTGCCTCGAGGACCACCGCCTGATTGTTTGGGTTAGGGTTCAGCCACCAAGAGGCATAGACTAACTGACTGGCATAAAAATAGAGTAGAAGGTTTGGGAGCGCCAAACCACCTCTAGCAACTGGGGCCTGTAGAGTCTGCCACTTAATCCTTGGCCGTTGTCCTGCCCGTATAAAGCCCCGCATTATACCATCTACTGTTGCAAACCACCGTTTGGGGGGTATAATAGGTGCATTATGAAACGCATATAAAAACTTGGGTAAAAATATAATTTTTAGTAGATTAATGCGTCCCAAGACAGAGAGAGTGGCAATCTTCTGATTAGTCAAGGGACAGTAATTTTTTACTTGTTCAGTGTTTTGCTGTAATTCTTTACATAGATATTTGCTAAATGAATGTCCAGGATGAAGAGGAGGTAAGCAGTATATTTTTTTTTATAATGAGATTTAAGGGCTGTAACACGAAACTTAGGGTCCATTTACACCCCCCCCATTCACAAATATTACTTGAATACATGCATAGTTGCATTTATCAGAAATGTTCATAGACTTGTTGAGTTGCATAGTTAGTGATTTGCAGTTGCTTTGTTCCATCATTACCCTTAAACTGATGCATAGAGAGAATTGTTTTGTTTTTTTAACAAATTACATATACAGATCAGCTGTACGTTCAGAACCGAGTAAAATTACATATTAACCACATCACAAAAGAGCCTAGAATTTCATGCAGAACAATAAAACATGATACAGAGATTTAGTTGTATAATCTTTTATCAGGTTTTGAATGTGACCAATAACAAAGGCAAACTCCAAACAAGCCAGCAGAGTGGACTTAGATCTCATTCTCATTTTATGATGCTGTTATTTACTGTTCCAATATGAATTTTCATACATTTTCATTCCTCTGCTGGATACTATGTATAAATAATAAACAGTTACCTGAATTAAAAATCATTGGGTTTTATTGGTTTAACCTTTGTGATTTTTTAGATAAAGCAAGTTTAACAACTGTTGAATATTTTTTATATTACACTCTATCTTAAATATAAAGAGAATCTATAAATAATGCTACATAATTATATCGTTAACCTTTTACATTTTAACAGGCTAATTAAGGGATATGGGAAAGGAAACAGGGAAAACAGCAAAATGGTCTTTTGCAACTAATCTATTCAGTCATAATATATCATGTATAATAAAAATACAATGCTCTGTCAAATAGGTAATGAATGCGTATAGAAAAAAAAATCTATTCTGTGGTATTGCTGGGAGCAGTTTTGGCATATATTACCTTTGGGATGTTTTGCTTTCTCTTTGGAACTTGCTGGTTTAAGCGCAGTGAGATTTTATAGTTAAGGTAGCTTTTGAAGTTGAAAACCACTTTGCTTACTTTTTCCTTTTTTTACAGTGAAAAATGTTTCTGCAGCTGTGAGACTTACAATATTTGAACTGCTGCCAAAACTCTAGAACTAAATGCATCAGGATATAAAAAAATAAATCTAAGATATGTCCTAACTTTATTGAGGCACAGTCTCAAATTTAGTACCCAGGTTAAAGTCAGATAATTCAAAAGTCATTTAGCATAAAAAAAACCTGTCTCATAAAAATATGAGCTACAGATGGAGCAAGGGGCATTGCAGATTATCCCATGATCTGACCTCATGTGCTTCAAATCTTGCCTCGTGTACGGCAGGTTTCCAAAAGGGGACCTAAGTAGAGAACACATCAGTAAAAGGTATAGTAATAAAACCTTGTATCGTGATTCCCTTGTATTATGCAATAAAATATTTTATAGTGGAGTAATTATTTCACTTCTGTATTAAAAATCACCCTTTAACCAAGTCAGCTGCAGGTAAAATGCCACACAAACCAGTTCCAGTTTCTACTTTATTAAATTTGTTCATAGCTGTCCAAAGCTGACTAATGGTACTTCAGCAGGCCCCAATACTCCAGCACGTAACCTTTTGACTTAAGAGCTGTGTTCTTCCCATCCATGCTTTATAAGGTTAAGGAGCACCCCTAATACTGCAGTGAACATCAGCAACAGTGGTGGTGCGACTCCCAAATGTATGGCCACATGGTACCTTGACAGTATGTAGAAAAAAATAGGGCCCAGCACACATATAGGTAAAGATGCTGTGAACAGTATAAATGAAGCAACATTTCTTTAAATTATTTCTGATTGTTACTTGTGGGTGATCTCTGATGATTAGATTACTAAAGTGTTTTAGTGATATAATTATAATAAGAAAATACATACAAGTTAATTTACTTCTAATTGTTATATATTATCATTTTTTACCTTGTATTTTAAAGGGTAACAACTAGCTTCTATAACTGTGTTGCTCCATGCCATTGTCACTGAATTACAACTATCAATATTCTCCCCTATATTATCAATGGTAAAGACATAATAGACCAGCAACCACAGAGCTGGATACATAAAGAAACAGTGCACAAAAACATTGATCTAGGTCCTTCCAGTTAAAAGGATACTACAATGAGCATTCAGCCTGTACTGATACTTGAATGTTTTTGGTTTCATAAATTCATGTCGAAGGCTTTAAACATTTTTTTGTAGCCCCGAACACCTAAGCAGAACTATATCTGTCTTTTTCAAGTTTGTTTACGGTGAAATATCGGCAAGCAAAACTTGCACTTTAATCCCAGTGTGTTAGATAACATCAAGATGACTGATGCAGCTCTGATCAAGATGATTCTCTTGGAGAATTCTCTTGCATCTGTAATTAAGCTTGGGATGCCTACTTTGGGGAGCTCAGGGGATAAAAAGAATCAGTTCTAACTAAGTTAATTCATTTACGTTTCCCAGCTGGGTTGTTATGTTTTTCCTTGAAATGTTGATTTTTTTTGTCCTCTATGAAAAAGTATTAAACATTTATGATATTTTTATACATCATATTAATTTGCAACTTCCCTGGACTATGCTGATTCTTCATGTCTACAAAAAGCTGGTCATATACTTTAAGAGACACTCATCTGGTAAGGTTACCAAATGAGCAGAGTTCATCTTGTTTTGGCCACCTATGTGCAGAGTGGCCAAATCAAATTGCAGTCCTATGGAGAACCATTGGGTGAGCATCATTGCACCCACAGGTGTACAACTGGCTAGGAGCTATGTGCTGTGTACCCCTGCTAATACATATTATTGGCTTGCTGAAAAGCAGATGTAATATTATAGTGTAAGCAGGGTTGTATTCAGGATTTGTGGAAAGGCCACAAAGGCCCAGGTCTAGGGCTGCAGAATTTTAGGGGTGGCATGCCGCCCAACCACACCCACATTGGTTCGGAAGCACTGGGGATTTGCAGTAGATAAAATAGTTTTTCAAATCTCCTGTGCACCAATCCCCAGTACTCCGGACCCATGTGCACTAAGGAAGGGGAGGGGACAGGGACAATGAAAGGCAGCAGGCTTAGGGGTGCCTGCTATGTCAATACAGCCCTGGTTGTATTTATATATAGGTATGCCTAGGGCGGAAGTTTTTGGGGATGGCCCTTGGGTGCCTAATTAATTCATTTTTTCAAGAAAAATAAAAAATCACACCCCAGTTGAAGCGTGAAAATGTCTGCATGAATCCAGTGGTAGAGCTGGATGGGGGGGGGGTGAGGGGTACAGGACAGGACATGTTTAATATTCCCCCCAAAAGCCTATGATCTTCTCTTGTTTACCTGTAGTCATCACTGTGTGCACAACATTGTTACAGAAGTTCAGCAGAAATTTAGAAATAGGTAGCTGCCTACTTCTATAGAGCTGTGTTGGTAAGTGATACCCTAATACACCCTAATACCGTCTGATACTAAAAGAAGCTGTATATTATTTAGTCTTCAGTGTTTTATTTTCTGTTATTTGTTGCCCTTTAATATATGTCTGGTGGGTCAATGGCTTAATTTTCAATACAAATTACTTGGTAAATTCCAGTATGAGCACCAGAGAAGAAAACATACTTGCATTTGCATGATTTCTCAGCTGCATCATAGCTCCAGAGGGGGAGATCTGATTTACACTGTCATGCAGTGATGTTTTCTCATTTGTGCTGTTGAACCTGCTAAGTGCTGTTTGGGGAAATTCATTTTCCATAATGAGTATTACAAAACACTTTAGCAGATATGTTCAGATAATTAGATGTATCAAGTTAAAGAAAAAATCATCTTCTATGACTTTTGTGCTAATGAGAGGACACTTGATCAGAAGCCTTTGGATTATATATAGACAGTTACTATTATTACAAAGCTGTTTATATGGTTTGTACAAAATAATTGAATAAGAAATGTGTATGTGTGTATATATATACATATAACTAGATAGGTGCACTCAGATAGCCATGTTAATGCCTAGGTGCTGGACAAAAAATTCATATCTATAAAACAAAAAAAACTTCCGCACAGCAGCAAGACCTATGTGTGCGGAAGTTTATTATTATAAATATATATATATAATTATTCCTGGAAGCATGAGTGCACACTGGGATTTTAATTAAACGCGAAAATTTTTATTAAATTACATTAAAACTGGTCAACGTTTCGGTCCACCTCTAGGACCATTATATATAGGATACAAGGTGATGGCACTCACAGGATTTGTAGAAAAAAAACAACTGGAGTTTAAAAAAAGAAAAGTTTATTAATCCAATGTTTCGGTTGTCCAACAAGGATGTCCACAATGGTCAGAACAAAAATGTTGTTAGGCGTAGCAGGCAGTAGATTTGTTTAGGCACTAATAATCTGTAATTTACATGCTTTTTTCGAAAAAAACGAAATTAAAATACACTTATAATACTTTATTATATTATTCAATTTTATACATTTGCCTTTTATGAGAAATCAAAATGTATTTTCTGCCTAAACTAGCTGGATGTATAATCATAGTTCATGTACAGTTCAAGTGCTTTAATGTACATCTATTGTTCTTTGTATTGGTCTGGCAGTTGGCTCTAGCAATACAGTATTTAATTTGTCACCAGGCTTAGGTTCTATATTCCAGTGTAATCTGCCTTGTGTGCTTTTTTCTGTAGCTCAGTTCAATTGTGAATACATAAAATCGTTTTTTACAGTTAAGTCTGACACCTGGCGACGGGACATTAATCATTTATTTAATGAAATTAAAATTGCTTAAACTGTGAAACAGCAAATCACAAACCTTAAGATCTTATTGGCTGTGTAGATCTGTAGATCTGGAAGTTAGGCCAATGTTTTTTAGCTTCATAGTTCTCTGAAAATGTTTCTGTTTGTTTCTTCTATTCGTTATAGTAGCTTCATATTTAAATGTAAATATATTATACTGTTCTTATGTACTCATTGCATAAGGTATTTTAAAATTCTTAAAAGCAGCACAGCACAACAGTAAAATAATATAATGCACTCTGAAGAATGATTTATCTTGCAATTTCTGTATTTTTGCAGGACTGGGAATTTCCACACTTTATGGGGGATGTTGATGTTAACCTTCCGGGATTGCCTACTGCTCACTTACAGTTCAGAGTTCCATACTTCCATCGGATTTTTAAAGAAGAATATCACATACATATTACAGGTATGTTTAACTGATCGTAATGTAAGATGCACTAGCTACACATAGTAAATATCTGTTGTTTGGCAGAGCCTATGTCATGACAAAAACAATATTTAAAGAAGGGCAAAATGCCCACATAGCACTTAAAATCACTTAAAACATAGAAATGCCAGCCTTTAGCTGCAGCTGTAGCTACTTCTGGACTGTCCCAGGAGTTTTAATATTTGCTAAGCAGTGCCACTTTCCATATTGGGTAACAATGTTATGTGTTTTATATACAGTTGCCTAAATTCTGCATGGTTATAAAAAAAAAAACAAGGGGATTTGATAACTATAATGTTACCAAATAGAGCAATAAATAAAGGATTCATCACAATTCTGCTGTCCATACTATCTTTTTGTGGCAGGTATCTGGGATATTTTGAGTGCTGCTGGAATTATAATAAAGAAACATATAACATACAAGTTAAGGTAAAAGCAATCTTTCTGTTGTAGGTCTATGTATATTGATCAGTAGATATCCAAAGGCTCAAGTTATCCATGAGAGGAAGTAAAGGAAAATGGGGAGAAATAGTTCTCCCCACTACTAGTATAAAAGTCTCTCTAGTAGAGACACAATCAGTGGCGGAACTACCGGGGAGCAGGGGGTGCGAGTGGGCCAGGGCCCGCACCCCCTCAGGGCCCCCCCGGCAGCCCGTGCGCCACTGAAAATGTGGCCGTACCGAGGGGGGCGGGGCCCGGCTGAGCATCACGCACTAGAGTCCGTCCCCCTCTAGTGACGCTACTGGACACAATCTATTCCCCAAGCCATGTATATAAATAACACGATTAACATCAGTGGTAAGGCTTGCAAATAGCTCTACCCGTGTGGCAGAAAACACACTGGTGCACATTTACAGGTGATAATCTGTACAATCTTTAGAACTCTCCACTAAGTAGACAATGACTGCAGGGAGTAATGTGCCTTTTGACTGCTGCTGAGTTAGCAGTGTACAGGTTGCTATTCTCCTTCTATAACCAATTTTCATGATACTATTATTATTAGTTTTTTTTCATTTCCTCTATATACACTTGCCTCTTTACCGTAGCAAATTAAGATCTTTTTGAAGTGCTGAAGATGGCCGTAGAGTGCAATTCTTTGTGTGTAAAGCTGTGCTTTAAAACGTATCCAGCAAAGCAGAAACACCTGGGGGCACATTTATTTAGCTGTGATGGATTCGAAGTAAAAAAACTTTGAATTTCAAAGGGTTTTTTTGTCTACTTCGACCTTCGACTTCGAATCGAACCATTCGAACTAAAAATTGTTTGACTATTCGACCATTCGACCATTCGATAGTTGAAGTTCTGTCTCTTTAAAAAAAACTTCGACTACCTACTTCAGCACTTTAAATCTACGGAGCTACAATGTTAGCCTATGGGGACCTTCCCCATAAGTTTTCTAAGCTTTTTTTGATCGAAGGAAAATCCTTCGATCGATTGATTAAAATCCTTAGAATCGTTCAATTCGAAGGATTTAATTGTTCGATCGAAGGATTTTCCTTTGATCGTTCGATTGAAGTATTTGCGGTAAATCCTTTGACTTCGATATTAGAAGTCGAAGGATTTTACTTCGAGGGTCGAATATCGAGGGTTAATTAACCCTTGGTATTCGACCCTTAGTAAATGTGCCCCCTGGTGTTTTAATGCTAGAGGCAATTATAAGGAGGGCATATTAGCACCAGTACCTTGTTGAAAAGCATTTGAAAGGACACCGTTTTACTCTTTGTGCTGCATCTTAAGATTGTAAATAAGACTTACAGCCTAGACAGCAGAAATAGTGCTTACAGTATTAAACTGGAAAGGGGCAATGCTGGCTTATCAACATTTTTAATTCATAATTTATTGCAAAAGGGCACTTTGTTCATGGACACATGTCTGCATGAGAGGAGGTTGTTAGCTGCTTGTACAGCTCTCCCAAATATTTGGTGAATATAATATTAAAATATTAATTACAACTGTCTGTCCTGGGATTATATTTTCTCTGCATCCACATGGAATACCCTTAAGGCTGATCCTGGGCCTTTTTCCCAGAATTCCTTCAGTTTTTCTAGGGAATTCTTTAGAAAACAGAATATGTCACTTTCTTAGTCATTTGGAAATTAGCAAATGCAGTATAATAGTCTGCACTACAGTGAATTTACAGTATGGCAGCTATTTTACATATTAAGCCTGTTTGTACACATTATTATGTTTGAATAATCACCTGTAAATGTGATGGTTACAAAACTCTCTCTGTACTTCTTTTTTCCCATGCAGGAAAATGGTTTAACTATGGCATTATATTTCTTGTGCTCATCCTTGATCTTAATATGTGGAAAAATCAAATATTTTACCAGCCATCCTCTTATGGCCAGTATATAGGTCCAGGAAAGAAGATATACACTGTTGAAGATGCTGAAAGTTTACAAAATCTTAACAAGACAACATTAACGTATGAATGGCGATCAAATAACACAGACCCATACACCAACAAGACCTACGTTGAGGGGGATATGTTCTTGCACAGTAGGTTTATTGGGGCAAGTCTGAATGTTAAATGTCTGGCCTTTATTCCAAGTATTATGGTCTTTGTCTTATTTGGATTTTTCATATTGTTCTTTGGTCGATTTAAAAAAAGTGAACTTGGGATGGAAAATAAAGACAAAACATACACACGTATCAAGAGGAAATCCCCCTCTGAGCACAGCAAAGAAATGAGTACGACTATAGAGAATCTACAGGCAGTGGTAGAAGAGCCTTTATGCCTACATGAGCCAACTTTAATTTCAATCAAGACAAAATCCAGTGAAATATCAAATTGCCCTTCTCCTTCACTGGCCTCTGAGACACTGAGATCATCAGAACACTGTATTCCCACTGACGACCCTGAAAGCTAACTATGGTACAAACACTTGGCAATAATGAACTGTTTTGTGTGTGGTTTCTTATTTCATAATACATTTTGTGATAGAAATATATGTTTAAATTTGACAGCACTAAACCATATTTCCTTAAAGGTGCTCACAACTGTAAAACTTGCACACTTTTGTACTGTGCTATACGTGCCTCTGTTGTAACATTCCTTAGAAAATAGTTGCACACCTCTGTAGTATACAAGCTAATGTGACATTAGTTGGCAAACACATATTTACAGATGAATCACTGTGCCTTGATAATGTCATACTTTAATAAACCACAAAAAAAAACAAGTGAATTAGAATAACGTAATGTTTATAGGATAAGTGTAAGGGGCCTATTTATTATTCTGTGTAAAATAAAATTTGCTAAAAAAAAGATGTATAAAATAAATTTATCATGGTGTGTAATTTTACACCATGCAAACATCAGATTTGCAGCTGTTATTTGACATTGCTTCCGGAGGGAATCACTCTAAAGCTGGCCAAACACGGAGAGATCCAATTTTCTGGCGATGTTGGCAAACGAGCGGATCTCTCCCCAATATGCCCACATTGAGGTGGGCGATATCTGGCTGATCTGATCGAAGGGCCCATAATTCTGCCAAAACAGGCGGTCGGTTAGAGGGAAGGCATATATACGAACAGATGTCGCCGTGATCCGACAGGATTTTTAACTCTGCCCGACTTTCGGCCAGATACCGAATGGGAAAGCCCGTCAGAGGGCCCCACGCACGGGCCGATAATCGGCTGACTCAGTCTGTCGGCAGCTTTTATCGGTCCACGTGTGGCTTCCTTAAGAAAAAACATAACATTTTACATTGTTTTATACACCACTGTTTATTACACAGCATAATAAATATGCCCCAATGTGTAGATTAGTTGAAGGCTAAAGGACGCAGCGTGCATGACCTTGGGTTTGGGAGTTATTATGTAAGCTATTGTAAGTACAGTAAATGTTACATGCAAGAGAATAAGCTACAATTATAAGGATTGTACCTTTACTGGTTTAATGATTGTTGTAAATTATTGAAAAAGTCAGTGTCATTTTGCAAAACTGCTTTTGTTTCCCTAATGAGGGTCAGTTCTGCAGGGAGATATTTGGAAAGGCTGAACTTGATGGAAAAATTTACCCATATTAAATATAGTTAATAGTAACTATTCATAGCAACTATTATAGGTTTGCCCAAAGCATATTTCAGTCTTAGGGGGAAAAAAAAAAAGATTCAACAAATAAGAAATGTGACTGCCTTACCATATAATCAGCACAATGTTCAAGAAATCAAAAGTAATAAAGCATTACACACACCATGCTGTTGTATTTCATGTTATTTGTCATGATAATAATATATTCTTAATGCTCGGGTACACATTGAAAACACCTTGAGTCTGAAATAAATAGTGTGCATATCAAGCAAACTTTAAAAAAAAAACCTTTCTCCAAAGTCACGCTCATGTCTAATAACACTGCTGAACTACTTATTAGAATTTGATATGAATGCATTTGCCTGTGAATTACTGAGGAAGCAGTCTCTGTTGGTATTCAGTATGGATGCAGAAATGCTGGTTATGGCACAGCATACATTGCTCATTCGAGGTACACATCATCTGTAATCACTGATTTCTTGTAAGTTGGTGAAAACCTAGGTTGAACCTGGCCTACCACTACAGACAATGAAAGCATTGTTGTGTAGGTATGCACTAAATTCAGGATTCAGTTCACTATTCAGCCCAGATTTGGCCTTTTTCAGCAGGATTCGGATTTGGCTGAATCCACATTTCTGGCCAAACCAAATCCGAATCATGTGATTTTACATCACAGAAACAAGGAAGGAATTTCTTTTTTTTAAAATGTACAATATGCACGTGATTCTCTTTCACCCTTCCTTTCCTGATTTGCATATGTAAATTATGGTTTGGAAAATAGTGGATCTGGTGCACCCCTAATAATGTGGTATAATAGCATTTTATGCTAGAAATTTTCTTACTGTCTGAATATTCCCATGTACTGGAATGGTCTATACACGTCTGAGCTGATGTCAGATAATGGTGTAAATTATATTATATTGTTAAGACATTAAAAAAACACAAACCTACTGTGACTCTCTTTAATTCACATTGCTAGAGATTATGATGCATAAGGAGTCATGCATACTTGCGTATATATATATATATATATATATATATATATATAAATATATAAATACAAGAGGTCCTCTGCACTCAACCCATTATAAATATATTTAAGACATTTTGTGCATACTGCTACTGAAAAATGCATTACCCTTTAAACAAAACAGGGATTGTTTGTCCATATATTGCAATATATTTAAGCTGGCCAACTACGTCAACTAGCATAGGACTGGCCAGATATTGGATGACTTTGACATAGTTGTCCAGTTAAATATATTGCAATATATGGACAAACAAGCCCTGTTTTGTTTAAAGGGTAAGGCATTTTTTATTAGCAGTACAAAATGTCTCTGTCTTAAATATATTGATAATGGGTTGAGTGCAGAGGACTCTTGTAATTGTCTATATGTATTTTGTGGTCACAGCCTCATTGCACCCCCGCCTAATGGTTTTAAAAATAGTGGTAAGCACAACTTTTCTAGAAAATCATATAAACATTAAATAAACACAATAGACTGGTTTTGCTTCCAATAATGATGAATTATATCTTAGTTTGGATCAAGTACAATGTACTGGATTATTATTACAGAGAAAAAGAAATCATTCTAAAAATTGTGGATTATTTGGATAAAATTGAGTCTATGGGAGATGGCCTTTCATTAATTCAGAGGTTTATGGATTACGGGTTTGCGGGTAATGGATTCCATATTGGCACTCTCATTAGAACCCCAAGTAACCCCTTTAATAGTGAAACACTCCATGTTCAATCCTTTACTCCATGTTAAAAGAGTGTTTGAGAAAATATAACTACATGAATTATTTTCAGTTCTTCAAGTTTCCATTTAACTGGCTTGTGTTAGATACTTAAAACTAACTTCTGGTATACAGCAGAAAGTTAAGCAACATTAAATCTTCTTTCTTTTATAAACATGTGAATTCCTTTATAACATAACATTATTTAATGAATGAATGTGATCCGATTCTTTAAGATTAATGTCACTTTAAAAGTGTTAATCATATGGCAGAAGAATGCAAATAAGACTGACTTAACTGCTAGGCTACTGGCACCTACTCCAACATAGAGGATTCAGCTTGCCAAATCCTTCACTTTGTGGTGATATTAGTTCATCACACCATGGTGATGTGGTGGTGATGACTTTAATGCTCTGTGTTGAGGCTCTGATGGTGATCATTGTAATGGCATCACATGCACGCGATCCTGATATTTTCTGCCGATACAACATTATCAGTCAACTTCACAATTGGTTCCTTTTGCTCTGTGTTAAGGTTTTATTTGTGTGAGTTCCTACATAGAATTCTTGTTCTTGATATTTTGATTTCTAAATATATTTGTAGTTTTTTTCTGATCTCCTACTTTATATGTATCTCAGCAGAATAGTGGTAACATTTTATCATTATTTTTATAGCCAGTATTATGGATCAGTGGTATGCGTCTCATTTAGATTGCTAAACCTTAAATCGACAATATTTGTTCATTGCAACTTTGAACTATTAGTCTCTTGATATATTGATATATGTGTGCCCAATGCCCCAATGCCCGGTAAAATAAGTAAAGAATGCTGGCTGCTTTGTGTCCAGTCTCTGTAAATAAATACTCATTTCATTACAAGCAGAAGGAGGTGGAATTTAAATTAATTTACAAATTGTTACTTTGAGCATGAGTTTTTTTTTATTTCAATTGTATGGTGATTGAACATTTATAATTTGAAAATCACTGGCATAAATAATATGTAAAACGCAAACATTGATATTACTTTTTTTTGAATGCCCAAATTGTGCCCTAATAGGAGAAGAAACAAAGATACATATTTATGACATAAAATAAACATGGCTTCTTCCCTGTTAACGGCAATATTTAGAGACTCGTACATAATTGTATGTAGTGATTTCATCACCTGAAGCAGTGTAGAGAAAACATAGAAAAATTTAAAATATTATTTTGAAAATAATCTCATAATGCCACTAGTTTTATGTTGATTATTTTAGGCATAATGTAACAATAGTTCTATAGAACTCAACATCTACCCTCCACACATGATAAAAGGCACTATCCAAAAGGAGTGACCCATAACTAATGAGATGTTTGCTTTTAAACAAATGATGAGGAAATGGTATCTTCTGATTGGTTACTGTTGGTGAATAGACCAATAGCAAGCGTTGCACCTTTTATTGTGTAACCCCATATATATTTCAGGACTTCTTTACTAGTTTAGATATGGGACCTGTTATCCAGAATGCTGGGGACCTGGGTTTTTTTTTTGGATAATGAATCTTTCCGTAATTTGGATCTTCATACCTTAAGTCTTCTAGAAAATCATGTAAACATTACATAAACCCTATTATTTTGTTTTAATTCCAATAAGGATTAATTATATATTAGTTTGGATCAAGTACAAGAAAAAGTAAATTATTTTTAAAAGTTAGGATTATTCAGATAAGATAGTCTAATTTTTAGGGGAGATGGCCTTCCCCTAATTCAGAGCTTTCTGGAAAACAGTTTTAAGTACAACAGATCCTATACCTGTACTGTAGGCAAATTATAGTTAGATATTTATTTAATGTTATGCAGTGAAAATGCATAAGTGTAAGTGCAATTATATTTATACTACTAAGTTTAATTGAGACCTGTTCAATGGAGAAAAAAATATTTTAAAAACTATGGTGATTTATATTTAAGTGTACAGCAAATATGAATGGAAGGAACAAAATATGCAATGTCTAAGAGCCCAGAATGATTAAAAATTAAAGTATGGATTCACAAAAGATTTGATGCTGGTTTGTATTCTGATTGCAGATACATCTTATATACTAATATCTAATATTCAGTCAATTTGCAATGTATGGAATTTGCATATGGTACAGGTTACTACTTAATTATACAATGAATTTGTTTTCTTCCTTAAAGTTATGTATTTTGCATAAGTAATCCTGTTGTTGCTTCATGGAACACCTGCAGTTTGGTGAGAACATTGTGTTCTTTAAATAGATAGAACATATCCAACTTCATTTATGTTTATGTCAATTTTTTCAAATTACTTTCATGGTTTACTGTACATCCTTGATATAAAATCTACAGAAAGACCTTTCAGCACTCATCTTACATATTGTGCTGAAGACAACTATCTATCCCTGATTTCTGCTGTTTCACTGGTATATAACAGGAGATCAGCTCACACACAGGATTCTTAGGTAATTCTCATTTTTATTTTGTTTATATGTAGACATATTAAAAAAAATTACCTTCCAAATACTGTCAGATGTTGAACTGATATAATGCTAAAATATATTTTGACATACAGATCTGTGAGCTGAATATTTTATATTATTGCATTATATTTTTAGTTCAATAGCTTGGGTGATAGCTGTAAAGTCCAACAAGCTTAATATGCTCCCTGCCTGAATGAACTAACATTTAAGGGCTGATGTACTAACTTTTGTTTCCCATAATCAAACTTTTTAGTGATGTAAATCATGTATATAACTAATTACGCTAAACCAAAAAGAATTTAGTTATGTGTAAAACTCACAAAAACCTCTAACTATGCTTTTTATATTCTCTTAATAAATAAGTACACATTGATGCTATTTTTAAATGCGAGTTTAGTCATGGTTGAAAAAAATCTCTAAACCTACACAAATTAAAAGTTTGACAAATAACCCCCTCAAACTATGGTGATTAGAAGTTTTATTTACTTATCATTACAAATGTATTGAAATAATTTGAAATCTAATTGCTTTCCTTTGGTGAGAAATGTGCTTCTGTGAGACATGGGCACTCACGCCATATAGTCTGTGTGCACTACAGTAGTATAGGTGGCATATCCCTTTTACTTTCTGAAGGAAAAAACAATGAAAACATCTGAAAATAATAAACCAATTAAGGTACTGTATACAGAAATTCAAGAAATTCTGTCATTTTTTACAAACTGCATAAGTTGATAGCTGTTCTCCATCAGAATCCTGCATTGAAATCAAATTTTCAAAAGAACAAACAGATTTTTTTATAATCAATTTTGAAATTTTATGTAGGGTTAGACATGTTGTTAGTTTCACTTGTCCTCTGATAAACTTCAGTCAGTCTGAATGGGAAGGTAACAGATAACCGCACCCTGACATTTGCATTGCTAAAAATGCTCACATGGGCCACTTAGTGGTAGATATGAGAACAGCACTCAATAGTAAAACACCCAAGACCAATTGTGACTCCTTCAGTTACATTGAATAGGAGAAACATTAACTTATCTGAAAGTAGTTCCATTTAGAAGTACTGGCTCTTTCTGAAATCACCGGGCAAATGACCAAGCAAAATTATATGAGATGGCTGCCTATTCACCAGTATTACAACTTAAAAATGCATTTATTGCTTCTAGAATAAAATTTTAAATTGTAAAATGAATTACTTACAATGTACACAGTGTAATTTAGCAATACAACTATTCCATAAACATCATGATAATCCCTTTAATAAAAACATGCCTATCCAAGAAAAGGTGAATTGAATATCAGGAGTCGTCTGCCAAGTTAACAGTTATTGATGGAAAGTTGTTCAAGGATTTGAATTATACTCCAACAAGGGATTGCTCTCTTATCAGACTATATTGGACATAAATAGAATTGTACTTAATTTGACTTTGAATTGATTTTTTTCAGACTTTCGGCTAAAATGTGTGATTTGCCGGCAAAGAAAAGTACCATTTTGTTTACTGTCCATGATTGTTTTGTATCCATTGATATGAGAATAGCAGACTGTTTAAAAGATGTTCTGTTTCAGAGAGCTCTCCTTTATTTACTACAAAAAAGTGAGATGGTAGATTTAAGAAACAATACTTAAGGGCTGATTTATCAAGGGTCAAATTCAAATTTTCATGTTTTTTTTATGGCCAAAACTGTCAAATTTGACTAGGGAATTATTAAAATACGATTCCAGTTTTTTTAAAAATTCAATTTTCGAGATTTATCATACACTGGCCCTTTAAGAACTCAGAATTGACTATTTTTTAAAACCTGCAGGATGAACAATTTGTAGTTTTTTGCAGCCTTCCGGACTAGTGATGGGCGAATTTATTCGCCAGGCGCGAATTCGCAGTGAATTAGCACGATTCGCCGTCAGCGAATAAATTCGCGAAACGCCCGCGAAAATTCGCGGAAAAAATTCGCCGGTGTCAAAATTTTTTTTTTCGAAAAAACGGACGCTGGCGTCAAAAACGGGCGCCGGCCTCAAAAATGGGCGCCGGCGTCAAAAACGGGCGCCGGCGTCAAAAATGAGTCGCCGGCGCCGTTTCGCAAATTTTTCGCCGTTTCGTGAATTTCGTGCAAAATTCGCAAATTTTCCGGCGAAGCGAAACGGCGCAAATTCGCCCATCACTATTCCGGACATCTGAATTTTTTTCAATGGAAGACCTCCTGTGATCAATTTGGAGTTGTTTGCAGCCTTCCTGACATTCAAGTTTTGAATTTGATACGATTCGAGTTTTCAGGTCGATCCTATTCACCCCAGTTTTGAAAAATCTATTTTTTAATAAATTTCGATTGGTCGAATTTAAAAAAAACTCCTATGAATTCAAAATTTGACTTGATAAATCTGCCCTTTAGTGTAATAATGGAAGTTTTACAAATGAAATGTGTACAAATATGGCATCCCTTATCTAGAAACTGATTAACCAGCGAGCTCCTATTTATGGAATGGTTAACTCCCATAGCAAATAATTTAAAATGTTTTATATAATGTCCTTTTTCTCAGTAATAATAAAACTGTACCTTGTACTTGATCCTTACTAAGCTGCACCATATTGGTGGCAATAATTATTAGAAGACTTTAAAGTATGGTGATCTAAATTATCCCTAAAAGATTCCTTATTCAGAAAACTCCATATCATAAACATTCTGCATAATAGATCCTATAAATATATTAAAATGAAATTGTTCTGCTTTAGAAGTAAAAAAAATAACATGCTTTATTGAGGTGAACACATTATGATCAAAAGTTCAGACAAACACAGCTCAGTGGTCATTTTGAACTGTTATAATTAAACATAGATTAAATAAATTCAATATTAAATAGGAATATTTGATATTAATGTACATATGCATATGATCTGACCTCAATACTGTTTTTTTAGAAAGCTGTAATAATCTGAAGGGTTTATTAAGGATTATACCTAGGTATATTTCATTTTTGCCAACAGTATATAAAGATTTAGATATACAAGGGCATCCTATAGTATATATAATAAAGTCTTATTGAAAGGCAGTAGCTCAGGTGAATGACACACCACTACAAACAATAGTCCTGTTTTATCTTCATATCTGAAGAATATAGAACATTCTTTGCAAAATGTAGCTAATGTTGATAGAGAAAAAGAAATCACATTCCTGTATTTCTGTATAAATCATGTAAAAAAAAGTCATGAATGATTAGAAAATAGATTTTATGACTATTCAAGTTCTTATTCTGCTTGGCACTGTATCTACTTACACATAAACAATTTTTAAGTGATGATTTATTGCTTGTCTTTCTGTGTATTTCACACATAGTTACAAAAACCAAGACACAGTGGGGGGTAATTTTTTTAAAGTTTGCGCAGCTCGTATTTTTTCGCAGATGGTTGTATTGTATTGTCCATGTTTTTTCCTGAACTCTAATATATTGCACTGCTCTGCCCGTCCTTCCAGGTTTTTGCGAATTCGCATTGTGAATAAATTTTTGCAAATAGCGCGCAAATGAGACTGGAGTTTGTGCGAGCTCACCCAATGTACGAGGTTGTTGTGCACAAAAATAGCGCTGACAGTAACTTAAATTCGCACTTTGCAAAACTGTTTTGTTAAGTGGTCATTTACAAGAGTACCCACAAATGGACACAATGTAAGAATGTATATTGGCGCAATTCTTTAAGGTTCTTATGCCCAAACACACTTTTGCACTTCTACAAGGCTGCCTTTGCATCCATCCAGCCTCTTCTAAGTAAATTCTCTTATCTCAGCTTATTGTTTTAGTTTTATATTTGTCCAAGGACTGTTAGAGCATCCCAATCCGGCAAATCACTCTTAGGTTGTGAAGTAGCAAAGAACTAGATGCTGTATGAATGACATGTGCAGATATGAATGTATTCCAGTCACTGAAAGTCATCAGTATGTTGTACAGGTATGGGACCTGTTATTCAGAATGCTAGGAACCTAGGTTTTCCGGATAATGAATACATAATTTGGATCTTCATACCTAAAGTCTACTAGAAAATCATATAAACATTAAGGGGCCGATTCACTAAATTCGAGTGAAGGAATAGAAGGAAAAAAGCTCGAACTTCGAGTAGTTTTTTGTGTTCCTCATCTATCGAATTGGCGTAAATTTGCCTGAGTAGAATGATTCGAATAGATCGAGCGCAAAAACGCTGCGACTATTCGCCCATTCGATAGTCGAAGTACTGTCTCTTTTAAAAATACTTCGACTGCCTACTTCGCCACCTAAAACCTACCGAATTGCTTTAAAAGCCTATGGGAAAGTCCCATAGGCTTGTTTTCGATTGAATAAAAAGGCATTCGATCGATCATTCGATTGAATGAAAATCCTTCGATCGAATATTCGATCGTGTGACTATTCGCTGGGCGAATATTCGCCCATTCGACTATTCACCGGCGCGTAAATTCGCCCGAATTGCCTATTCGATTCTATTCCCCAGTCGAATTTCGAGGGATTTAACCCCTCGAAATTCGACCCTTGATACATCTGCCCCTAAGTGGCAGATTTATTAAGGGTTGAATGGTAAATTCGAATTCAAATTTTTGAATTGTATTTTTGGTCAAAACTCACAAATTCGAATTCAGATTCAAGCTTTATCAAACCTTTACCCTGGAAATAATTCAAATTTGCATATTCGCTATCTTAAACTTGCCGAGTTCATATATAAATCAATGGGAGAGGTCCAGTGACCCATTTGAAGATGTTAATAGCCTTCCTGACATTGAAGTTTTTTCAGAGAAAAAACTTGATTCCAGTTTAGTCAAACTCGATTTGAATTCAATTCGAGTTTTTGTGTCGATAATATTCGAGTTTTAGACGTTCACTTTCTTTTCTTAAATAACCCCACATTCAAATTTCGAGTAAAAAAATTCACATGAATTCAAAATTGACCTTTGATAAATGGGCCTCTAAATAACCCTAATAGGCTGGTTTTGCTTCGAATAAGGATTAACTATATCTTAGTTTGTATCAAGTACAAGGTATTGTTTTTACAGAGAAAAAAGAAATCATTTTTAAAAATTAGAAATATTTGGATAAAATGGGGTCTATGGGAGATGGCCTTTCTGTTATTCGGAGCATTCTTGGGAGCTATGGGTTTCAGGATAACAAAACCCATACCTGTGTTATATTCTCTTCCAAGATATTATGCTGCACTCGTTCAACAATGTGGTGCATGTATGTTTTCCATACTGTACTTCACAGTCAGGGTGGATGGTTGGAGTAAGGATGAAATGAATTATAATTAAAAAAAACAACAAGTGTTCTATTATACTAATCATCTGCTGCAGTAAAAATTGTACATTTTACATCACACTACATTATTAGTTCTAGTGGAACACATGTGAATCTAGCCTAAGCCAAGGAGGAAAATCTGGAGTCCATGGTAGGACTAGGTGGACAAGGTTCAATCACAAGAATCCCCAGATCCCCATGTAGTGGATGATTTGAAATTAATGTCTGTGAAATAAGTATAGTGTTTCACTTTCACTGATGAGCGAATTCTTTTTAAATGTATAAAATGACTGATATATATACCAACCACAGCACTGAACTAAAAATGTTGTTGTTATGTTTCTTTAATCTTATTTTCTGTTGTGCATTTGTTTTACATGTATAAAAGTAATAAAGCATTACCTATAACAAAAAAGTTGAGAGAACGTTTTGCAAAAAGAAATCTGTATTCCCAGAAGTTCTGTGTTAAAAATATAATTGAACATTTTGTTTATTGTGCTTTGCAAACATTATCGTTTGTGCAGTCGTGCTGGCTCTGAATACATGATTGCTCCCACACTGCCTTTTATGACAAGGAATATTTACAAGTCCAGGCTACAAAGTGGCCATATATATTTAGCATTGGTCTAGTAATGAATGTAAATGAACAAGTAGTGGTAGTGCCTGACCTAATATGATATATATCCTATATACAATAGGATTTCAATACATTGAATATTTGATATTCTATGCTGCGCAAATGAACATTATAATTAAATAACTGACACACATTTTTGCTAGTGAAACCGAGAGCAGCACACAGTAAAAGTGGACAATTCAGTCTTCTCTTCCTGGTTCATAATTTCTGGATTAATCTTTCCTGGGCATCCAAAAATGGGAGTGGTACTGTCCTCTGCTTACTTTCTGCCCTAGCATCCACAAAGCCAATTTTTCTCTTATGACTTTCTCAGAGCTCAGAGTTCTTTTCTGACTTTACAGCTTTACATTTGTTTACATATATATCCTTGATAAAGGTCCTAATGTGGATCAAAACATTGGGCACAAGTGGACCTTACCAACCATATGGATACTTAACCAACCATGCACCTCAACAAATAGTTTGAAAATGAGTGAGGACACATTGACTTTGAGGTATATACAATATATAAATATTAATATATATATATTTGAATGATATAATACAATATGTAACAAATGTGTATGGCATGTCTCACAGCACATACATAGGTTTAATGCACTTATGCTCAAAGGGAATCCCTATATCCAAAGTTTTAAGTGAGAATATTATTTGAAGTGAAGCTTACACCCAGCCCAACTGTGGGTAATGTTATTATGCAGGCACAGACTCAGGCAAAAAAAGATTGGAAACCCTGTCATAGTTGTCATATTGTGTACGACAGAAATCCACTATCCAATAAAACTCGGAATAAAGTAAGTAAGCCAATTGCCAATAAAGCTATGGATAATTAACTTCTGTAAGTAAGCCAATTGCCAGCAGAGCCAGCAATAGATTTGTTGTCACTCTTACCCTCTCCCTATCTAACCTCTACTTGTTTTCATTAAGCTGCTCAATTTCCTTCTGCAACTTGCTTAGAATGTCAATATGTTTACTTGCATAAATGACTTTCTTCACTGGAGAGCCTGAAATACAAATGTTAACGATGAAACACTAAATAATGATTACAGCATATGCCATTTTCTTTAATATGTCCCATACAGTTAGAAAAATCTCTATACACGTTACTAGAATAACAAAACGTTACTGTCCATACAATAATAATAAGGTATATGTCGTGCCAGTTGTGTAGTATGCCTTAAAATTCACACAAAATGTGTCAATAGCAGTATAAAAGTTGTTGATTTGATATAAAAAAGCCATAATACACTATTGAAAATTTGCTCCTATACCCACCTAGTTTTTTATTATATCTATTTTCATTTAATATATATTTCTATTTGTGCTGCTGGGTCTGTTTGGGTCCACCTGCTGGTAGAAGAAGGCAGGCAAGGCAGTGTGTAATGAACCTGACCCAGCATAGAAAGCTCAGGTGCACATGTGTCTGGATGTCCATGTGTTTGCAGAGATTACACTTGTAATTCAATTTAATTGAAAAACCACAGACAAGTGTACATTTTTCATCACGTATTAATGTCATCACTTATTTTCATGAATTTTTAAAGGAGGATCTCAGCCTGGCAATTATAGACCTTTGAGTTTGACATCTGGGGTTATTTTCTGGAGAATAGCATTATAAGTCAAAATCAGCATGAATTTATCAATTATCATATATATATATCCAATTGGAACAATAAACAATTCTCAATACCAACGGATGGGGACCATCCACCTCAACCAACTTTAATGACTTAAAAATGGCAATTCAGGCAAACAAATTGACTAGTATTAAAATCCATGCTTAATATTTTTTCCATTAAAAATGGGCCTACCATTAACTTCCTAATTAAAACAATACTTAGCTGCAATTCATATATTAAAATACCATTAAACACTGTTGATTAAAGGAGAAGGAAAGATGGGGATGCCAAATGTTAGGCACCCCCAAGTGATTGTATTTACTTACCTGAAACCCCAGCCCGGTGCTCCTATCAGCAGAAAACTGCAACGGCCCGGGTTATTCCAGCAAGCACCACAGAGCGATCCTTTTCCGTCTTCTTTCTTCAAATTTCCCGGGGCAGACGCATGCGCAGTAGAATAAAAAAGCCGACTTTTTAGTTAAAATTCGGTTTTTCACTCTAATATGCATGCACAACCACGAGAAGCAAGTAGAAACCGGAAGAGGTTCACTCTGTGATGCTCACTGGAATAACATAATATAATATAAAAGCAAAAATACCTATTTCCTTCAAAATACCTACTTTCTTTAGTGAAAAAGAATCCTATGCCCAATACTCCAATTAAAAAATTTGTACCGTTTTTATGAAAACCCTGATTGTATGCAGGTAAATTCCCCCTTGACTTACTCTTACTGTTGCGGATACCAATCTCTACACTGTCGTGGACTGCTCTTCTGGGAAACAAACAGAATGGCCTGAGTTTTGCACGGCTGGGAAGGAGGGTGCAGGGGTTTATTGGCATAGAGATTAGCTAAGGCTAGCCAGGTTATGCAAACAAAACATAAAATAACCCTGCAAGTTGCTTCCCTGCCATTCAAAAGTGGGACTGTTTCCCTGCAGAGGAGCTACCGATCATCTAAAGTTTACTTTCTACAGCAGTCAGAGAAAGTAAAACAAAGGGTGAATTTCACAGCATATCAGGTTTTGTATAAAAATGGTACAATTTTTTTAATCAAAGTATATCGGTTTATTTTCATTAAAGAAAGTAAAAATGTGATTTTATTTTTTTGCTTTTACATCCCCATTAAAGCCCACCAACACCAGTGACCTGCATAGGGCATCTCCCCATCACTATACCTGTGCTTAAAGTTTATTGTATAAAAACCGAATCAATCTGACTAAAACTTTGGGGGTTATTTACTAAAACTCACATTTATCTCATATTTTTCTTAAATCAAGTTTGACCAAACTCCCATCTACGATTTTATCTTATTTATCAATAAAATAACTCAAAAAAGGCAGGTCATGAAAACACTCGATAAAATCGAGCGTAAACCCGACTCGTTCAAATTTTTCAGATTTGACTCCTGAATCGATTGATTTTTCTGCGTTATCGCCTGGAATCTGACTTTTTGCATCTTCGTGGGTATAATAAATCTTGAAAATTTTGAGTTTTTGCCCACAAAACCTCAACCAGAAAAAAAAATCAATATTTATTAAATAACCCTCTTGAAGTCAAGGCTTCTCCTTAGTTTTTGGAGTACGTTCCACTTTGGAGCACATAAGCGCTTACAATTGCAGCAATACAGTTATTCAAACTTTATTTTTTTATGCTGATTTGTGCTACTGGTTTCACTTTATTTTGAGCTTCTTCCCGCACTTTCAATTTAAAAATAAAATCACAAAAATATTTTCCTTACTTTGTAATAAATATTTATAACATTACACATCCATTCATTGTTTAACCTCAATTTGGGAGATGGTTTCAAGCATTCTGGTAATTATCGTCTGGTTATTTTAACTGCCAGCATTACTGACTACTAAGTAACCCAGAACTCTCTACCTTGAAAAAAGACAATTAGGGGCAGATTTGCTAAGGGTCGATTTTCGAAGTACAAAAAACTTCAAAATTCGACCATCGAATTAAAAAACTTTGAATTTGAATTTCGAACTGATTTGGCAATCCTGCGGTTGAATAAAAATCGTTCGATCTAATGATTTCGAACGATTTTTAGCGATCGATCGAAGGATTTTTATTCGAACAAAAAAACCTTAGAAAAGTGCTGTGGAAGGTCCCCATAGGCTAACATATGGCACTTCGGTAGCTTTAATTTGGCGAAGTATCAAGTCAGAGTTTTTTTTAAAGCGACAGTACTTCGATTATCGAATGGCCGAATAGCCAAAGATTGTTACTTCCAATAGTTCCAATCGAAGTCAAATGGTTGAATATAGCCTATTCGATGGTTGAAGTACCCAAAAATTTACTTTGAAATTCGAAGTTTTTGAAATTTAAACATTCACTCGAGCTTAGTAAAGGTTGTTAACTTTTATTGATTTTCCGAAATATTGGAACAAAAACTTCTTCAAAATTGTTTAGATAGATTTTTGAAAAGGTAAACTAAAAAATTCAATTGAATTCCCAGCAGTTCAAATTTCATTACATTTATAAGTACTTTCCTGACTGTCAGGACATTTTCCCTGACAGGCTGGAAAGTGTTTGAATGAGCTAGCACATTTATCAAAGCCTTTTGGCTGTTTAAAATATTCTGATGGATTGGGTAGTTTCCTAAAAATCGATTTAAAAGCAAGTTCATGGCAGACTTGCTTAATTGGTACAAAATATTTTCCAGATTACTATTACATATGATTAAATATGATTTGTAAACCATCTTTAACAAAAGAAAAATCTATTAATAATGAATATTCTCCATACCCATAAAACTGAGATTGTTTTACTTTGATAATGAGAAGAAAAAGATGACTGTACATAGTTTCCTGTAGTAGTTATGCCTCTGATTAGCTCTTTAAAATGGTTGGATTATGTGACTATGATAAATGGTTTACTAAAGTTTACTAAAGTGTAATGAACAAACTTTATAAATATGCCATTTTATACCGTGTTTGATACTTTTTTTGTATAAAGCACTTTATCAGACACCTTTATAAATATTCCCCTATGGTCTGGAATCCAGTACAGGTATGTGATCCATTATCATTTTTCAGGACTACCAAAACAAAAAAATCTTGTGATTGCTTCTAAAATAATATATCATGGTTTCCTGTAATATATCTGAGGAACCAGACCAGACCATCTGGTATCATTACAGAACATTACATCCTGTAGTGCATAACACATTTCTTTAAAACTGACATGTCAAAACTGTTTGTAAGAGAAACATTTATTTAAATCTTCACAAGAACACAATTGTACTAAACAGGTTCAAAAATAATAAGTGCAAGAAAATAAAACATAAATGATGGACTTCCCCAATGAGCACACCTTTTATACCATGCCAATACAGGAATAACTCAATTGGTTTCAAAAGAATAAGAGGTGCTTTTATCACATTTATACCGATAGATTTTTTTTTTCAAAAACACTTTCTACAATATGTAATAAAATATTTCAGCCAAAAATCAGTGACAACCCAGAAAATGTGCAGGTATTAAATAGTGAGAAATATAACAGATTAATTTTAACAAGGATCAAACAAATGCATCTCTCAAAGCTATATAGGTCATTTTTCAGCGTGGGTGTGTGCATGTGTCATTATGAGTATAAGTTAATAAACTGTCAGCTTCCCTGTTTTTTGGTGGAATTCAACCATTTGGAAAACTAGAATTAAAAAAATCTGTTGTAATCATTGAGACCTACTGAACTTTTCAGGACATTACTTAGTTTGTTGTTTTCAAATTTCTGGTTGAGTTCCATCTGCATACACAACATATCTGGCCTCAAGCTGACAAAAATGTAGTGCAGTTATAAGTGTGTTCAGTAGCCATTTGTTTTTTCTCCTCCATAATTTTATTCTGCAAATGGTTATATTAAGCAATATTGTTTTAATACTATTTTAAAATTATGTGCATTTTTGGTGTAAGGTCTTTGAGGATGAATAACATTCTTTATTTGTATTTGCTTCTTTGTATTTTTTCTGGAGACGAAAGTCATCAGTTCTTTTCACAGCTCCTGAAGGCACTGGGGGTCCACAGAACAACACATATGGCCATTCTAGACAGAGGAAAGAAAAATGTAAATTAACATTTGGAATCTCTCAACAAATGCACTGTAACTACCAACTCTCCCACCTTTTAGAACAATTTAATGTAATGTTTAAAACAAAACCTTTCCATTATGAGTGACTTTGGAAATGGCACATGCTATTGGGCTGATTTCAGTTTAGTGTAACACTGAGATAACACCATTTAGTGAATTATTCTATGACTTCTACATAGTAAGTGATTGTCAGGATCTGTAAGGGATTTCTAAAGGGCGAGGTGGAAGAACAGGATCAGGATTGTGACAGAGCCGGTGAAGACTAAAGAACAGGCTTTAACCAGGATATTGGCATAGAGTCAAGAACCGGCTGCAGCGCGACTGGGGAACAGAACAGACAGGACTGGAAGCAAGGAGCAGAGCAAACAGAGCACACAGAGCAGAAAGCAAGGAGCAGGACTAAACAGGACTGGAAACAAGAAGCAAAAGTGGCGAGAGTCAGCCCTGATTTGCTGACCCCAACCCACCACCAATAAGGATGCTGGGGGGGGAAAAGCTAAGCCAGGGACCCAGATGAAAAGGAAAGAAGAGTGTGCTTTGCTGCTCTCTTAACCAGGAGGTCCCAGGATCAAACCCTTATACTGTAACTGATGAAAGCAGCTCCCTTTCTTTATGAATATACACTGCACTTATGCCCAACTAATAGGCCGTATATAGTCCTAGTCTTGTGACTCACAGCAACCAATCAACAAAAAAGCCTTTTCAGGTAAAGCTGGAAAGAGTCAGAAGGAGGAGGCAAATAATTAAAAAACTACAAAAAAAAAATAATGAAGACCAAGTGAAATGTTGCTTAGAATTGGCCATTCTATAGCATACTAAGGGGCATATTTATCAAGGGTCGAAATTTAGAATTTATGGGAGTTTATAAAAATTCCCATAAACTCGAAATTCAGGGGAAAAAAATGACAAATCGAAATTAATTAAAAAGAAACAATTTTGTTAAATTCGCGTGAATAAGATCAACCCACAAACTATAATATAATATAATATAAAGTATAAAATTGGAATTTAAAAAAACACAAATTGTTAGTAATTTATTATACCCCGAGGATGGAAAAAATCCAAATCCGAAAATCCGGCATCTCAGACCTGCCGAGGTTGCATATACTGTAAATCAATGTGAGAAGTACCAAAAGATTTTATGATCTGCGCTGGGTTTCGTGCAATAATCCGAAGTTCCCGGGGTTTTCAGACAAAAATCTGACTTTTCAGGTGGAAATCCCAGAAAATTTGTGTTTTTCATGATTTTTTCTGATTTTTTCCCACAGACAAAATTTTCGGGAAAGTGTATTAATAAATAAGCCAAAAAAAAACATTTGGATTAGGTCTGAGTTTTTTTTAGAAAATATTGATATAAATTTGGACTTTGATAAATAACTAGTGCTGGGCGAATTTGCGTCATTTTGCTTCGCCAAAAATGTGGGAATTTCCTGTGAAATTTGCGAAACAGATGCCGGCGTCCATTTTTTTTTACGCTGGCGAAACGTGAGAATTCGCTGCGAATTTGCGCCTGCCGAATAAATTCGCCCATCACTATAAATAACCCCCTTAGAGTGTGAAAAAGCAGAATAGATACGTATAAGTTAGAACACATTTTTTAAGTAGATGATTAGTGATGGGCGAATTTATTCGCCAGGCGCGAATTCGCGGTGAATTTGCGCGATTCGCCGCCAGCGAATAAATTCGCGAAACTCCCTCAAAAATTCGCGTCAAAAATTCGCCGGCGTCAAAAAAATTTTTTTTGAAAAAACGGGCGCCGGCGTCAAAAACGGGCGAAACGGCGAAAAATTCACGAAACGGCGCCGGCGTCTTGTTTTCGACGCCGGCGCCGTTTCGCGAATTTCGCACGAAATACGCAAATTTTACGGCGAAACTGCGCAAATTCGCCCATCACTATAGATGATAGATGAGCACAATAGGGGACACCACTAGTGAGATTTCAGCACATAAACCATAACAGTGATTGTGTATAAACTGATCAATAGATGGTATTACACTACAAATAGACTCATCCACCTATTTATGGTCTCCCATTGCTCCAACTACTTTGAGGCTTGTGGGGAAGGGGCAACTTTTTCATGCATGGTGGGCCTGCTGGGTGGTTAAGAGTATTCTGTAAAATGGTAGTGAACAGACAGACAGACGTATTTATGCACAGTATGTAAGGCCTAACTCCAACTTTATTTGTGTTGAAATCCATCTAATTCATTTTAAAACACTGCTGCAAATAAATTGGCTACTCAGATATGCTGCTGTGTGTCATAGAGCAGTGAACTAGAAAAAAGCGAATTTTGCAAACTTAACAGACCCTCATCACTATGGAGGTAAAAAAGACTTAGTAGTATAAAAGCTATGATTACAGATTTCTATACCTTACATGGGTGAATTCAGGAGTACATATGGTGGGTTTGTTTAGTCTATAATAAGGTATAAAAGCTTAAACCATCCAATCATAGACCTAGGAAGAGCTGATCTAAACACAAAGAGAATAGATTAAGAACAAGTCGCCACAACTATCTTTCTTGACTATGAAAGATGTAAATGCAATTGCACTGACCCCTTCCATCTAAGTGGATGTGTTAATCAACTAAATATATTGCTATATGTTTTAATAGTGTGATTGTTGCTGTTATTACATGTCTATGTAAATTGTTACATTTATAAACTTTATATAAACTATTTAAACTGCTTCTTGTTCTTTAATGTCTATGAAAATTCAAAAATGCAAAACCTTAATAATAAAAATAATATACTGTCCAATCAATAATTATAGATTGCTCACAGTGAGCATAAAATCAACATAAAGATGTGTGATTTACAGTTCCCAAAATGCATTAATTTTAAAAAAAAACATGATTCACTTGCTCACTAATTAGGACCCTATAAAAATCATAACAATAGATGTTAACCCAAGATAACTGCTAGCTTATAGTATTTTCTGTCCAGACAGCCTCTTCCCCTTCCTCTGTCTGTATATGACTCCTGTTTACCTCCCAGGGATTAATAGTGCAATAACGTTATTGTGTTTCTAGGCACTCTCTACCTAATGAACGGGGTTGAAGATATATTCTCCACTTACTCTTCAAAGCAAAAGGTTGCCCCTGCTTCTCTAAACATGGTATGACAGGCAAGCAGAGGACATACTGATTAATGATAAAGGGCATCATGTTCTTGAAATTTGTTGAATGTGGTTTTCCATTTTGACACATAATAAATGGTATTTCTACAACCACACTTCCTCTTCCATATACACTGTATATATACTTACATTTGTATTTAGTTACTCCTTGTAGTAAAGAGGCTGTAGAATTGATTTAAAAAGTGGGGCAAAGATTAAATTGTTTAGCTTAATCTATAAACCAGAAAGCAAAGCTTATTGATTTGCTTCTATTGCAAATTTTACAGAATATTCTGCAAATTGGGCTGTTTCTGGAAATGATGTTTAATTTAAATTTAGAGGATAATACAGAAAGATACCTGTTCTATAATTTTTTTTTTACAATATTTTCCTGACAGCTATTTAGCCTTACCATACACAAATAGATCCACTCATTTGGCAAGGTCACCAAATGAATGTACTGTATATTTTCCTAATTTGATTGTGTAATATCTCTTCATAAATATTTCATGCTTTTCATGTTTTTTTTTATTTTATCTTTCTCGCATGGGATTTAGTTGGTGAATATTGAAAGGAACAGTTCATATAAGAGATTCTCTGAACAGTATAAGAGAATACATTAAAAATTGAATATGGCCCAAGTGAAATATGAATGTCTTATTCTGTCATTTGAAAGCAGCAAGTCTAATGGAGACTTGACCATATAATGAATAATCAATTGCTCGCTTTGCTTAAAAAGATAAATGTGTGTTGGAAGGACATTAAAGAACAAGTTCAATAAAAATGCCCTCATCTTCAACTCATGCAGAAAAATTGGATATGGTTTCAGGTTTCACTTCATACTAAACCCTTGTAAACTTGTAAATATTGGTTAAATATGCCACATAAAATGGCTCCCCAGTACTTCAAAAGACCATCCTCTAAACCATAAACAAGCAGGAGGGATTTCACACACCCTGAATCAAACTTGGGATGCAGATAATATAGATATTGCTATTTTTTCTGGAGAATTCTATGCATATCCAAAGAGACAATAGTAACAGTGCAGAAGAAAAGACTGTTTAAAGTTCTGCCATGGCAAGGGCACCCTTTCTCATCTAGCACTTAAGAGATTATTGTGTATCTAATCAATGATACACAACAAAACTATTACAGAAAGAGATGGATGGATTAAGATGTGAGATGACAAATGAGAGCGTCTTTTGTTTAAACAGATAAATGGATGCCTAGGGCCTATTTCATACAAGGGCCCAAGATACATTATCATGTCAGGTCTTACAGAAACCATCAGGTGATGCATCTGGTCAGAGATTGTCAGAAACCTATGGTCGAGGCAGTATAATACATAGTATTTATTTTTTAGAATCCAAGACTTTCTAAAGGTAAAGTGTATAAATAATCTGTTATATGGAAACGTAGATATATACAGTGAAACCTCTGTATATATATATCTACACATATATATATATATATATATATATATATATATATATATCCACCCCTTCAGACTAGAAGAAAAGAACTTTCATTTGAAGCAACGTAGGGGGTTCTTCACAGTCAGGACAGTGAGGTTGTGGAATGCACTGCCGGGTGATGTTGTGATGGCTGATTCAGTTAATGCCTTTAAGAATGGCTTGGATAATTTTTTGGACAGATAATATCAAAGACTATTGTGATACTAAGCTCTATAGTTAGTATAGATATGGGTGTATAGAATTTATGTGAAAGTAGGGAGGGGTGTATGTATGGATGCTGAGTTTCCATTTGGAGGGGTTGAACTTAATGGATTTTGTCTTTTTTCAACCCAGTTTAACTATGTAACTATGTAACCTCAATGTTACCTACCCTGATTTTAAGTTTTCCTACATTTTACACCATTTTTTGTGGTCCCATCAACATAAAATGCGTAATGCATTTCCCCAGTTTGACTTTTTCTGGATTTTGCACCATTTTTTTTATCAGGTCCCCTGGTTCTACAGGACCTATATGCCTGGACATAGACTTATAGGGATGAGCCTAGTGATGGAGCAGTGTTTTAACATCCGTGTTTATGAATAGAATTGAATGTCTGCATAATTTTAATTATGTGTCCATAAGAAAGAGAAGAAATTATAGTAACAGTGAAATAAATAACATTAATGTTGTCTGTTAATGTTCATATATGAGCCACTAGATGAAAAGGAAAGAGCTGGCAAGATTTGCACTTGTTACTTTGTTGCTTTTGTTAGTACAGGTATGGAAACCTGTTATCTAGAAAGCTCCAAATTATGGAAAGGCTATCTCCCATAGACTCAATTTTAATTAAAAAGAATATAATTTATACTTATTTGGTTTAATTATTGTTTAAAATATTTTTTAGTAGACTTAAAATATGAAGTCTTGTGTCAGAGGATGGACACCAATGCGCAGTTACAAGATTTATGTAATGCTACTAGAGTTTAAATTGCATTCAGTAGTGGGTTTAAATGCAAAGTTACATACAGTACGTCCAAGGCCAGTAATTTACATTTTCATTATTGTTTTCTAAGAGAAACTCTAAACACAACAGGTATGGCATTTCAGAACTGCACAATCCACTGCCAGAAATAATACTTAGATAGATATATTGCATAGATAGATTATATTATAAGGTCTTATATAGCACACTTGAAAGGGAATAACAGGAAAATGCAATAAGCCTGGAATGATTATGCTACTCTAATGAAAAATACACTGTTGCAGTGGATAGTACAATAAATATGTTACCATGTTTCAGGTATATGGCTCCATATTGCTTTCTGTATAATAATATATTATTGACTATACAATCCTAATTCACATAGGCAGTCAGTGGGACAGATGGATTATGTATCAATAATGCAAGAAAATCACTGGCACACAGGTAATGCTGGCAGGATAAACCACAATGCTTACATTTTATTGCAGCATGCAATGTTTCGGGGTTACCCCATTTATCAAGCAGGTAACCCCGAAATATTGCATGCTGCAATAAAATTTAAGCAAGGTTTATCCAGCCAGCATTACCTGTGTGCCATTTTTTTTGCATCCATTGGGAAGTGAGGTAGCTGATTCCTCCATTGCTGTGCACCGGGGAATTGTTTTCTGTGAAGGCCAGGGTGTGCGAGTACATTTAGACAACTAGGGGCCGATTCAATAAATTCGAGTGAAGGATTCGATTGAAAAAAACTTCGAATTTCGAAGTTTTTTTTTGGGTACTTCGACCATCGAATTGGTTAAATTCGTTAGAATTCGATCGAAATCGAACGAAATCGAACGATTCAAAGTAAAAATCGTTCGACTATTCGACCATTCGATAGTCAAAGTACTTTCCCTTTAAAAAAAACTTCGACCCCCTACTTCGGCAGCTAAAAGCTACCGAAGTCAATGTTAGCCTATGGGGAAGGTACCCATAGGCTTGCTAAGCTTTTTTTGATCGAAGGATTTTCGTTCGATCGTTGGATTAAAATCCTTCAAATCGTTCGATTCGAAGGATTTAATCGTTCGATCGAACGAAAAATCGATCGAACGTTTAGCGCTAAATCCTTCGACTTCGATATTCGAAGTCGAAGGATTTCAATTCGAGGGTCGAATTTCGAAGTATTTTTAACTTCGAAATTCGACCCTTAGTGAATCTGCCCCCTAATGTATCAGTAACACACAAAAGGCTGTAGTTTCCTGTGTCTATATTAAACTGGCCCATTGATATTTTGGCTTCCATACTCCTGTCCTTAGTCACAAATGGCTGCATATGAGGATTCATGATAAAGTGTTACTTGCATGTAAAGTTCACAAGCCTAAATGGATTTTTGTATATTTAGATCTTTAATAGAATGTTAGCTGTTGTTTGATAGATTGCACAGCATGGCAAGTAGGGGTAGCCAAAATGTCTACATTACTAAACAATCCACTGCATTGGACCTTGTCCAACATTTAAATTTACTAAAAATAATCTTTAGCATTAAGGTCATATTTTAGCAGTTCAATAGGTCAAGAAAACCTTTATGTTATGAGGACTATTTATTAAGTTACAAAGACACTGCCATCCTTATTCCAACTTAGAAATCTGTTTTAGTCAGCTGTACCAGAAGCACTCTCATTAATCTCACTGTTATCTGGAAAGCAGAATTTCCCATAAATAAAAAAATGACCTAGTTGGGCAGCTATTTTTATTCCTGTCACAGCTGAATTCTGTGAGTTGGATATATATATGGCATGGCGTACGGTATGTATAATTTGGGAAATGTTAGTATGTGTACATTATAAATAGTTTCGTTGTGGAAAAAAACCCACATTTTACATTGCTACATATTCCATAGAAATAATTGCTCAACCATTTACTGGATTTTTCAGATCAATATACCCTGTATGCCAATGATTATTAATAGGGATGCACTGAATCCAGGATTTGGTTCTGGATTTCGCCAGGATTTAGCATGTTTCAGCAGAATTCGGATGAATCCAAGTGCCTGGACAAATCGAATCCAAATCCTAAAAATCATGTGACTTTTCGGCACACAAAAAAAGGGGGGGAAAAAGAACATTTTTTTAACTGCTCAATGAGCATGTGGTTCTCTCTGCCTCTTCCTTGCCCTAATTTGCATTTGCAGATTAGGGTTCAGATTCGAGTCCCTATTAAACTGAATCATTCATGAAGGATTCAGGATTCAGCCAAATCCCAAAAACAGTGGATTCAGTGCATCCTTACTTATTAAAAGTTTCTGTACAACAATTAATATTTTTTTATAAATGTATAGGCAATACACCTTTCCAAAGCAAGCCCTATGTATTAGGATGAATGTGTACTGTTCCTCTAATATTTTAGATGAATTGCACATGAAGCAATAGGGTTGGGTGCTGGTGTGTGGGGTCCCTGTAAAATTCTTCTGCTGCCGGCTCAAGGACATAATGTTAGGACCCTGCAACAACAAAACTTTGTGGAGTGGTGACTTAGGGGCACATTTACTATGGGTCGAATATCGAGGGTTGATTAAGTATTAATATGACAAAAAATGCAAAACAATGAACCATGGGATTTTGCAGTTTAAAATCGATTTACCTTGCACTGACAGAGGGTGCACTCCGTGCCATGTTTTATCCAGGAGGAGCCTGTAAACCGAACCACATTTGTTTCATCTACACAAGTCTTTGTGATGTCATTGCGTATAATATCTGCTTGGCATGGGTCACTGACGCAACGTGGGCAGCATTCACTTTCTGGAACCACGCTAAATTCACAATCAATTGCCGGGCATGGCAAGGGCCAGCAATCAACTTCTCCTTGCTAAGAGCAGAGACATAAATGTAACAACACATTTCATTTGTCAACCAATTACTTGCATGCAGTTGAAAGAAATATTTTGGGAAAGGTTTGTTTTTCATACTTACTAAGCATCGGCACTGCTGGCAATTTTGTACCCATGTGTCTCCGCTTTTATATGTCAGCTCTCCACTTTGGTGCAAACATTGGCTACTTAGCCTTGGGTCACATTCAGGGCAGCAAAAAAGGTCAACAGTTGGATTCTCACAGTCACAAACCATACGCCGACACATTACTAACCCAACCTGCAGTAAAGTATATATATAGAATACATAATATATATATATAGAAAACAATACAGTGAAATATGGCTTGACATGAAAATTGTATCATGTTTATGGATATAGAAACTTCCTTGTATATTCCATTTAGTACCACAAAACCATGAACTATACATTTGCTAAAAAGAGAGCTAGATGTTAAATGTCTTCATTAGAAATAATTAATATATACTGTATAATATAATTATTGTAACAATAAGTTTTGTTGGCTACAGTGATAAAACTCACTTGTTGCTACTAGATGCAAATGTAACCAAAATTGTTCATGGTTGCACAAAGGTTGAACAACATTTGTGTATATAGTATAAAGTATCAAGAAACAGGTGGTGGCAGAGGGCCTGTGCTGTACGTACATCTGTGTTTTCATCTTTCTAAAGATGGCCATAGATGGTTCCTCCAGATGGACTTGTCTGTCAGATGAGTAGCGCAGCAGTGCACTTAGGCAATCTTTGTCTGAAACCAGTAGAGACCAATAATCAAATTGGTCTGATTTGCCCCTGTGAGTGGATGGCAAATCAAGCCCAGATTTGGCAGTGTATGACCACATTAAGGTGAGCTATCAAGCAGTTAAAGACTAAAGTGAGCTAATGAAAAACCAATAAGATTTTATGGCCTTACAGGTTAGATCTTTTTAGTTTGTCTCTTTTATTTTGAATCTATTTCCTTGCTTGTCTTGGATCATATACTTTGCAGTTACAGTCTGTATTTTCTGTCCAGCTGCAACTATAGACTTGTAGTCGTAATACTGCCATCCAAGTCATTTTTAAGTCTAAGATGCTCCTTAGATCTATTTGTAAAATATTGTATCATTTTACCTGTTCCCTAAATATGTAAAAATAGTTGCACTCACTACACAGAAAATCCTTGAACTTTTTAAATGTAGACATTTTCTATACAAACCTTGGTGCATGCTGAACAAAGGCATAGATTCAAAGGGGCAAATTCACTAAAGGGTGAATTTTCACCAGCCACACTTCGCACCAATTCGTGCAAATCCGTTGCCACTATGCTAATTCACAAAAATGCATCTCACCATCAGAATGCTGGCGAAGTTTCGGTAGCATCATTTCATAGCAAACTTTTGCTAGCGTTCAATTCTGCCTAGCAAAACTTCATTAGTACTCTTACACTTAGGTCAAATGTGGCATGCCCCTCAAATTGGTTAAAAAAAATTAACACAAAAATCTTTAATAGTTAGAACGTCTGAAGGCAATACCTCTTTAAAATATGAAATAACACCAGCGTTTTTTAGAACTTTTAGAACTTTCCGGTCACTGACATAAGATTTATCTCATCAGTTTGCCAGGTCTAAGGTGGTGAAGGAAACACTGGCAAAATTTTTTTTTATTTGTCGGCATCAAGAAACGGAGATGGGCCGGCGGGGCCCACAAGAGCCCGGGTCCAACCGGGTTTTTTCCCGACATCCCGCTGGCCCAGTCCGACGCTGTAAAATAGTAAGTTAGGTTGAAAAAAAAACATATCCATCAAGTTCAACCTTTTAAGTCTGTATAAATCTTCCTAACTGTTAGCTGATCCAGAAAAAGGCAAGAAACCCCATTTGAAGCTTCGTGTGCAGTTTCGCCCTATCGCCAGGCCAATTTTTGTCCAAGCAAACAATCGTTACTCCGCAAATTCACTAAAGTGCGAATTTTACAGAACGTTACCTCTTTTTTGCATTGTATGTATATTTTTTGTAATATTCTTGAAATAATTAGCATCTAGGGCTTCTGGCTTTTTTGCCTTCCAAGGTGGCAAACCCAATGCCTCCCCCTACCTCCAACACATGGACTTGTCCAGCAGTCAGCAGGTGATGGTTGTGCTGTTTTACAGAAAAAGAGCTGAATTTCTGTTAAACTCCCAGAATTCTGCTTTTGCAGCTGATAATGATATGATGTTTTGAAAACAAAACCTTTCACTACACTTTAGGTAAATCAATTTCGGAGGTGGAAAATCAAAGGAAATAAATCAAAGGAACACAATCAATTGGCCATTTTCCATAAATGATTTACCTGACATGAGCAAACAGAGCAGCGATCATTTTCTAGCACCCAAATCTGGCCATTGTGCTTAATCTTTCCTTCATGTGTGCAGTCACCAGAACAGTTTTTTCCATGTGGACAGCGACAATCAAATCCACCATCCAAATTGAAGCACACGGTGTCATTACTGCAGCTGTGCCTTCCTGTAGCACATTCATCAATGTCTGTAAAAAACAGCATACAACACTCTCTTAGATTATTTACTGGAAACCAAGCTTCATGGAGCTGTCCTACAGAAAAACACTAAACACTGTATATGAAATATATCGTAACACAAAAGGATCAGTGATACAGAACACATTTTTAAGATTGCTAAATATTAGAAATTACACTTTATACATTTCTAATTGCAAAATGACTTTTTAAATATAACTTTATTCATTTCACATTTTAAAATAAATGAATAAAAAAAAAACAAATTGTCTCCCCCATTCCACAATCTATGAAGATAAGAATTTCTTACCTGTAAATTGTCTTTTCTTCAGGTCCCCTCAGGCAGCACACCAAAAGAGATATAGGTCCTCCTACTAGGGACAGGAAACAACATAAAAACACCCTCCCATCCCGACATTCCCCTGTGTTAGTTACCAAGATCCACACACACACAGAGGTTGCTTTGACAGAATTTTAATTAGGAGGAGGGATAAATGGTGCTGCCTGAGGGGACCTGAAGAAAAGACAATTTACAGGTAAGAAATTCTTATCTTTCTTCAGGTCCCCAGGCAGCACACCAAAAGAGATTTTGAAAAGATCAATGGGAGGGAACAAAAATTGCCTGTAACACTTTCTGGCCAAAAGCAGCCTCCCTTGAAGAAAATACGTCCAGCTTGTAGTGCTTGGAAAACGTATGCATCGAAGTCCATGTTGCAGCTTTACAAATCTGCTCTGCCGATGCTTCCGCTCTCTGTGCCCAAGTCGTAGCCACTGCTCTAGTCGAATGTGGTTTGATTCTTGCTGGCGGAGACAAGTTTCTGGACTCATATGCCAAAATAATAACCTGCTTTAACCACCTTGAAATCGTAGGCTTCGAAGCAGCTAACCCTCTAGATGGGCCTGAGAAATTGAGGAAAAGATTATTTGATTTCCTGAACTGCGCTGATCTAGACAGGTAATAAATCAAGCAACGTCTGACATCCAACTTGTGAAGCTTGCACTCTTTATCCCCCACTGGATGTGGGTAAAAGGATGGTAATACAATCTCCTGAGAAGAATGAAAAACTGAAACCACTTTAGGAACAAAGGAGGGAGGAAGTCTCATCACCACTTTGTCAGGAAATACCTGAAGATAAGGATCTTCAATAGACAGATTTTGCAATTCCCCCACTCTCCTAGCTGAAGTGAGAGCGACCAAAATTATAGTCTTCAGCGTCAAAAGCTTAATAGGAATCGAGGAGATAGGCTCAAACGGGTCTTCAGACAACACAGATAGGAGAAGATTGAGATCCCATGGTGGACAAACATCCCTAATAGTAGGTTTTAACCTACTTGTTGCTTTGATGAACTGTTTGATAAGGAGATTCTCACCTAGTGAAATGCTTTTCATTGCTCCCAAAGCCGCCACTTGAACCCTAAGGGTAGCTGGTTTCAATCCCATATGAAACCCCTCTAGCAGAAACTGAAGTATCTGAGGAACAGAAGCCTTGTACGGATCGATAGAGCGGTCTCCACACCAAAAAGAAAATCTTTTCCAAATTCTAGAATAGATCTTATTAGTTCCTGCTTTCCGACTGTGAACCATGACAGCAATAACCTCTGACGATAGCCCCTGCTGTGTTAACGACTGCCATTCAGGATCCACGCTGATAGAGCTAGTCTGCTGGGATCCGGATGGTACACTGGCCCCTGGTAAAGCAGAGTTCTGCTGCAGCCCAACAAAACAGGATCTTCCTCCGCCAACTCCAGCAGGAGAGAAAACCAAGCCCTCCTGGGCCAGTATGGGACTACCAGAATGACTCTGGCTTTGTCCAGCTTGATTTTCTTCAGAACTCTGGTAATCATCGGAAGTGGAGGAAAAATGTATCCCAGACTGCCTCCCCAACATTGAAGCATGGCATCCACTGCCACTGGCCTGTCCTGTGGAAACTGGGAATAAAACCTTTCCACCTTGGCATTTTGTCTCGTAGCCATAAGGTCTGTGGTCGGCCGGCCCCACCGCTGACTCAACATCTGAAAGATTGATGGACTTAGAGACCATTCTCCTGGCAATACCAACCTTCGGCTCAGAAAATCTGCTCTGAAGTTGTCCGAACCTTTTATGTACACTGCTTGTAGCGTCTGGAGATGCGTCTCTGCCCAAAAAAGGATCTTGAGGGCCAACTCCAGCAAGCTCTGACTGTGAGTCCCTCCTTGTCTGTTCAGATGAGACACTACAGTGGTGTTGTCTGTTCTGATCTTTACTGATCGACCTCTGGTTAAGTGTGCCGTTACTTTGAGAGCTCTCCAAACAGCCAGGAGCTCCCGGTGGTTGGAAGAGAGAGATGCTTCCTGGGGAGACCACATGCCTTGCCAGACATTCTGCTCCAGAGTCGCTCCCCACCCTTGCCCGCTGGCATCGGTGGTGAGAATAAGCCATTCCTTTATGACCCATGGTACACCCCTGGACAAGTTCGGGTCCTTCCACCAACTGAGCGAGTGCCTCACATGAAGGGGTAACATCATGAGATTGTCCAGAGAACTCTCTGTGCCATCCCAAACTCTCAATATTGCTCTCTGAAGAAGCCTCATGTGCAGTCTGGCCCAAGGCACTGCCTCTATAGTTGCTGTCATCGTTCCTAGAGCTGACATGGCCTGCCTGACTGGGACTTCTCTCTGCTGAGAGAGACCAAACAGGGACCTGCACAGGCTGATCTTCCTCAGCTGAGGAAGGAAGGTACGGCTCTGATCTGAGTCCAGCAGGACCCCTAAAAACTGTTTCCTCCGAGACGGCTTGAGACTGGACTTTTGATAATTGATTCTCCAGCCTAAAGTCTCTAGACAGGAAATCGTCTTCTGGAGATGACTGAGAAGAAGACTGCTGGAGGACGCTTTTACTAGCCAGTCGTCTAAATAAGGAACAATCGGAATCCCCTGGGTTCTTAGAAAAGCCACCACCACCACCAAGACTTTGGTGAATATTCGAGGAGATGAGGACAGACCGAATGGTAGAGCCGCAAACTGATAATGACTTGTCTTGTGCTGATCTCTGATGGCAATCCTCAGAAATTGCTGATGTTCCTCCCAAATCGGAATATGGAGGTAGGCGTCCTGAAGATCGATTGTAGCCATAAAATCTCCTTCTTGCAAAATTGAGACTGCTGATCTGACGCCTTCCATCCTGAAATGAATCTTTTTCATGAAGGTATTGAGATAAACTAAATTGATGATCATCCGGAATTTGCCTGACCGCTTGGGGACCAAAAAAACGGAGGAATAGATCCCTCTTCCTTCCTCGCCTCGTGGAACAGGAACCAAAACCCGGGACTGCACAAATTCTTGAACTCCCCTGAGAAGAAATGTTCTCTTCACAAACTCCCTGGGAACTCTTGTGCAAAGAAAACGAGGTTTTGGGTAAGAGGCCAACTCGAGCCTGTACCCTTCCTTGATGATACTTAGGACCCAAGGATCGCTGGTGATCCTTGTCCACTCGTGAAAAAAATAACGCAGTCTTCCCCCAACCGGTCTGAATAATTTGGCGTCAGAACTGATCCGTCTTGCGGGATCCTTCAGACTTAACTCCTCCTTTCTGAGGCTTACCCGGCCTGCCACGTATGGAGCGAAAAAAAGTCTTCTTTCTTCCTCCCGAACCTTTATACTGACTTGATGGCCGAAAAAAATTCTTCTGAGGAAAAAATCGTCTGTCCTGAGGCAAAAACTTCTTCGTTTCACCCAATTTGGAAACTAGAACTTCCAACTCTTTGCCGAACAAAAAGGGGCCTTCAAACGGCATGGCACACAGCCTATTCTTCGATGCCAGATCTGCCGCCCAATGCTTAAGCCACACCGCACGTCTACCAGCTACTGCCAACGCCGACGACCTAGCTGCCATCCTGATGCTCTCCACTGAAGCATCACACAAATAATCAGCCGCTAGTTTAATAATTTCCATTGAAGACCTCAAATCTTCACGGGAGACTCCATCTTCTATATCTTGATCCAGCTGAGTAAGCCAAAGCCTAATAGAGCGAATAACACAAGCTGTAGCAACACCTGGCCTAAATCCTGCTGCAGAAGATTCAAAAAGCTTTTTGAAAGCAGCATCTACTTTACGATCCATCGGATCTCTGAAACTAGCTCCATCCTCAACAGGAATAGTCGTCTTCTTTGCCAGTCTGGCCACTTCTACATCAACCTTTGGTGAAACATCCCAAGTGGCCGACACCTTATCATCAAAGGGAAACAACGCCTTTAATTTTTTGGGCAGTGATAATTTCTTTTCAGGTCTCAACCATTCCTTAGAAATGATGCTTGAAATAACTTCATGCACAGGAAAAACTCTGGGAGATTTTCTGCGACCCAAAAACATCAAGTCTTGTTTCGAGCGAGGCTTATCTTCATCTTTAAGATCCATAGAGGATCTGACAGCCTTAACCAAATGATCAATATTTTCTACTGAAAATACATAAGCATCTTCCTTAACTTCCTCCTCATCTGATGAATCCATCAAGATATCATGTATGTCCGGCGCCTCCAACTGGGGGGCATCAGAAGTACTTGCCTGAGGTTGAGGCTGCGCAGCAGTTTTAAACATTTCAAAGGTTTGCTGCATATTAGTTTTAAACCAGTTCATGAATTGAGACATAGATTCGGGCACCTCTTGATGAAAATTTTCTTTAAAACAATCCGGACAAATTCTCTTCGGAAAATCCAGAGGAAGCCTAGCCTTGCATAATGCACATCTTCTAGACCTTTCTCCTTCCTGGTCTCTGGTCTCAGAGCGGGAAGACATGGCTGAAAGAAAGGGAATAGAAACAAAAAATTTTCCTACAAACATATCCACAAATTGGCACTGACACTAAACAAAAGGGTGAAACCTACCAGAGCAGTAATCAACCCCTACAGCAGCCGCAGTGAAGGGAGGCCACAAGTACAGAAAGAAACTGGCTTTTTAAAATTACCGCCGGGTCAACACGTGACCCGCAACCCGGAAGTAACCCCAACAGCGCAGCAGATGAGGAACGGCTATTCTCTCAGCCGCATACAGCGAGCACCGCCGGAACGTCACGTGATCTGCCGGCTGCAACCAGGAAGGAACTCACCAGCGCAAGGAAGAAGCGGCTCCGACTTCATGAACAGCCGCACGGATACAGCACCAGCTGGCGCCTAAACTCCAGTACCAGGGAGACACTCCGCTCACCGGAGGCCACACATGCAGGTAACTCCAGATTCTTATCTCCCGCAGAAAGCACAACTAAGCCCCAGCTGGAGCCTTTATTTTAACCCTTTCCAGGAGAACTAAAAAACCGTGAACCCGCAGCTACGAGTGAACGGTAGCCCTAAAAGAAAAAAATAGGAATCCTGCTGGACGCCCATACTACTCACCTGATCCCTAGAGGACAGGAAACAAAAACACAGGGGAATGTCGGGATGGGAGGGTGTTTTTATGTTGTTTCCTGTCCCTAGTAGGAGGACCTATATCTCTTTTGGTGTGCTGCCTGGGGACCTGAAGAAACAGTAAATTACCAGAAGTATAAGGCCATCTGTCTGTCCAACATCTCATTCTGAAACTAAGGGTATTAATGTTAGATTGGTCCTCCTTATGTTTCTATAATATCCTGTACTGGTATCGTTTTTTGCTGTATGTGCAACAACTGTTTAACAGGATCTGATCATTTCATTAAAGATGGAACATCTCACAGGTATAACAATGACATGGAGCGCTTTCTGTGGCAGAACCTGTAGAGATCCACCTTAGCTAGGAAACTTGAAGACAAGCCCAGACAGGACAGAACTACAACAACTAAAGGAAAACGCAGAGGCGAATTCAGGGGAAGGTCGGTGTAGAGGGCAAACAGTGGAAGAATCAATATATAGGTCAAGGTTTGGAAATGACACAGTGTTCTGTGCTGAGTTGGTGCAAGGCTGTATTTGACAATGTGCCTGTCCAGGGATGGATAAGCAAAGAAAGAGCATGCCAAGCATCATGCCTGATAGAAGAGGGGGCACAACGACCAAACCATTACAGAAGTAAGTAAAAAATGTCACAAAACTTGAAGACAGCCTGTTAGTGAATAGCCAAAGCACACGCTAATTTGAAAAACTAGCCCAAAATATGAAAAAGGATCTCAAACCATTATTGTTCTTTTCCCACCAAATGTTGCAGATAGGGATGTAGCGAACCGCCGCCGATGTGTTCGCGAACGCCGTTCGCGAACACCGGCAAAATTTGCGAACAGTTCGCGAACTGTTCGCGAACTTCGAACATCCGAAAATCGGTTCGTTCGAATCAAACGATCGAAGCCATTCGATCGAATGATTTCATTCGATCGAATGCTTCGATCGTTCGATTCGAACGAAAATCCTTCGATTTTAGCGGCCGAATGGTCGAACGATTTTGACGCGAACGCCTATTGGCGAACGTCGCGCGACGTTCGCGAACTTGCGGCGGACGCGAACAGTCGAAGTTCGCGCGAACTAGTTCGCCGGCGAACAGTTCGCTACATCCCCTTGCAGATACCATCTTATACACCTGCAGGTAGTGCTCCCCGGGCATTTTTTTATGAGATTAAGGGAACAATGTTATTCATATTGTTGTTAAGTAGTATTTAATTGTTTTTAATGTTTCAATTAGGTGTTCGGGTGGTTACTTATTAACTGGCCTTACTTCCTATATAACGTTTCTGTGAAAGCTGTGTATTTTAGCCAATGATTACGTATTAAATGAGACGCATCAGGCAATCTGTGATTTTAACTATATGAACTTAACATCGGTTTTATCTCCAGCTGTGGTCTCTGTGGGAGTGCTCATTTCTTTACATATTTTAAGTGCTCCCCAGGCATCCACCAAACCAAGAATTATCTGTTAGCCTGTCAGTTAATGGATAAGTCTTGCGATTCATCACACTATACAAAGTATTTCCACTATTTGAGAGTCCAATGGCAGTTAACTTTACACTACTCCAGCTGACATCCGGCACTGGCAGGTCTGTGTGCAGATGCAAGCCCACAAAGAAATGCTTGCTCCAAATGAATAGTTCTTGTGTTTATTATGCAGAGAGGCAGACAGCGAGGGCTTATGATTTTCTATGGGGTCTCTGAATACTATTTCTATGTATAAGTGTATATGGTACTGTCAAGCAGAGAGTTATATTTTCTGCCATTATCTGGATTGCAAAAGTGCAAGAAGACCACTAAGGGGTCAAGAACCTGCCCCCCGAATTCATTTTGGCAACACAAAATTACTGCAGGGTGCACAGTATAGGGTGAGGGCACAGGTCTAGGGAAAACAGTAAAGTCAGGGACCCATTGAGGCCTGCATCTTCTGCCACTCCCTTGCATTTCATAGTAACCCCTCCCTTTTTAGCTCTTCATTTGATTAGGACCCCCTTAGATCATAACAGAATAACAAATATATGAAAACGCAGGTGCAACAACACACTGCTATTGTTTCACTGTATATTCAAGACAATAATAAGAATTCTCCCCTTAATCCCTCCCTTTAAAGGGCCCTACTGCCAAAAAATATTATCCCCAAGCAAAGGTGCGGGCTAATAGAGTTTGCACTTTAAAAAAAAATTGCCCCCCACCAGCACTAGGACACTCGCATTGGGAGGGATCTATCGTGTGGGTCATCTTGCACTGGAAGGGGGCAATTAAAAAAAAAAACTACTGTTACCCCCAACTGGAGTGCAAGCTCTATTAGCCCACACCATTGGGAATAATATTTTTTGGCAACAGGTGCCCTTTAATCCTTCTCCCTAATCAATCTTTAGGCTTAAAGCTGCAAATGTGTTTCTTTGTCTTAGTTTTATTATTTATATCAAAACAATTTGGATTAGGGTAAATTGTTGGACGTTGGCATTGTATTTTTCATTTCTATGAAGAAGCGAAGAGCAAGAATACATTTTGCTTAGTTAACGGGCCCCCAAGTTTTTTACTTCCACTAAAAAATATGTTACACTGACCTTCGCAGGACTCTCCGCCTAAGGAAAACATTCCATTGTCATGGTAGCCGTCTCTACATTCACAGTGGTACCAGCCAGGTAGGTTAATGCAGTTAGCACGGCTGTCACATTGAACAAAACCTTCAGTGCATTCATCAATGTCTAATCAGCAACAAGAAAAAAAAATTAGTTTGATGTATGCATAACCTCTGAGCACTGTCTTGCTTGCAGTTTTAACTTACTCAGGGGTGACAGCACAGAACAAATAGTACTCTCGGTGTGACAGGTACGGGAGGTGAACAATACACTGCAGGGCATACTTAGATTTACATACAATTATTTCATTTTTAAAGCCAGTTTCATGTATTATTTTTGCTATATGAAAACCACTCCTATTATTCTCAAGGCTATTGGTGAAATTTAACATTAATGTTGTTTTCAATTTCACATATATAGTACTTTGCAGCCCTTTGCTGTGTGTCGTAACTCATATTTTTTTTTTTATTTGTGCTGATATCAGCAATGCCTCAGAGAAAACAGAAAGAAAGAACAGTACTCATTTATCCGGTGCCTGGGAATTAAATTTTTTAATCCGAAAGACGTCCTTTTGCAACAAAATTTTTAATCTATCTCCACCCCTCCTGAGAGGTGGTACATGGTCAATGGCTATATATTTAAAAGTAGGCAAAAGTAGACCATGCTCAAGAAAGTCTGGTTGTTATACCAACCCAAAATGCAGTGCTGATTGTGGAATGGTGTGCATCTATACATATATATGACACAGACAAGAGATCCTCTGCACTCTATATTAAGGACATTAAGACAATTTTGGGAGAATGTAATAAATATTGGTAACAGAAAAACTATTTGCAAAAAGTTTTGTGCGAACAAATTTTGCGTTGCGAGAATTTAATAAAGCTGTATACACAACTTCATAGGACTTAACCCCCTGCCCAAAAGGTTCAAATACATTCAATGAGAATAGGACATATTATTATAATAAAAGGCAATATTTATTAAACACCAAGCCAAAACACTTCAATTAAAATCAATTAAAATAATAAGCAGCGCTGCATGTGAACGGGGATCCCTTTAATACAAATATATTATATGCACTAGTGCAACATGCATGTATACATATATGTATGATGAATTGCTGCCTAATGAGACATGCAACAATACACTAAGCACCGCAGTGCGAAGGTAGAATGAAGCAACCAATGTTCAAATTGGACGTGTGTCCTTCAAATGTCCAATATTGGTATCCAAAGCGAATTGCTACCAGTGCATAGTGATAATGATATATCCAGGGGTCAGACAGAGCAGACGGATTGCCACATCAGGCCGACACCCTTATGGCCACTCGGTGCTAGGGTATGTGGTATCGTAATGGGGCTATTCGTGACTAGGGTCACGAATAGCCTATATATACCCTATATATATATATAGGGACCCATAGGGTTAAAATGCCCCAATGGCTTTGAGTAAGTTAGAGATTACAGATAGCAAGAACAGCTTTGTGCCCCATCAAGGATCTGTAGCAGGGAGTAGCTTCCCAAGGCTCCTAGATTGCCTTTAGTGAAGGGACCGCAGTTGGATAAGGGCGTCAGGCTTAGACTCCTTCTCCCTGACCATTCCACTGGGTGGGATCCAGACCATTTAAAGGTATATCTGCCTGGTGATGTTCCTTACTGCTTGACTACAATGCCTAAGGGAGTCATATTCCCCAGCTGTATCCTCCTTTGCCTATCTCAGCACTGCTAATACTACGTGCATATACCTCATGTCTGTAAGTAAACCCATGGGTCATTTGTCTAGAACAGATAAAATTGTTACTCCTTTGTTTCACCATAAGAACCTCCTGGCGTCCACTATTCCTATTTATACTGCACAGTAGCCTGAGAGTTGTAGTTACACTACACCGTTCCTGAAATCTTCCACTTAGCAAAGGCCCTAGGCTGAAGTGTCACATGTAACCCATGCTCTTATCACTAGCTGGACATTAAATACTTTTGGTCTGCCTAGTCCAAGTTATATATACCATATATATAAATCATATATATAAATCAAATTGCTTTTATTTCCCACGTCATACATCAGACGTTTCAGTCCACATAAGGGCCTTTTTCAAGGATCGTGTGTATGACGTGTGAAATAAAAGCAATTTGATTTACTGTATATACTCGAGTATAAGCCGACCCGAGTATAACCCGAGGTACCTAATTTTACCTACGAAAACTGGGAAAACTTATTGACTCTAATATAAGCCTAAACACAACTACAGCCCTGTCTCCGAGCAGCGCACATTCTGCCAAAGCGACCCCCCCCAGCCATCAACCGGACTTCTTTGCAAAGTTGATGGTGACAGAGAATTGCCAAACGGATTACTGTGTGCATTGTCCCACTGTCCCACTACCATGTGCAGAGGGTGCTGTGTGATATTGCCATCACTGTTAATCCTTCATATAACCAACAGAGGGCGCTGTGTGATATTGCAGTCACTGTTATTCTTTAATATAACCAACAGAGGGCACTGTATGATATTGCAGTCACTGTTATTCTTTCATATAACCAACAGAGGGCGCTGTGTGATATTGCAGTCACTGTTATTCTTTCATATAACCAACAGATGGCGCTGTGTGATATTGCAGTCACTGTTATTCTTTCATATAACCAACAGAGGGTGCTGTGTGATTTTGCAGTCACTGTTATTCTTTCATATAACCAACAGAGGGTGCACTGTTATACTTTCATATAATCAACAGAGGGTGCTGTGTGATATTGCAGTCACTGTTATTCTTTAATATAACCAACAGAGGGCGCTGTGTGATATTGCAGTCACTGTTATTCTTTCATATAACATAACATAACAGAGGGCACACTGTTATTATTTCATATAACCAACAGAGGGTGCTGTGTGATATTGCAGTCACTGTTATTCTTTCATATAAACAACAGAGGGTGCTGTGTGATATTGCAGTCACTGTTATTCTTTCATATAACCAACAGAGGGCGCACTGTTATTCTTTCATATAACCAACAGAGGGCGCACTGTTATTCTTTCATATAACCAACAGAGGGTGCTGTGTGATATTGCAGTCACTGTTATTTTTTCATATAACCAACAGATGGCGCTGTGTGATATTGCAGTCACGGTTATTCTTTCATATAACCAACAGAGGGCATTGTGAGATATTGCAGTCTCTCCCCAAGTGAACTGTTGGTATAAGAATGATTAAAAGTGACTGCAATCTCAGCTACTGCCCGCTGACCCGAGTATAAGCCGAGGTAGACTTTTTCAGCACATTTTGGATGCTGAAAAACTCGGCTTATACTCGAGTATATACACACATCACAAAATGGATTTATATATACTACTTTTGACTCTGCACCCAAATTTATTTGAAGAAGTCCGGATTTGAGTGTGGCTGCTTAGAACTGACATATATTATTATATACTGATATATTAAGAATGACGAATGATGAATATATTTATTTTGCATAATTGTCTAATTAACTTGTACTGTATATGTTAAAAATGCATTTAAAATGTTCATATATTACTGTCTCTTTGTGACATAAAATACAGAGACACAGTTGAATTGTGTTTTAAAAATAAAAGGAGAGAATGCAATAGGTGTTTTGTCAAATGTCATTTACTATCATAGTGCATGCGATTTGTATTAGGCTAAGAAGAAAACATCAGCCAGAATCATTTTACAGACTTAAAATAGCACATTTCAGTGTGACAGAAATATAGTTTTGTTCTTCTCTACCCTTACCCTATACAGTACAGTATTCATAGCATACACTGTTACTGCATACAGTATCATAGCATAGAGATTCCATAATCACATAATGTATACAGATCACAGAGCTCTATTACTGCATACAATACACATATCAACATGCAACATTACTGCATACAATATACAGTATATACCATAGGGGAATACAGGTATACAGGTATGGGTTCTCTTATGTGGAAACTTAATATCCAAAAGCTCCAATTTACAGGAATTTTTCCTAATATATATTTTCCTAAGTATGTTTTAAGCAAATTCTTTAAATTCTTTAAACGTGTCTCTTTTTTTCTTTGTAATAATGAAACAATACCATGTATTTGATCCAAACTGAGCTTTATGTCGGTATTAGGGATGCACCAAACCCACTATTTTGGGATTCAGCCTAATCCTGAATCCTTTGTGAAATATTTGACCAAATACCAAACCAAACTCAAATCCTAATTTGCATGTGCAAAGGAAGGGAGAAAGAGAAGTTAAAGATTCTTTTACTTCCTTATTTTTTTTGATGAAAGTCACGTGATTTTAAGGATTCGAATTTGGTTCGGCCAGGCGCGAGTATTCGAATCCTGCTAACAAGGGCGAATCCTGGCCAAATAATGAACCTAGTCCAGGATTTGGTGCATCCCTAGGAGGTATAGTGATCCAAATTATGGAAAACCCCTTAATCTGGAAAACCAGAGGTCCCAAACATTGATAATATTTCTGATAGCTGAAGATAGCATAGGAATATTTTAAAGTATATGAAGGGTCGGATTTGGCGAATGGGAAACCGGAAAACAACCCAGTGGGCTCTTACTGACCCAGACCCGCTCCCTGCTGGAATCTCTGGGCGCTCCATCTAAACTCCCCTGATTGTGGCCATAAAAGAAAAGTCAAAGGTACTGTACATGCGGCAGAGAGGTGAACCCCAGTCCAACCTTGAACATACACGACCTTCAGTGTGCAATATAGTCCATGAAGCAATGAGCAAGACAAACAACCATATAACTGCTTTGTAATCATTATTTATGTTTATGGAAATACAATTTACCATGCTAAAGAGCTGAAAAATCTTACCGTTCCCTCTGACTGAATATGAATTTCCTTTAATGCTGTATATTAACTATATTTTCTTGTGTATTTCTTATAATAGGACAGTTACAAACTTGATATTAACATAAGGCCAAACAAGCAGTCTTTACAACCATTTCCATAAATAACTGTACCAGTCATAGGCTTACAATTGATAAAATGTACTGGTTTTCAAGACAGTATGGGTAGGTTACTGTTGATGGCAAAATATACACATATATCACAAAATATAACACATACAAATCCCCAAATATTAATGCCTGGCAGGGCATAAACCATAATGCTGTGAAGCAGAATGAGGAGAAAGATACTATACATATGAAAGGGTACTTGAACCTGGTCCAACAAAAGGTTAACCTATTACACCAATGTATCAATAAATGTGATGTACCCTATTATGTGTTACTTCAGCTCATCAAATCCTTATCTTGACATCTCTTCTGTAAGTTGGGGGCGCTGTTAGGTCCAGTGCCTAAATACATTGCTGATCTTAGGTGGGCCTGTGACTAGCTGAAAAATTAAAATGTAGGTGAGCCTGTATTATAGGTGCAGAGTATGTGAAGAGAGGAGATAATGAGAAAAGTATTTCTTATGGAATAATAACATTTCAGATGTTTATTTTTTATGAAGGGACCAGATAAGATTGAAAGATTTCTTGATTTCCCAGCCATTAGGACATTCATTCCCAGATAAGAAGGTTAGAGTGTAGGTTTTTTAAAGGTGAAAAAAACAGAAATGTAATTGTTACAATGGCCACAGAATATGTATTGCCATGTTATGTTATGTTGAAAATTTCATGTTTTTGTTTCACATATCAGAGCTACCACTGCCCAACTATCAAGCATATCTGAACTCACACATTAGTTTCCACTTTAACCATGCTGGAATAGATTGTAATTGTCAAGTGACACCAAGGCTTGTTTAGCTTAGCTGTCATACTGAGAGTTCCTTTAGAAAAGGTGACACAAGTGCTGATCTCCGCAAATAACACACACAGCTGTTTCTAGTCTCATACCCTGCATTAACTAACCATTCACGTTCACTCATTGGTAGCGCTATATCTTGCATTCCAACAATACTGTCATTGGACCTCCTACACTGAATGTAAGAAAAAAAAAGTTGAAATTAAATAATTCTTCAAAACAAACCCATTGATATTGCCACTAGAGGATTTCTGGCAGTGGCAAAGGGGTGATCCAGCATGCTGTATATTATGCTACTCTCTGATTTCCATATGCACTTATTTATTCACGTCAGCAATTCTACTGGAATGAAAAAACATAGGCGTAATAGCCTAAACTGCCTTTGCAACTTCGGCTACTATAAGATGCATATATTTTTTTACTGACGATTTACACTAATCCCAGTAGAGGCATAAGATATTTTTCTTTGTTTAGAAGGAATGCTTGAACTGTGTGCACTTGAAATCTCTTGATACAGCGAATAACTGGATAAACAACCAACATTTCGGTAAACAAAGCAGATGTATTACCGTGTCAGCACTTCATCTATAATAAAGAAATGCTCAGATCTCTTTCCCTTCACTAAAATAAAACAAAAGTGGTTTACATAAAACAGCATGGATACAAAACATGAAAGATCAGTAGAAATAATGAAATGTATTGCACTGCTTTTTTGGGGGGAATTCTAAAGGTAACTGCTCCTAGACCAATAAACAAGAACGGCACATTGTGCATTGTTTTAATATTTCCTACAAACAATGTTTGCTTTTCATGGTTAAATATTTAATTCTGAATCAGCTTTGTATTACTTGTGTTGGCAAAACAACAGAGCAGGTAGGAAAAAAGTGGCGTGTGACAGTTCCCCACTATAATGGGCTGATTTAGGAAGTTTTGAGCTTTTAAATTCTAGAAATAATGAAAATATTGTGGATGTAGATATCCTCTTCTGCCAAAACTGATCTAACTGGAAGCCTGCATGCTGGATGTGCCCTTTCTAAAGATTGTAATGGTATATGGGACACCAAATATCAAACCCAGCTCTTTAGTTGTCCAGAGCTTTCAAGTCACATGACTTTAAGGGGGTTATTTACTAAAACTCGAATTTATCACTTTTTTTTTTCTTAAATCAGGCTGCCATCCATGATTTTAACATATTTATCAATAAAATAACTCAAAAAAATTAACAAAGACTAAATAAAATTGAGTAAATCTTTTCGGGTTATCACCCGAAAACCCTGAGTTTTTTGGATTATAAGGTGAAACCCAATGCAGATCACAAAATCTTCAAATTGTAAAAGGGACATCTGCCATTGACTTCTACATGACCTTGACAGGATTAAGATGCCAGATTTTGGATTATGACTTTTTTCGAGTTCTTTTTCCTCTAAAAGTTCGAGTTTTCCCCTTTAAAACCTCGCCCAGAAAAACCTCAAGTTTTAGTAAATAACACCCTAACTGTTCAGATTTGGTTTGAATCTGGTAAACTAACAAACTCATTTTATTACAGTCTATATAGAAGTTATTTGTCTTCTAAGCTGGACACTGCTGCCTTAAGGTATTCACTAGAATTGTGGATGAATATCTGGGTCTCATTTTTCGCTGAAGTATAGGGAGAGGGATCCACCCAGGAAATGTATGGCTGCCAGGAAAATGCACTCAAGGTATTGTAAGGGAAGTATCCTATAGGAGCACTTCATATTACTGTAGTATTATAGTATGATAAAGAACACTTAAAGCTACCCCAGTAGCAAGGAGAATTTTTGTTATAAACATCTGCTGGCAGTGACTGCTTAGGTGTAGAATTCAATAATATCAGCATACCAAAGCATTGCCCTATAGACTTACAATTTACGAAATTAAATGCCATCAACTCAATATGTTGCCTCCTCATCAGAGGAATTGCGAGGACATAGTCATATCTAATTAAAAGACTATTATGCTCACATAAAAATGGTTCCAACATATGTCAGATTGTAATTAAAAGTACATTAAATGTATTTCCATGTGGCAATGCTCTGTTCTTTCATATACAACATATACTTGAATTTCTTTTAAAGAAAATACCACAACTTGACACTCACATTGTAATATTTAGAATTTGTTAATGTAATACTATAAATGAGTTTCTTTTCTATGCTGTGAATTGAGCATTTGCTTCTTACATAAATTGGTCAAACTCAATTACTTTGCCACAATTCGTGGTACTCTAAAGAAATGCAATCTACCTCCAACAAAACACATGGTAAGAAATGTTTTGGTCTCAGTCCCTCTAATGTTTAATCAGCTTTGGAGGCTCTTCACATGTCTCTGTCATTTCATCTGAGAAGATACTTAATAAACATCATCCACAGCCTCCATTATTTCAATTGACCGTTGCTCCCTTTGTTCTTATGGGGGGAGCCAATTATTTAAAGTCTGTTCAATCATTTTTATGTTTTGAATTTATAATCTATAAAACCTTTGAAAGCGATCAATAAAGTGATTTGGATATAGGAATGATGACTGAGTTTTTTATGTAATTTGGAGCACATGCATAAAGCTACTAAAAGTATTTAAATATTTTTTTAAAAACCCATGAAGGCTTTTTGATGAATTTAAAATGTATGCTATATTAGATATTATCAAGTGCAAGGTGTGATGTAATTATTACAAAGAAAAGCCAAATCATACAAGTGCTTGTTTAATGGCAAGGCCTTATTTTGGAGTATTCTACATAATGGGTTTCTGGAAACCAGAATAACTGCAATAGATGCACAAATGATTTGGATATATTAACATCAACTGTGTTTAACATATATGGAATTTTAAACGACACTGATTTTATTTCTACAAATTCTTGAAATTATTTCATATTGTAAAGGTAATGCGTTTTATTTAATCAACATGCTGTACCAATGTAGACGTGCAGGCTTACAATAAAGGCCCATTTTTAGAACATCTTATTATTCCTTAAATTGCTTTTAAAGTAATTTGTGCAAAATACCATTTTTTCTACATGTACCACTTAAATGGTAGATTCTATAAGAATAAAATAATGGTTATTACTTACCAAATGATTTAGTTTGCAAGAATCATAAACCCACAGAATTTTCCAAGAGTTCATTTTTACATCCATAACAGCCATTGGCTGGAAAAAGAGCAATCTTTAATATGGGACACTATATGAGTCTTACTGAAGCTGGTCATAAAGAGGAGCAATACCACTTTGCCCAGGTCACCAGATGATTGGGGGGATTTGGCATTCACCTGGGGCCTGTTCAAAGCCATTAGCGTCAGACAGCATTCCCAGGCCAATGTGTCCTTGCCTTATAGCATAGGTTAATGTAGATGAAGTTTACTGTGTTTATGAGTAGGATCCATCTAAGATGGTGGCAGTTGCGTGTCATTACTACACAAAAGGCAATTAGGTAAAGCTTTTGCAAAATTTCCCTCCATATAATTCTATGTTTGTAATCATTAACACCTCTGCCCCACTGGAGTTTCAAAACACAACTATATAATGTGTTTTCTTCAGGAGCCAACAAACCTACTAGTATGTTTTAAATAGATTAAAGAGCTGTTGTGTTACATATTATCAGTGATGTTGGGGTTTATCCTTAGAAAAAGTCTATGTAACCCATTGTGTTTAACTAAGAAAATATTGCACCTTACTGGAATTGTCATGGCATATTATATATATTTTCTCTACTACTTCATATCACTTTTGGAAATATATATTTTTAGAGAACAGGGATTTCAATGTTCTCTTTTCGAAAGCAACATGTTACAATATTTTTCTGTCTATAGCCTTGGTTTCATTCTCAAGGTCAGAATTTCCCAGATACAATGAAATATAGTTACTTTGCACTGACTTGCTTCACTGGAGCTGTCACATATGTCTCTATGTTCAGAAATCAGCGCTGATATGGCTTTAACAAGGCTATATTTTACTCAATTTGTGATATATCAATTATTGAAATATTACTAGAGAAATTTGGATGTTATGTGACTGTAATGCATATTTCTTCATGAAAACAGTTGGATTGTTATCTCTCTGCATGCTCCATATCATTAGACAGATAATAAGAATCTTAACACAAGGAAATTGCATGACATTAAAAATATTATATATTTTCCTTTGAGTTTGAAAAACTGAGATGGTTTGCACAGTTCCCTGGGATTGAGACTATATAAATGTAAAAGGAAAACAGAATGAGAACACTGCAAAGGATGGTTGGGTAACAACTGTGCCCTGACTTAAATTGGGCATAGAAGTTGGCCTTTGACATTTAGTAGTTATAGAAGCTGGCCCCTGATTTAAAGTGACCATTGGCTTCAGCCAATATTGCAGAGAAATCAAAGTCATATCATGGTTGAGGAATCCTAATATAAGGGTTACATTTAACTTAATGGAAAATGATCCCCATAAATAGGGGGATGTTTTTAAGCAAGTAACTTTGAGTTGCTTCTCATTGTAAGGTCACATTCACATTACAGACTTAATCAGGTGATATGTGGTTCACATTCAATAGGTTGTGCTAGTTCTATGCAAAATGGAGAGGTGCCAAAAACAGCATTGTATGTGGCAGACAATAGATGTCACACCCCCTCACCTCTATTCAAACATAGTTTTTCAGTTTTTACATATATGGCTTTTTTTAACACCTTTTGAACCAGTCACTCTACCAGTCTAGAATCTGGACTTGGTAGTCTTCAAATGTATGTCCTTTTACTTTTAGATGTAGGTACATGGCTGAGTCCTGACCAGAGGAGCTGGCTGTTCTGTGTTGTGCCATAGGCTGGTGTAACTTTTGTTTGGTTTTTCTTCTTGTGCTTTGCGGTTGGGTCTTTTGGGTGAACTAGTTGCTGTCTCATTGTGTTGCTGGGTTTAAAGCAGTTAGGGATGTGGTGTTTATTAAAAATCCTTCTAAGTTTTTCCGACAACCCAGCTACATATGGGAGGACCAAGTTCTTTCTCCTGTCCTGTTTTCCACCTTCACCGGTAGTCTTGGTGTTATCGATTCTCTTTCTACTGGTTTTCACAAAGGCCCAATCTGGATGTCTGAGATGTTTCATCTCTTTCAACTTAGCCTCTGTGCTGATGGGGATCTTGTCTGCTCTGTGATGTAGAGTTTTGATAACCCCCCAGTTTGTGATCTAGTGCATGGTGGGAGTCAAACAGCAGGTACTGGTCTTTGTGGGTTGGTTTGCTATAGACCTCTATTTCTATCTTTCCACCTCTCTGACCAAGCAGTCCAAAAAAGCCAGTGTGTTATATTGCACATCTTCATGTGTAAACCTGATGTTGTTGTCTGCGGTGTTGATGTGTTCAGTGAAAGTCTGTACCTCCTATGTGTGTATTTTATCCCATGTGTCATCCACATATCGGAACCAATGACTGGGAGTGATTTCTTTGAAGCTATCCAGGTCCTTTCTTTCCACTTCCTCCATGTACAGGTTTGCTACAATGGGCAAAACTGACAATCCCATGGTGCAGACATGTTTCTGCCTGTAGAACTTATCCTTGTACTTGAAATAGGTGATATTTAGGCATAGGTCCAGTAAGGAACATACTTGCTCTGGGTTAAGCTTTGTTCTGATGTCAAGGGTGTTGTCTTTAAGCAACCATTTTCTCACCGTTTCAACTGCCTCTGCAGTGGAAATGCACTTAAAAAGAGAATTAACATCACAGGATACCATGGTTTCTTCAGTGCCCATTGGATTTTGTTTGTAAACTCCTGGGAGTTCTGAATGTGATGTTATGTATTTCCAACCAAAGGGGCTAGGATGTTGGCTAGGTAATATGCCACGTTGTAGGTCACAGAGTTAATGCTGCTGACAATAGGTGTATCTTAGGGAGTCCATATACATGGAGGTGTTTCCCCTGGGTAGAGGTGATGATATGTGGCCCGATCAATAGCTTTGTCTTCCTTCAGCTGTTTTAAGAGGTCTATGACATTTTTCTTGTAGCTGTTGGTTGGGTCTGTTCTTAGGGCTTCATATGTCTTGTTTCACTTAGAAGTGTGGTCACCTTTGCATGGTAGTCTGGTGTATTAAGTACAACTGTGCATCTTCCTTTTTCCACGGGCAGGATGGTGATATTTGAGTCCTTTTTGAGGGATGGCAGTGCTTCCTTTCCTGTGATGTCAGGTTTGATGGAGGTGGTTTAGCACTGGCTAGGGCTGCAGACACTTTGAGGCAAATTTGTTCAGCCTCATTTCGTGGTACATTGTTGTTATGGATTGAGGCTTCAGTGGCTGCGATAATATCTACCACAGGGATGGTTTTTGGAGCAGTTGCATAGTTAAACCTTTGGCTAGGACCTCCATCTCTTGCTGGGTAAGAGCACAGACAAATTCTTTGCCTACTTTTCTTTGTGTTCCTGTGTCCCATTTCCTTCTTTTCTCCTCCTGCTAAAACAATCAACACCTAACTTCATGACATCCTTGCGGATTATGATAAACAGATTTTGCTTATTGGAGCAACATTCCAGAGGATAAATACCCGAAAAAAGATCTTGTTTACAAGTTATTCTCAATTGAGAAAGCCAGTTGGATGACTGGTGAAACGTCTTCAAGGAAAAAACACAGCAAGTCTAGTTGATTTGACTTATTTCTACAGATAGTCCTCCATTTAGGTGGCCTTGGCCTTTAAACCTTCATAGGTTTGGAATGTCCCACAAAAGCAACATTTGCCCTTTATTGGGTTTGGACCGGCTCATAGGGTCAGCAGGGGAAAATTTCTGGTGAGCCCTGATCTGGAGGGGCCCCCACCTGATGCCCCCTGCTCCCCGACTAGAAATTAGTTTTCTCATTTGTAAGGAGCATAAAAAATGTAAAGATGACCATTGGTTCCATTGTGTAATGCATGGTCATCTTTTTTTGCAGAAGTTTCAGCTAGGCAGAGCGTTATCAGCAGAATGGTGGACCCCTGAGGGGAGGTTCTCTGATGGGTCCCAAGTACCCCATTTCAAAAATGCTGCATGCAGTACGTTCCAACTGTGCTACTGAAAACCAGTTTAAATGCTGGCAAATGGTGTACGTGATAGCACAGCAGGCAGGGGAATGGAATTTACTGTGTGTTTATATTACTTATGGCCATCTTAACAACACATATATTTATAGGTTATTTATAGTATCTGTCAAGTCCTGTACAAATTATGTTTATAATAAAATTCATATCCCTGCCAGAAGGTATAAATTAGATAAAGGAATGCTCAGAGGAAGCTCTTTTGCAAATCTATCTATAAAAGCAAAAACATCTTGCATTTTATTGCGCAATAAATGGAAATGGTTTTCTTCACATTTGTGATAAAGCCAAAACAAAAAACAGCAGAAGTTTTATCAACTTGCCTTTGATGCGTTTTTTCAAATAAAACATTTGTTAATGTAAATAGTACTTCATATGTAAGGTAGTGCTCATCTGAAACACTTTAATACCCTGATCAAGACAGGATACCATATTCATAGCACAACCTCTAACAGGAATGCAAAGTAACAAACTGCGTATGTATGTATATATATATATATATATATATATATATATATATATATATATATATATATATATATATAATAAAGCAACTGGACCCACACTTCTTAGTAATCGTGAAGAAATAGATGTGCTTTATTCACAATGCATTTCCAACGTTTCCAACGTTTCGGCCAACATTGGGGCCTTGATTGGCTATTTGGTAGCCCCTATGTTGACTGGCAGCCTACAGGAGGCTCTACCTGGCACTATACTTAGTTTTTATTCAATTAAAACTTGCTTTCAAGCTTGGAATTCAAAAATAAGCACCTGATTTGAAGACCCTGAGAGCAACATCGAAGGGTTTGGAGATCACCATGTTGCTCATGAGCTACTGGTTGGGGATCACTGCTCTAGGTAATCCGCTAGGTAGAAGGGCAAGAAGTAATTTTCTTATAATTATTCCATAGAGATATAGTGATAAATTGTTTTAATTTTACAAAGGAGTTAGCGGTAAATACATGCACCAAAAGCAAATAATTTTTCTCAACCATTTAATTATTTTAATCACCTACTTATTTGATTAAAATGGAGTCTACAGAAGATGGCCTTCCCATAATGTGGAGCTTTCTAGATTATGGGTTTCTGGATAACAGAGATACAGATCATGCATGGTGTCATTATACTACAAAAACTAGTTCTTCAAGTATATGAGAAGTACTTAATATACTGTACCAGTTCAAGACATTGCTGTTTTCTGCCAACCAGAGGCACACTGGCAGTGTTTCCCCTTCTCTTCTCTTTTTTTACCCTGAAGGAACTTTATTCCACATAAAAGTCCCCTAATCACTGTATCACAACTCATCTGCATTTATTAGAACACAATTGTGTAGTAACATGCCCTTTGGGCATTACTGTCATTCGGGAAGTTTAATAAACAGCTGACAGCAAAGGGAGAAGATAAAGCAATAAGCATTTCCTTTTAAACAATATGTTTCACCCAAATCTAATATGTTTTCTGTGAGCTCTTCTGCATCTGACTTTTTACACCATTATACTCAGTGGTACTTAAAATTGAACTGAAGCAGAATGGCATGACTTCTATTGCATATTATATAGTTACAACAAATTTGCAAATTTTTCAAAAAACTCCCCAAAGTAACAGTTTGGCTACAGGATTAATAATACAACACAAATACAATTGAAGAATACTAAGCATAAAAAGAAGCAACCAAGGAACAATAATCTATACAAACTAAAATATTAATAACAATGTATTCTTCCTGGAAAATCAAAATGAAGGCATAGCATGAAGATAAACAAAGTACATGTATGGGACCTATTATTCAGAATGCTCAGGACCTGGGGCTTTCCGGATAATGGATCTTTCTGTAACTTGGATCTTCATACCTTTAGTCTACTAGAAATCATGTAAACATTAAATAAACCCAATAAGCTGGTTTTGCTTCCAGTAACGATTAATTATATCTTAGTTGTGATCAAGTACAAGCTCCTGTTTTATTATTACAGAGAAAAAGGAAATAAAAATGTTGATTATTTGGATAAAATGGAGTCTATGGGAGATGGCCTTTCCGTAATTCGGAGCTTTCTGGATAACAGGTTTCTGGTTAACGAATCTCATACCTGAACATTACTATACAACTAAAAACATAAAATCACTGTTCTTTCGCCAGTATACAACCATAATGTATTCAGTAAAATCCATTGCTCTCTTCCAGATACTTCTTTCAATAACAATTACTTTTACAAATAATTGTTAAAACACTGAACATTTTTTAATTAAAGTATGCATAATGTAAGTTGCTTAGAATCACATTTCATATATTTTATTGCTCAAAACGGTATTTATCTTTCTTATTATCTGGTGGAGCTACCCTTTAAACCTTTTTCAGCTAGAAATTAGCAATGAGGTTTATTTTAAATTAAATATCATATACTGGAGTTTGATAATTTTGGGTTGTAATTAAATATAAGTTGTCACAACTTGTCAGACATACAAGGATCTGAAATATTTTCAAAAACATAGCTGTAACTGAGATGAATTTATATCTGCCTGCAGGGGTCCAGTTGAAAAGCCTTTAACATATAGTTATAATGAAAATGGGGGATTCATTTCTCATTCCAAATAAAGTATATAAATACAGATAGAAACATAAATCTTTAAGAATTTAGCCACTTAAACATATCCATTTGACACAATCCTGACATAAGAAGGTTATTTGCAAAGTGCAGTGTGCAGTTTCTGAGGCCATTCCCCATGTTTTTATCCACAATTCAGCCTTTCCCCCACAATTCCATCATAATTGTGGGTGCATGTGAATTTGCACCCACCACAATTGCATTGGATGCATTAAAACATGTGCATCTACCATTGTTTTGCCCTTGAACATCAGACGCAGTTGTTGTTTTGGCATCAGGTATTGACACAGCTGGTCACAGAAACCTAGAGTGGCATCAATAGTTGCACTGGTGCACAACTCATTAGACAGAAATGACAGGCACATGTATTTGGTGCAAATACATGCAAGGAGCATCATAAATATGTGCAGCATTTGCATGCATTCTTGTGTGACAGCAGTTGAAGCTGCAATCTTAAATGAGCCTTAAATGAGTTTTATATGGAAGACCTTGGTAAAATTGCATCACATATAGATCAATCAAGTTGCCCAATTTAGCTCATTTTAACTGAACTGGCAGACTTTCATTTCCTAGGTGGAGAACCTGCATTTTTCAGAAACTTCCACATTTATAACATAAAAGAGACTGTGAGGATGCAATATTTGCTGTAAAGTATATAATAGTTTTGCGTTACTTGCTCAGACATCATGAACATTCCAATTTCCTCACCTGACTCACAGCTGGGTCCTGTAAAGCCTTGTGGGCATGCACAAATATTAGGAGCTATGCAGGTACCTCCATTTCTGCAGCCATCCTTACAGAAAGCTTTAGCCAGAGAAACAAAGATACAACAAACTGTTATCATTCAACCATATCTTTGATTTTTGTATCACATTTTAGATAATATTTTTTTACTAAACTCTTATCAATGTCACACTACCAATCAGCAGGTACTATTTACTGGACAGCTGCTGGCAAACGTAAGACCTTTTATTAAATTATACTGTAATTGTTTTCAATTGTTATAGATGTAGGAGATGAGAGCTTAGCAGAGCCTCTTTAGCTTTGATTTTCATGCTGTACTAACCATGTCAAAGCTGCTCTTTGGAGTACATTCTTGGACAGACATTCTTGACAAAATATAATTGTTTTTGGAATAAAACAATCACAACAAAAAGGAGAAATTAAAAATTGACATTGAAAAGAAAATTGTTAAGGGAGCAAGATGAAATATAAATAAATAAAAAACAGAAGATAATAGGTGTATATTAGCTGAATTATAGCTTACCCTTGCAGTCAGTGCCATTTCCTGTATATCCAGGCTGGCAAACACAGTTGTGCCCTCCCACTGTGTTAAAACACATTGCATTTTCATCACAGCTATGTTGGTTGGTTGCACACTCATTATGCTCTGGAAAACATGAATCACTTTTTTTTTTAAAGTACAATGACTATTTACTTTTACTGCTAAAAAATAAGGGAATTCCTAAACTGCTACTGTATCATTTTTACATTAACATAGTTCCTCTGGCTCCTAAGTTGATAGTAAACAATACAAAATGTGTGTTATTAAGTAGCATAGCATGTTATTATTAATAATTATTTAAGTATCCATAATGAGAACTGAGATCCCCACCATTCTAGCATCATTGTGGCAGAGCATAGAGTTGCGTCTGACTCAGTTACACTGGATGCTATAAAATGGGCACAACTGCACTTGCTTTTGATGCAAATCCAGTGCAAGTTGTGTCTAGCATTTCCAGAGCAAAGGTTGTACCGATTAAAGGACACTGAGTTCAAAATACCTTTGCATCCAATTTAATGATCACTTGTTGTGGGAACCCTGGAACTACCACTAGGTCCAGGATGGAGGTAGCTCCAGGGTTCCGCAAAGGAACACTTATGCACCACGTATTAGAGAGCCATGATAAATGCAATTTGGAAGCGCAGGAGTGTGTTTGGACACAAATATGCCAGGTAAGTGTGTCAACAAGTGCTCTTCATTGTATCAATTTCACAGCACCTTCAGCTATGGTTGTGATCGCAATTGACCCTTATAGTCTTTTTGGTATAATCTATTTCATCTCCTTTTTTTTGCTCTGAAAAACAGTATCAGTCATGTTAAACTTGGCATAACCAGCATCTTTATGCAAAATAAATATGTAATCATTCCCAGATTCTGATTCTGATAACTGCTGTCTGCCCCAACCTTTGGGATAATAACTAACCTACTCTGCTACCTTGTTTGTCTGATTGTTTGAAAAAAAATTCACTCATAAGCCTAAGGCCTCAAATGTGTGCTGGTAAATACCAGTGACTGTGAAGCTCTCGGTGCTTTATATTTGCAAGCTTTAAGGTGCTTGCAAATAACTTGACAGACCAGTTTTCTTTGTCATTATTCCTTGGGTAACAAATTAGAACTGAAAGGGTTAATTTAAAGCAATCAAGTGTCAAGGGACTGTTTGTTTGCTGAGTGTTACTGTAAACAAAAATAAAAATGAATGCGAAATATTGTGCATATATATCAAGATTTTTAAAAACATGGCCTTCAATATGGAGGGTATATTAATGCAAGCCATTACCTATGCCCATATAATGAATGACTGAAGAATTCCTAATAAATTGCAAAATCACGTCTGTGGGACTGGTTGCAGTACAATTTGCTTGCAGACATTTTGCTTGCAGACTGTTTTTTTAAACAGTGGTCTTACATTGCCTTCATTAGCACTTACAAACAGTAGTTGTGATTAATTCCCGTTTTTTTCTAATATTGTTGATGCCCATGCAAATAAAGAACTTATTCTCATTTTGACTTTTCTAAATGTCAGAAATATAAAACGAAAAACTACACACAGAAGAATCTGCCAGTTTTTCCAGCAAGAGACTCCAAAAGCTTTTTACATGATTGTTGATATTGGTAATTTATTCATCAACAGGACTCCTTACAGTGCATGAATCCTATAGTCTAAGATTTATCAGCATGTGACAGATGGTTTGTCCCAAGTTCGTCACATCCAGTGGTCTATAACAAGGTAAATGACATCAATTACCATCTGTAATTACTGTAGCTGACAATTAATCCTCCCCAGTGATTATAGTTAGCAGTTTTATGGAGCCCGTCAGTCTAAAAATACCGCGTCACACAGCCAATTATTATTCTGAAATTTTGTTCAGTATAACGGTATAGCATTTTAATTAACTACTCGTGTACTTCGTCAAGTTTATTAAAGTCAACTGTTAGGAATTAATTTCCTAATTAGAGCATAAGGAAAGAAAATATCGTAGCTTGGAAAATTACACCCACTTTTCTGCAAACTTTATAGAGATATTCACGGCAGAGGATCTAATTTTCCTTCTACTTCCTGAACTGTCCTTAGCTCTGTTGTATTAATGTAGAAGCTACTTTCTGACTGCTAATATTAAAATTATATGCAGAAGAAATTAGGAAATTGCTGCTCTCATTTAGTTCTCTTGTGACTAAAACTTCAGTAATTGTACTAAAAGTTCACACCACAAAAAATCTGCCAGAAGTGGTCACTAGGCTCTGACCCTGGTAACTTTCATATATTTCTGTCTATAGTGACTCAAAGCAGTTGATGAGGGTAAGCAAATTCTGTTAGGATGAGATGTAGGGCAAATGCTCTTTGTATATTGAACTGACATGATAGCATTCTTCATATATGCAGTAGTAGTCTGAAATGAGCACCTGACCACATTTTGGAGCATAAATGAAAACCACTGCTTTATGGAATTGGGTCAATTGATTAATCTACAACAGAAGTGCCCATACTTTACTAATGTGAGTTCTACTTTAAGTGATGTTGTTTCATTATGATCCACATACATAAAAGCATTGAGCATTTGGTTCCATTGATAATATTACTTAAATATTATATTGATTTAGCAAAGAACTTATATTGCTATGATTAACAAACAACTATTTCTTAGGTAACCTTAGCATAAAAATATCTGAAAGCAAAGCATGAAATGGTGATTTAGACAATCTGTTTGTTGACAGTGTTTTGAGATCTACTGATCACCAGCTAAAGGTCTACTGGTAGATCCCAAACTACCTTTTTGGGCACCCCTGATCTACAATTTACAAACCTGACACATTCACCAATAATAATAAAGTCCTATCCCCGATTTTGTTTGTTTTCTTAAACTTAATTAAGTTAGATGTGCCTCTTTATTATAGGATGCAATTCACTTTTTATCCTGACTTTCATTTATATACTGTATTCATACTTTTATAGTATCTCCAGTTTTCAGGTTCCTTAAAGGAACAGTTCAGTGTAAAAATAAAAAATAAAAAAATCTATAAAGGCTGGAATGACTCGATGTCTAAAATAACAAAACAGAACACAACTTCCTGCTTTACAGCTCTCTAACTTTGAGTTAGTCAGTGACTATAAGGGGGTTCACCTGGGACATAAATATTCAGTGAGTTTCCAACTGATTCTTAACATGCAGCTCAGATTCAAAAGCAACTGCTATGACCCATGTGGTCCCCCTCAAGTCTCTGATTGGTTACTGCCTGGTAACCAACCAGTGGAAACCAAGAGAGCTACAAAGCAGGAAGTAGTGTTCTGGCTATTATGTTAGACATCCAGCCACTCCAGCCTTTATAGATTACATTTTTGGCTTACTAACTATATTAGAAACATTTTTCATTTTGCACAGCCTATCTATTTACCCAGTTTTTTATTTTAACACTGAACAATTCCTTTAATAACCCTAAACATTACTATTGCTTTAATGTAAAATACTTGGTAAAATTATTGGATGCACTATTAGTTTCTGTACACAATCATTCCTTCCAGAAGTGGGTGACATTTATAAGATATACAGTAGCTCTTGTGGACCTTATTGAGTTGAAAGTATTTGCTTATATTAACATAATGCCCCAGCATCTCCCAATAATATTGCCCTCCACTTGCCTAAATCTGGTGATGGCCAAAGAAAGGTATTACCATTCAAGTTTTGATACCTTGGACATTAAATAATCATCTTTATACAGCAATTGCAATATTTGCCTGTCCATTGATAAGAAAGATAAAGGCTTGCTTCTAACAAACCTGGCCATAAGTTTCTCTTTTTGATGTACCAGTGCACCACAAAGCACAAAGTCTTTAGTGATCAAAGATTTCATCATAAAAGTGATTGGTTAGAAATGCCGCTAGATATTTTAATTGCATTCGGTAATTAGCTTCTTTGTAATTCATTACTCGCTTGATAAAATATAAAGACTCATTTGCCTATTTTCAAAAGCAAAATAGCAAAAGCTACATTAAGAGGACGTTATAGCCATGTTTGCCTCACAGAATTTATTGATAGGTGAAATTACAAAGAATATGCAAAAACATAAAACAGTCTTAAACAACTGAGCACTTTTGGTGTTTGACAAACTGTCACAACCAAGATTTGAACACAAAATGTGTGTCTTCTATTAATAGTTCATAAATGATCCTACAACCTGTCACCCAGACATAAAAAGCTGTATAATAAAAGCCATTTTCAAATTAAACATGAAACCCAAATTCTTGTTTTTATTTAAACATCCATGCCTGTTATAAACCTGTTTAAGCATCTCAACTGTCAATCAAATATTGCCTGCCCCTCCTCTATGCCTTAGGCAGGCAATTACCTTCACTTTCCATTTTCCACTTCTTAGATGTCACTGAACACCCCACATTCCCCTTCCCTCCTCACCATCTAATTGTGTATGGGCCTTACCATTAAAATGAAAAGAAAAAACATTTAGAGCTATAATGTTATTGTATAAGTCGTTTATAGTAAAATCATGAATTAAAAATAGAATTCTAAGAATTTAGCAACAACAAAAGGCATGTTCTCATATCCATTATTAGTGTTGAAATCACATCTTCCCTTGCATTGTTTTATTTTCCTTACCTGTGCAAGAGTAATCATCAATTTTCAAATAGCCAGTTTGACAGACGCACATGAAAGAGCCTGGAGTATTCACACACACGGTATTTTCCCGACAGTAATGACGGCCTTCAGTACACTCATCGATATCTGTGAAAGGGTAAAAGTAAGAAGTATGGAACCTCCATCTGCAGGGCACACAACGATATTTATTGATTTTTCACGTGTCACTGAATATTCAGGACATATCATTATCTTTGCAGAGTAGTAAATATTGGGTCTGAACAAATGAACTAGCACAAGGTTATATGGCATCCAAATGAATGCTAATTGGAAAGAAAAAAGTAATTGATATACCTCAGTAATATTTAAATATCGTTAAATTAGCCTTTCATAGTAAATGCTTGGCCTACATGCACTTTTTAATGAGGCATGTGCCCCTATGGCTTTAAATCCCTACCCTTCCTCATTTCCCTAGTTGCTGGGCAAAAGCCCATGTATCTAGTTTGCTTTCACCTATCCAAGTTATTGGCCAAGAGGTGTAATGAAATCTTCCTGACATAATTTAATATAGTGTATGGAAATGGGTGAATCTTCCTCTTTGGCTCCTGGTGTCCTAACCATCTGGATGTTCCCACTGAGACTGGATTCAAGAATTCCCAAGATACAAATTATATGGAAAACTTGCTCAATGTGTAACACATTTTCCTGGTGTTTTTTATGCTTGAAAAAAATCCAAAAGATGATGATAAATAAAGCACAAAAAAAAAAAAACAAGAAAAATAAAAAAGAATATTCAAATGTTGCTATATCTGCAGTCCACATATCTCTCACCCTACAATCATCACAATGGAAAAAAATGCACATACTTACATTGGCAAAAATATCATGGAGAGATATTAAACTCTGACTGTGCAACAAATCTTTACAGAAATGTATAAATATTTGCAAAACTAAACACGCACCTTTATAAATAGGCTTGATTGTATATATGTGAGAGAGAAAACATACAGGAATACATTCTAGTGTTACTGGGTTTTGAATAACTCTGTTTTTGCTCTCAAATAGTTGTAGCAGTATTATAATGATTCTTTTAAAAAAGTCAATAAAAATAACTATGTCAGGAGTGATAATTTGTTCTTTGCTGCTATAGCGATGCCATGTGTTGCTAAATATACCTTTCAATGTTGCTCAGTTTAATCGTTTCAATCAAATTTAATGAGCTTGTAATACTCTGTGTGCAAGTCAAGAGTTGATTTCAGGCAAACACTGGATAAAGCACACACTTTTCTTGCACAATTCTTGTAGAATTACAAGTGCACAAAGTAACTATGGAAACTATTCTTAGGGAAAAAAAACAATTCTACCTCCTTCCAAGCTCTTTAATGAAGCACATTGTTAAAGCCATACTGTCATTTTTATTATGGTGGTGTTTTTAATATGATATAAAACACTATGTGAATTGTAAATTATATATTCTATCATTTAAAGTTGTATTCTCAGACGAATACATTTTTTTGTTTGGTGTGTGGGAGCCATCTCAGTTTATTAGGCATAGTCCTGTGCTTTCATGAACAGCCAGCACAGCACATGCAAGTAAGATCTCCCAGTCTGTGCAATATATATTTTTGCTTCTATTTCTCCTGCCTAGGTGCTGTTCTCAGATGTATCACTAGGTGAATTTTAGCATTTCAGACAGATTTCTGAGTTCAATTGAATCTATACAATGCTTAAACCTTCTCCAGCCTGCTGTGGCGCTATTGGGTAAATTTATCAAAGAGTGAAGTTCCGCCACTAGAGTGAAATTCCGCAGCTCTTAATTCATTTCTATGGGATTTTGAAAGGCGTATATATCAATGGATGAAAGTGAAAGTTCACCCTTTGATAAAGACGCCTATAAAAATCCAATAGAAATGAATGGAGAGTGGCGGAATTTCACTCTAGTGGCGGAACTTCACTATTAACTTCACTCTTTGATAAATATACCCCATAGAGCATTTTGTCCGCCAGTGTTCAGAGCAGTGAAAATGCCCTGTTACTACTCCTGATAATATTAAATTAAAATCACCTTGAATGGTGACTATGAAGCAGTACCTCTCTGAGTGTGTGTCAGCTACAGTTCATTTCATATGATTGTAAGACGTTATAAGCAGAAAGGGCCATTTTAACCACAACTGGTTTTCCCTCAGCAGCGGCAATCAGACCCCACTTTCCCCCATGTGCTGTAGCCCAATTGCAAATGGGGAGCCTTTTTGCTCACAGGAAATTACCCTGCCAATGGGCAACAAAGCACCCAAAATACCTTTTAAATACTCTCTATGTAAATTGCCATATGTAAAATTGACTGCATAACTGCATAAAAAAGCTCCTTCTGCACTTTTTCAGAAAACACATGAATTCCGTTTTACCAGAAAGATTCACATAGGGATAGGGAGCAATTCATAGGTGTTTTCCCTTTAAGAAGACTCAATTTTATGGTCAAAAGGAATCCAAATGTTTTAAGAATTTACGTTTTTTTTTCAAGTCCACAGAACTGTAATGTGAGATGGAAGAAGTCATGGTGATATGGCACAATGCAATTATGGACAGGTGTGCAATAAATAAAATAGTGATAACTACTGATTAATGACCCAATCATATATATCGCCATACAATTAAATAAGGAGACAAGTATAAAGTGTGATCTAGACCCCACTCCACCAATCAGTGCAAAGTTCACGTTGGCTTTAATTGCTTAAATGGTAGTACTTGTATTTAATTGGATTGATGTTGAAACACAGCTTTGCAAGCGCAAATAATAATCAGAGCCCAAAAGCTTCTCAAAATGTTGCAAAGTATAATTAATATGTCAACAATATTTAATAATGAAAGTGAAAATAGTCTGAAGTTTTGTCACCAAACTTTTTCTTGTCACATTTTCCTGCTGGTGTTTTTTGACGAAAAAAATGTAAGAGCCCAAAGCCGAAAAAATCTATTTACACCAATATCCTAATTTGTTTAAATGGAACATGTTCTCTCTCAACTTATTCGAGGATTCAAGAATTTCCAAGCTACTTATTATATGGGATCCTTGCTCAATGTAACAAAAATGTTCCTGTTTTTGTTATTTTTTTTTAAACAAGAGCAAACAAGGTATCAGCTTCAGAATGTTAATCTGTCATCTTGATAGGGCATGGCATATCATTGAATTGCTCTATTGTTCAGGACTGAATCTTAAAGGGGAACTATAACAAAAATTTAAATTTAATATAAGCATCAGCATACTGAAATAGCAAACTTTCAAAATATAATCATTTAAAAATTCTGTACTGTTTCTAAAATAATCAATTTCATCTTCACTATTCCTCTCTCAGCATCTGTTTCTCTTCATTCTGTCTTCATGCAGCAGTTGGGTGGCAGATGAATGATCCAATATATCTTATAGGGGGGCTCCTTTTGGTTAGAAGATGTATTATAGTTCACTGTTTTAAAATCACCTGACATCATGTCTCTCTACATGCAGAATTTGTGCAAAAGTCAGTTATTTTGTTAGATTTTGTTTGTACTGGAATCAGTTATTTGAGTAAGCTCTAATACATCTGCTAGGAAAGGGACCCCCCCTATAAGATATATTGGATCTAACTGATATATCTGACACCCAACTACTGCAAGAAGACAGAATGAAGAGAAGCAGATGCTGAGAGAGGAATAGTGAACATAAACTTGATTATTGTAGAAATAATGCAAAATATTTAATCGATTGTATGTAGAAAGTTTCTTATTTCAGTATGCTGGAGCTTATATTCAATTTTCATTTTCATTTTACCCTTAAAGTCAATTCCACCAATGACCACTTTAAGAGAAACAGATATCATCAATAATCTAGTCAGACAAACCTAGCACTTAAATCTCTAGATCAGGAATAGACACACAGCTATATCAATATAGTCACAGCTGCAGTGTTCAGTTATATACAGGTTGATCAAATACCTTTACCTTCACAATGAGACAACCCTGCATAATCTGTGTAAAGCTTGTATAATAAGTTCAACTTCCCCCAAGACTGTTGCTCAGTTTGAGCAGACTTCACTAACCTGTGGGGTTATTATACTGTGTAAAAAAAATATGGCGGCCAAATACACCAAACATCTTTAGGAGTACCGTAAGCTGTGCTTATCAGCCGTTGGCCCTAATCCATCACACTATTTTACACAGTTCTGACTGATTTCCCATTGCAGTAGCACATCATGAAACCTGTCCAGTGTAGCTCCACTCATACAATAGAAACAGGGTTCACTAGACCTTTGCTTACATTGTAGTTCTTGCAGGTTTATGTTAAATATAAACAACTGTGAACTGTGCTGAAATTTGTGGGGAAATGATTGAACCTAGACAAGTATTTTCTATTTATTAAATAAAACATTACCATATCCAAGGTATATGTGAGAACAAGGTGTAAGTCTCTGCACAGTCGCTATCCATATGCCTTAGTAAAAGCTCAGTTTGTAAAAAGCATTTTCTCTCATTCTATATAACATGACAAATGTAATGCCATTTGCTGGTGTTTTGCTACCATCACAAAGGAAATATTTGTCGTATTTCATTTTGAGTTTTTCTAATCATTATCTAACGTCTAGGCAGTTGCCATGGAAGATTTATTTTCCAGAGCAATTTAAACCGTATGATCAATTGAGTTGTTCATAGAACAATATCCTTGTAGGTTGCAATCCACTTTACCAACACATTGAATACATACTGATGAACAATGTATTTAAAAAAAAAAAAAGAGTATGAATTGGAACATACACTTCCAAACATTTCTAGTCATGAATTTAACTGCTTACTGTCTCAAAACTGAGTTTTGAATTTAGTTCACAAGAGGAAATTTCAAATGCCATCTTATGATACATTGTTGTCTGTTGCTTAAATAAAATAAAAACATTCCATGTTTAATCTGCAGTTTATATCACTAGTATCTAGAAGTTATTCCAGTTTTATAATTTTAACAGTTTTTATAAACATGGAAAACACTGCACACAATAAAACAAAATTATTGTCTAAATGTTGTGTTTTTTTATCCAGTACAAGGAGCCATAATTTTGTGCCTGCAGTTGTAACAACTTTAACCAGTGAACTATTCATTCAGGCAGCATTCTTGTGGCTATTTTAGCTGAAAACATTAGTCTGAAAGCTTTCCCTCTTCCTCACTCATTTGCTTTTGTAAGACTGAGTGCACATTTACATTGGCAGTCTATAGCCAGGGATAAAAATCAATAGGCTGCATTGAGATATTTGGCAGAGCAACTCAGCATGCACCAGCTTCCTACAACATCAAGTCTGATCTCGATCAACCAATGCATTCTTTGCTAACCCGTATTGCTGTATCTGTAGCATTGGCGTAACTATCCATGGGCATGCAGGAGAAGCCTGGGTGCAGGAGAAGCACCTGGGCCCTCGTTTTGCAATTGTGTACCAGCGCCTTCCAGACATGACTTATCACTGCTCTGGTGGGCCCCAATGGGGTGCAGGCCTGGGCAGCATTGGTCTGGGGGCCCAGGGAGCATTCCAAAGGTCTCTGTGCTGCAGAGCACAGGGGCCGCATCTATTTGAACAATTCCCCAAGCATTGGCAAAGTGCAAAAAAAATGGCAGATTGAATGGGGAATTGTAAACAAGCCCTAACGAGATGCAAAAGTGGTTATTTTAATCTTTATAATGGCATTTCACCATACTTAACATGCAAATTGAAGTTGAAAATTAATTATTGTTCATTTAGTTAATTGGAGAAATTTCACCTGGAGAAGAGATATACATTTCCATCAATGTGAAGTAAATTCTTCAACCCTTGTATTCTTAGTAAATTAGTAATGTTGTAGGGAATTTTCATTTTTAATGAAATTGCTCCAAATTTTCAATAATCTCATCTTATAGTTAGCAATTTTTAAAACTAACTTTTTTTTTATTTGCAGCCTAGGGTTTTTTATTGACTATTTTTTATTACAAACTAAAAACATTCCTCACTTGCAGTGCTGGCCATACAGTGAAGAGAACGCCAATAATATTATCAATCCGGCTTTATTTTGTCACACAATGCAGAGTCATAATCACAGTGGGTGTGCTATTTCAAAAGCTACGCGTTTCGTGCCTACATGATTGGCACTTCCTCAGGGCACGAAACGCAGAGGTTTTGAAACAGACATTTTCACTTATCCTGCAAACTGTAAGCAAGTGCATAGTGTATTAGTATACTAACTTAATATGCTTCATGTGTAGTGCTCCCATGTTTACAGTGCAACTCTGGTTTGCCCAAGCATTTTTTTTTAAAATTTGCTAGTGTGCACTTTAGGGGGTTATTTATTGAAATCCAAATGCCAAAAACTTGAAAAAATTCTAGTTTTTTTTTTTACTATAAAATCTGAATTTTTAGTCGGTAAAAAAAATCAAATTTTTCAGGATTTATTATACCCCAAGGATGGAAAAAGTCATAATCCGAAAATCTGGCAACCCAGACCTGTCTAGGTTGTATATAAATCAATGGGAGAATGGGAGAATCCTAATCTGCTAATCTGTTAATTAACAGGAATCTACTATTAAATACTGCTCCACAGTGATCATGTAACTTTAATAGCTAAATAATTGCGCTTAATCTGTGGACAGAAGCACAGTTTTGGATTGGCAATTGGGAGTACTGGAGGACAGAATCTGGGGGGTTTATGTAGAATCAGTCAGATTTGCAGATTGCTAAAATATTTGCCTTCTCTCTATATAGCTATATAAATATTGAATAAAGTATCCCCTATTGTAAAATATAAGGATATTCAAAGTTATTGAGGAGTCCCATGACCATATAAAAGCACGAGACCGAAGGCCAAGTGATTTTTTTACATATAGGCAGTTCAGGGAGAGGATCTGGGCCAGCAGGACCCAAAAGAGGCAGGGCCTAACGGCCGGCCCAGTCTGCTCCCGACTACATGTGCACATTTCTCTATTTAGGTCTGGAGCGGCAGAGATTGGTGTATGGGAAATTTAAAAACCAATCAAATTACCTGTATGTCCCCAGTGCTTTGGAACCAATTCAGAGCCGGCTGGGTGTCATGCCACCCCCAGAATCCTGCTATTCTAGGCCCAAGTTTTGTGGCCCTCCCACAAATCTAGGCCTGCAAGTTATTTCTTATAGTATACATATTTTAAAAAAAAATCTATCCTGTGGCCTTCCTGCAGCATCTAAACTACTTAATTATAAATAACAGAGTATACAAAGAGTTTAGATAGATAGTTACTGCTTCTGGAGAAATTTAATGCCTTTTATTACATATGGTGAATAGATAGATAGATAGATAGATAGATAGATAGATAGATAGATAGATAGATAGATAGATAGATAGATAGATAGATAAACACAGGTTAGAAAAAAACATTTCATTCAATTACTTTTATAAAGAAAAAATGAAATATAAAGTAAGCTGCCCACAATTTAAGGTGGAGGAATGACAGCTGATAGAACATGATACACCTATTAATTGTACAGCATAGCATTTTAATAAGAAATACGTTCTAAAATCTATCACCACTTTATATTAGGCAAATGATAGCTGTATCTATTGATACTGATCCAAATATTTTAAGCACACTTTCTTCATGAGTCTGTACCGTTTGGATTAAATAAGTAATATTTATGCCCAAAGAGAGGCATGTTTTATAACTGGACTTGATTACATTCATTTAATAAGAACCCTAGTGTTACTTTACACTGGGGGTGGCCACGCATTATGACAGTTGGGTACCCCAGTAATCCTTGACTCCCTTTCCCTAATCCATGTAGAGTGCAGTGGGGTTCAGTATTTACCTAGAACCACGGTCCTTTATGATCATTATCCTGCCCAGTTCAAGGTGGTTGCAATCTCCCATGCCCTGTGTTGTTGAGGTGTGGAATCTGAATTTGCCCCTACAATGTAGCCAGGGGCCAAATTCAACTAGATATTTAAGTTATAAATTAAACCTTCAAAACCCTGGCCCCTTGAGTGGGAGAAATGAAAACAAATATTTGTCTGGATCCTTGTATATCCCCTGCACACATTTAGAGGGTCTGAATGCTAAAAATTATAAAATCCAAATTTTTAGCTGAAAAAAACTTGATTTCTTCAAGATTTATTGTATCTCACAGCTGCTAAAAGTCCTAATCCAAAAAAGTCCGCAATCTCAGACCTGCCGAGGTTGTTACTGGGAGAGGACCTTATCCTATTTGAATGTTTCTGTGGTCTACACTGGAATTAGCCCAAAAATCTAATTATTTCAGGCTTTTCGGGGTTTTTTATCAAGTTTTTCCCCGATACAATTAAATAAAGCTTTTTTAATAATAAATAAAGTCAAATCGTGGATTCTAGTTTGGTCTGACTTTTTTAATGAAATAATCACAAAAATTTGGATTTTAATAAATAGCCCCCTTAGTGTGCTATCATGGACTTTCTGCTAAAAATAAATATACCCCCCTTCCTCTTTTAAATGTTGTGGGTGGGTGTCCTAAAATTAACTGTGCTGTCCTGACGCATATTTAACACCCACACTATCAATTTTATCGATCAGTGATCCCCAACCAGTGGCTCATGAGCAACATGGCTGACAGTCCACATGGAGGCAAAAGTCCAATTATATCCTTTATTCCTCACCACCCAAGAACATTTTTCATGCTTGTGTTACTCCACAACTCTTTAAATTATAATGTCTTTTTTAAAAACCAGACAGGCAAAATTTTACCAGAAATGCAAAACTGTATTGACATAGCTGCATGCACATACTTAATAAATACTGTAATTAGCATAATGTAGTTCATTAGCATACTGTAATGGCTGGGATTTGTTTATCCTGCAATGAGCAGAGCCTCAGCTGACATTCATCTTTTTCTAGGTTTTCAATATCAAAAGAGATAAGAAACATCTCAAAGTTGCAGCTGTCAAGTCAGACATCATTAAGTTTTATTTAATGTTCTTGTTTCCAAATATTATTGCCATATCTTTTTGACATGCGTGACGGAGTATGATTTTATAAATGAAATGTCATTTTTATTTTATAGTTGCAGGATAGCTATCAATCAAAGTAAACACGTATATAAAAGTGTCAGTTGGTAAAAAAATACACTAAATTACTACCAGGCTAGCACTGACTTTTATATCTCGAAGGCCAGTACCTATCGTTACAAGCACTTTAAAGGCAGGCACTGCACTTAATCCAACACTAGTCTCTGTAGGTCAAATAGATAATGTTATGAAAAACAGGAAATTAAATTTGGGAAAGAATGAAACAACATATTCAAGAGGCATGTAGTATAACTTTTACTTATTGAACATGATTATGTTGTAGAATAGACAACTCTTGCTAAATTACTAAAAGTGATTTCTGATCTAGAAATGTTATTGCGCTAAACATATTGTAGCATAATAATTTGGGGGAACCAATAAGCTACTCTTCTTACTGTTTACAATGCAAGCTAAAACCTGTGTGTCAGATAATTAAACTGGAAAACGGTAGTTAAATCAAATTCGATTTCATTATAAATGCCTTTATACACAGGGAATATTGTTTGAACACACCTGATTTAATCTCCACATAATGTACATCTGTAAGCACTACCTTTTGAGTGACTGGAGAATCCGTAACATAGCAATGCTATCTTCTCCAAAGCTACAGATGAGTTTAGTGTTTGGCCATTTTCTATTTGCTCCTCCAGGATCTATATCAGTTCATTTTCTTCATTCATCTTCACACACCTCCTTTTTCCAGTTTATTCAAAGCACCCCTTTGTCAACCTTTCATAAAATCCACGTGGAGAGTAACATAAATACAAGATTTTCCATTCAGATTGTTTCAAGTCTTGGCAGACTGGAACATTGCCCTGGTTATCAACATTTTAATCCAAATACTGTAATGGAGTAAATGTATAAGCAGAGTGTGATGTAATGTGTTTGGCTTGTACAAGTATAGAATCTATTATTTGAAATGGTTTGGACCTGGGGTTTTCCAGATCTTTTGAATCACCATATAAGTCTGCTCAAAATCATTAAAACATTAAATAAAGCCAATAGGATTGCTTTTCCACCAATACTGATTCATGGAGTTTAGTTACCATCAAATACTGTTATTATAACAGAGAAAAAATAAGAATTATCTGCTCATGATGGCCTCTATAGGACTTGCCCTTCTGTATAACAGATATACTGATACCACACCTATTGCTTGGACGGTGTCAAAGTGCCCCCTAACTTGTTCTCTGTACTGGCGGTGCAAATAAAATTTTCAGTTTAAAGGTTTTTGTTGTAATAGAAAATTATGCTGCGAGCTGGTAAAAATGACTGGTCTCTCCGCTAAGGAATCTTCCGTTCACAGGTGATTCCATTCCACATTCATGTTTATATGGACTTCACATAAAGCTTGGTGGTATTGTTTTCCTAAACAACTGGCAGTTTCAAAGATGAAAGAAGTGCTTATGAAAGTCACATTTTTTTATCATCCATAACAACAGCATTTCTGGTCTTTTAAGGAGTAAATAGGAAAATTTTGATAGAAGGAACCTTTTAAGCAGTCGTACCACATTTTGTTTTTGTAGCTTTCAAGACAGCTTTAGATAATTTATAACATGCAACCGGCTGCCAAGCACATTTGCTGGCCCAAGTGAACACAATCCATACCAGCTTGCATACCTTCACAGTAAGCATTATCTTCTCGAAGGGCCCGAAAGCCATCACGACAAATGCAAACTGCTTTGTCATCTAGGTTCTTACAGATGGAATATCCCATGCAGTTGTGTCCTTCTGAACAGAAGTCATGTCCTTTAAAAAAAACAATTGTGTTGAGTTTATTGTCCTCCATTATGCAGTTGATATCTTCATAAACATAAAAACAACTATTATTCAATCAACAGTGACACTATGATGGTTTAAACAAAATTTCATTAGCATTAAAGGAGAAGGAAAGCTACGGAGGCATTTTATTGCCAATATATTAGCTGCAATAGTGCAAGCTAGAATGCTATATTTATTCTGTAGAATGTTTTACCATACCTGAGTAAAAAGCTCTAGAAACTCTCTGTTTGTTTAGGATATGAGCTGCAGTATTAATGTGGTGTGACATCACTTCCTGCCTGAGTCTCTCCCTGCTCTGGGCTCAGATTACAGTAGAGAAGGGAGGGGGGGGAAGAGGAACAAACTGAGCATGCTCTTGCCCAGGGCAATGAGGTTTAAGCTGAAGGCAGGAAGTCTGATACAGAAGCCCATGAGTGCACAATAGAAGGAAAGAAATGCAGTGTTTCTTTTGACAGGGGACTCAGAGCAGCACTACTTTGGTGGTTTACTGGTATATTTAGATGGACTTTTCTGATAAGGCTTACTTAGTTTTAACCTTTCCTTGTCCTTTAAAAGACAAAGTCAGTTATTGTTACTTCTATTATTTAACTGTATGGTTATTCTTCATCATGCATAAATGTCTTGTGTTCAGACATGAACCCCAGATGCAATATTTTGTGGAATAAAGTGTTAGTTTCTTTGTAAACCAGACTGCAATAAAAACTGCAAAAAATATGAGTCAAGTCAACTAGGTATCTAATAACATGGTTCGCTCATTTTTTATTTGCCTCTAGTTCTTGCAGCAACTGTTTATATTCCTCGCTATTTAGATCACTAAAGCCAATTATGCCAACTGTATTATTCACACTGTGTGAAAATGTTACTTCATACAATTAGATTACTCTATCCAGTAACCATAGCAATAAATGCATCTCAACAAAAATCTCACACAAGTGATGGAATCCACAATTCAGAATGAATCTACTTGAAACTGTTGACCTTATACTGAAAAAGAATAAGGTTTACTTTAATTAATAATCAGGAAGTATCCAAATTCTATCACACACACACATATATATTTATATATATATATATATATATATATATATATATATATATATATATATATATATATATATATATATATATATCTATATTGACAATTAAATATGAAAGAATAAAGGATACCAGAGCTGAGAGCCTACTGTACCCAGCTGTTTTGAACTGTATCTTATATTTGCTGGCAAGTTACTACACTTCATAATTCAGAAGCAAAACATTTGCTTTCTTGTAGTTTACATGTCAAATACAATTGAAAGCGTAAATATGTACTTGTGAATTGAAGGCTTATAACTGGTATAGAAATTATTTAAGAGTTTTCTTTTTAAAAGTTCTTTTAAAGGTTCAGGTCAGACATCCTAGGATACATCCTACCGCCAGGAATTTTACATACACAGGTACATTTTAAGGCGTTTTTTCCCATCTTCAGCCTACTGGCATTTACTTCCAATATATTGTGTATATCTGCCCCTATAGTCCCATTATTTTTTTGCATTTTCTACCACCGTTCCGTGCTATACATGACTGGAACAAAAAATGCTTTTTGAAGAGAGCATCACAGTATCTGTTATAGAAATTAGAAGGAATAAGCAGGATCTATGACTTCATTCAATATGCTACTTATAAAAGAGACTCCCAACCTTTACATGAGTGTGAGATCTTTGCTTCAACAGCACTGTGAGATTTTAAGCCTATGTAAAATTTCTGAAATACACCTCTGAGCAGCCTATCATGCAGATGAATGCAATGGTTTGTATTATTATAGTATATATTGATATATACTGTATATATTTAATGTTCTTTTTTAAAACATTTTACTTTTCAATTGTGACTAAAAACTTTATAGTTTTAGCTATTGCTAAATGCTCTGTTAACTAGAGATGTTCGTGTGATACACAGTTGTACTGGAAAACAAATTAGTTAGTGGATTGGTGTTCAGCATTATTTTACATTCATATAACCATATGTTGACTTATCAAAGAAAAAATCCTTTTCCAGTCTGTTGAAAAAACATCAAATATACAGTATATCAGTAATCTATCAAGCTGCTAAAATCTTTACATATTTAACTTGTGATTTTACATCACTCCTATTGCTAGCTGAGAAATATATATTTTAGTCTTATTGTCCCCTGAAGCCAGTAGTTGCTAGGCAGCAATAAAAAACTGTATTAAATAAGAGGAAGCAGAAGAGGAAGGGGCAAGCTGGTGATTAAGGCACATTAGAAATAAATGATGGATAGGAGACATATTTAATTGAGTACAAGAGGTCAGCAGGATTACCTCATGAGAAAAAAAGAACTGGTTAAGCAGATAAAGGCACTGCAGGTTATACTAGACTTAATGGGAAGGAAAAATAATTATTTCAGTAGGAGAAGATGATAAAGGGAGTTAGAGAGGTGTTTTGGCATCCTGAATTCAGTATATTAGATAAAATGAATTTGATCTGTATAGATAGATGTTATTGTAGGGATCATAGTGATAAAAATCTTACTTTTTGCATACCAGATTTCATATATATATATATATATATATATATATATATATATATATATATATATATATATATATATATATATATATATCTTAAATATATTGATAATGGGTTGAGTGCAGAGGACTCTTGTATTTGTCTATATGTATTTTGTGGTAAGAGCCTCATTGCACCCCCGCCTAATGGTTTTAAAAATTAGTGCTGAGCACAACTTTCTCTTGTAGGAAAGAGTCGGGGAGTGTGGATAAGTTTGCTTTGAAAGTATGGCAGCCTTTAGGTCTCGTCAGTGTCAGACTGGGACACCAGGGGCCCACCAAAAACCCTTTAGACCAGGGGCCCAGTCCAAGTATTATTTTCTTCCTCTACTCACTCAACCTCTATTCTCCTATTCTCTTTTCTTTACATGCTATAACCTATTATTCCATCTATTTAGCCTCTTTATTCTCATAGAAATAGACATTGACCATGAAATAGGCCAAATGTTTAGTAGCAGGAGGGCCCACTGACACCTGGGCCCACCGGGAGTTTTCCTGGTATCCAGGTGGGCCAGTCCGACACTGGGTCTCGTGTATTTTTATAAGCAATTAAAAGATATGTCAAAATGCGTTAATGTTAAAGTGATTAGAGTGCTATTCTATAGATTTTTGCAGTTTACATTCATTAATTTTTTTAAGTCCAAGATATTCAGGGGTAAATGTACTGTTAATACGACTGAATTTTGTAACAACAGCATCATCTGCTGGTCAGTTTCCAACTGTTAAGCGTTGAAGAAGTCAGGAGAAAGAAAGAGGTCTGGTCTGAAGTTAGGAAAAACATTAGGAACCTCAAATAAATTCTCACATCTTTCCTAACCAGAACAGTAGACCAGCCTTCTTTCTTTCTCCTGACAACTTCCTCGACTACTTCATGGGTGGAAAGTGACCAGCAGGTGGTGCTGTTATAACAAAATTCATTCATAATAATAGTACATGTATCCCTTGATATATTGGAATGAAAAAAAAATAATGAATATAAATTGCAAAAGTTCACTCTCATGAATTTTACATTCACTCATTTTAAAGGTCTACTTAAAATTTAAAATGGAACATTTCCCAACTTCTGTTTCGGCACCGATACAAACATTTCCACTCTGCAAGTTAGAAACAAAAACTGTGTTGCTCAATATCATCCTAATACTCAAATGATCCAAAAGTGAATATAATTGCACAGAGGTGAAGAAGAGTAAAGAAGAGTGGAAAAAAGCCGATATTATTGCCCTCAAGGTGCAATTACACTATAGGACTAAGAAATATATATCATATTGTGCTCATTAGTTCCAAGGGTTTATAAATTAACTGTCATGCTCCAAGTCATGTATTAGGTGTGATAAACCATCATGTCAAATTAATTAGCAATGTTACTTCCTTACAAATACTGTACAGGTATGGTACCTGTTATCCAAAATGCTTGGGACCTGTGGTTTTCTGGATAAGGGATCTTTCTGTAATTTGGATCCCCATAAATCTGCTAAAAATCATTTAAACATCAAAAAAACTCATAAGATTGTTTTGCCTCCAATAAGGATTAATTTCATCTCTTTAGGAACAAGTATGATGTGTATTACAGAAAAAAAGTTATTTGTTTAAAATGGAGTATATGGGAGATGGCCGTCCGGTAATTTCTGGATAATGTATCCCATATCTGACATTTTACTCATGAAATTTGGATAGACAAATGCAATTTTTAATTTCTGAAAACAAATTATGTAAATTCCAACCATCAGAGGATAGTGACTGTTCCCATATGGGTGTAGGAGTATTTTACAATGTCCTACCTTTGCAAACTTTGCAACAACTGTTCCTCAAAGTGATATGCTGAGATTGGGGACAGTTCAGGGGCAAACATTCTGGTGATTCAATACGCCGCATTGTATTACCCTGCAAAATAATGCACAATATTAGGAACAGTTACAAAAACAGCTCACACATATTGAAGCAATACACAAACAGGGCTTGCAAAACCACAATTATATTTCATACCAAATTTTTTAATAACTTGCAGGAGTAGTCTCACCAAAACGTTACTGTGTAGTGGGGAACATGTAAAATACATAAATGTTACTGCCTTAATGTAACACAGCTTAAGTATTTTAAGTTTGTAGTTTCATCAATCCTGGCTTGTGAGTTTGGTCTCTAAGTTGTGGAGAAGTGAAAAGACCCAGGTGTGAAGTGTGAAGATCGACTCCATTTTAGGGTTTAAAAACAAAAAAAAAAAGCCAAAGAGCAGGCTTGGTCTGGAGGCTAAATAGGGTAAATAAATGTGAATGCAAATTTTTTTTAACTATCCCTGGAACTACATTCATTTATAAAGCACCAACGTATTTCATAATGATGTAAATAACAGTTAAATATATACACCAATACTGTTGGTAATGAGGGAATTTCCTTAAAGGTTCCACATTCTAAAGGGTCAGGGGTTAATGAGACACAAGTTATTAAGAGCTCAAACTTAAAATCTCATATATGTTTGACCTTGTTATATACTGTAATAAAGGGTGTCAGGCTAAATCTTGGGCAGCAATGGGAACGAGGAAGGAGCAGATAAAATTCATGCAATGTTTTAGACTCAGGCCAAACAGAATTCCAATTGAAGGGTTAAACTTACCTAACACTGTGCATAGCCTCACCATGAACAAAATTGCTGCTCACTTTTTTATAGACTGTGATATACAGGAAAACACTATAGAGTAAAATCCCATGTAAATAAGTCATATTGAATGCAAAAAAGAACAATTTATATAATGTTTTTTTTTACAAATAAAGGACAGGGCAAATTTGACCATTATATGGAAAATACAGTCATAAATAATTTGTATTCCTTTTGCCAAGGGGTAATCCTACATGTTATTTATTTGGAACTTGGAAAACAAGTTAACTGGACTGTTCATATATACTGCACTATTAATCCTTAGAGATTCATCAGGAAAATAGCAATGATTTAGTATTGCTTGATCCTATCGGTTTGTTTAATGTTTACATCACCGTTAGGTTGCATGAGGTACTGTTTTCATTCAAGGTAATCAATTTATGCTTTTTAATGTATAATGAATAATATTTGGCTATGTCTCTCTTGGGTACATATCTGAGCATCTGAGTCACTATATACAGATTTTAGAAATTAGTTTGCATATACACATTCAGTTTTGATAGCCCCATATCCACTACTTTTATTCAATTAACAGTTGGCTCATTTATTCTTTGGCTTGATATCCTCTTTGCACGCACAACAGTAAGCTTTCCAAAGTCGCCCAAGTTGCCTCAAGAGGAAATATGGCAAAGCATTTGGAGGAGCTTATGCCACAGCAGAAGAGTAGATTTGTCACAGGCAACTAGTCTCCTCTTCTACCATATCCCTAAACTCCTAAGGCATAAGGGCTTTGCTATAATAAATTCAGTTTAGAGGGCAGGGTAAGGCTGCCTAAGGGCTAAGCTACATGCAAGATTCTATAGTATGGGGTCAGATTGACAGATTGCGTTTTTCTAGATGGATGTATTTGCACCAGTCAAAAAACAATGGAATTGTTAAAGAAAAAAAATCTGTTGTCAACTACATAAAAGATTTAACACACAACATTACTGTCCCCGGGAGGGAACCCTGCATATTTATATGACCTTAAAGGCATTGTTCAGTGTAAAAATAAAAACCGTGTAAATAAATAGGCTTTGCAAAATAAAAAAGACTAGCTAGTTATACAAAAATGTAATCTATAAAGACTGGAGTGAGTGGATGCCTAAGATAATAGTCAGAACACTACTTCCTGCTTTGCAGCTCTAATATTGCTTACCTAACAGTAACCAATCAGTGACTTGCGGTGGGGCATATGGGTCATAACTGTTTGCTTTTGAATCTGACCTGCATGCTAAGGATCGATTGCAAACTCACTCAGGGGCTTTGCCAATGAGGCAAATTGAGGCTGTCACCTCAGGCGGCAGCACCCCACTAGGTACCAGGGGCAGCAAAAATGCTGCTCATGGTACTTTAAGAGCGAATTTCTGGGGGAGGGGGGTAGCAGCAGCAAATGCTGCTGCCTCAGGCGGCGGAGGTGCCAGGATCGCCCCTGAACTCACTGAACTGTTATGTCCTATGGGGGGGGGAACTAAACATGGTTAAGCTTTGTGAACTTGAAACTTTTACATTGTTATTAAAGCCCAACTAGATACGGTATACATACGAAATTGTCATCACTGGAACCAACCAACTACTGCACTACATATGTTGTGCTTTATGTATATTTGAGAGTATCTCCTGTTATAAAAATATATTATAGAAACTGTGGAGCTGGATGCTGACTCCAGCATTGTTTGTGCTCTGTTTGTGTCGCTCACCTAAAAATCCAGCTTTGCTGAGAACAAACGTTTCCGCTACACTATTTTCAGAACCTATGCAGCTTGTTACACATATTGAATACAATGTAGGCAACCAGCCAAGTTTCTCTCTCAAGAACCTGATACAACTTTTAAGATAAATATAGCTAAATTAAAAGCTAGATAGAGAATATTATTGTGGAGGCAAATCTTTCTATTTAATATTTAGCCACATAGCAGGATGTGTGAATATTATGGCCCCATCTGTGTCCAGATTGTCTCACAAGCTCCTATATACTATACCATTTTTACAAGCATAATGTCACTATATTTTTATTGTTTAGCCTCAATGGTCATCAGATTCCAAAGGACATGAGTTCTACTGTGTAAATCTGAGCGACTGTCTGCAACTGGGTAGAAATGTTGGCCTGTACAAACCCTTCTGTAAAATAAAAAAGTAATTAAACTGTTTCTTTAAATGTAACTTAATTATACTGATTACCTATGCATTAAAGCAGTGAATTGCAGTATTCTCTGCTGTCTCAGTCCATCATTACAAGGCCACAGTCATAAACAGTGAACAGAAGAAAGGTTGAACCTTTATTGCTATGTATCTATGGTTTAGAGGTAATTCTAGTTCTGTGCTTTTGGTCTTTGCATGGAAACTGCCAGTCTGAATGCTACCTCTGTGTGTCAGTATCTTCAATCAGCATCTGGTAAATATCATTTCAGTTTATAAAATTGATTATGTTGGCTGAATCCTGTTCCATGTGCTAAGTCTAGATAACATGGAGAGGGGTTCATTCAGAGGTCCTTATTTTTAATTAGCAGCTGAAGAAATCATTGGATGCAAAACATTTTTATTGTACACAAAAAAGATATTAGATTGCTGTAAGTAAACTAATTTGTTCTGCCTTGAGATTTTGTTAGTGGAAGTAGATATGCAATAATTGGTTAGAAAGTGCACACTTTGAAACAATGATGAAAGTGGGGTGGCAGTTTAAGAAGGATGACCCATTTGTAAAACTCAAAATACATCAATAAATATAACACAGAACTGCACATTGTTTACAAAATAGCAATAATAGCTGTCCAATACGTTTCAAACCCCAAAATTAGTCTTCTTCAATCAGGTGATCACATGTCAAATGGGCAAGCATAGCTGTAACATTTTGATGTGACTTGAAGATGCAACTTCATAGTTAACAGGCTGGCACAAGACAAACACCAGAGAGTAATTTTCATGTAGCAGGAACATGCAGGTACCACTTATGTTGCTTTGTAAGGTAGGCATGTGCTACAACCCAAGAAAAGTGAGAGATATTTTCAGAAAAGAATTTTAAAAGGTCATTTGCATAAATGCCACTCTGCTCAGATTGTGATGTGTTTGGATTAGCTAATTCCTGACCACCCACCTACTGCACATCTTTTTAGTACATTTTCCACAAGTAGTATTACATTGTTCCTACTTACTTCAGCTTCCCTACCAACTGAGTCCATGACACTATTCTACTTTAAAAAGAACCCCCGTTATCATTATCCCTATGTGCATGGCTGTACAAATGTGAGCACCATTACTTAATAATATAAATCAATAATGAAGTACGTATGCAATTAGCTTGCCCCATTGTCCTAAAAATGCAATCTTAAATGCAATTATTGTTTAATTTTTCTTAATTATCCTACTAAAAATTCCACTAGTAATTATACTACTAAAAATTCCATCTCACATGTTTCCACAATGCAATCTAGCACACAGATTAACTGCAACTGAGAACAATTAAAACGCTACTGGAATTTTTACCTATAAATGTCTAAATGTCTAATATAAAATACAGTATGCATCTTCTGTTGCTTCGAATTGTGAGTGACTTAAGAAAACCAGATATAGAAAGGGTCCAATTAGTGATCCCTGATCCAAGGCTATTGTGATCTTAAAGGGGAACTATCCAAAAATTTTAATTTAATATATAGTATACTTAATCTCAATGAAATAAAGATCAATGAAACAACAAAATAACTAACTTCATCATGCATGTAGAGATACAGGAATTCTGATGATCTTAAAAGAGTGAGCTAATACATCTTCTAGGCATAAGGAGCCCCCTCCCCTCACTAAAGGCTGCACTAGATCTGACTGAACTGTCAACCAAAATCTGATTCCTGCATGAATAGAAAATGAAGAGAGGCAGATGCTGAGAGGGGGAGAGTGAATAACTTGATTATTTCAGAAACAGGTACAGAATTTTTATTGGACTATATTTAGAAAAAGTCAACCAGTAAATATTATCCACTGTTTGGTTGCAATGGGTTACTAGAGCTGGAGCAAACTTTTCAGCTTTTATTACATAACCCCTAAGGATGTATGCCAATGATTATGTCTTTCAATGGCAACATATGGGTCTGACAAGTGGAATTTTTCATTGCCATTGGATAAACTAAAAAGAAGACTTCATCTTCTTATAAAATAAACATACTTTAGAATAAATTGCAATACCATCGGTATTTTCCAGCTTTACTTTTTGAAAATGCCTGAGATCTGATTCTACTCTTTTGTAGAATGCTGCAGTTTGTTTGCCATATTGTTTCCATGACTATTAAAACATGTCCATTAGAGGAGAATAATTGATGGTTCCAATGAAAAACCTTTATTTAAAGGATGAACATGTTCTCTGTCTCTCTATCACTCTGTTGTGATTTTATTATTTTCCCTAATGACTAAACATGAAACAAAGGCCCAGAATGTATGCACAGACATTAAAATAACAAAAACTTCTTTCTGTGGAGGAAATAGGGAAACTTATACCTGTATAACTATTGTGGATTAAAAAAACAGACCAAACATAAACCTGCAGGGCCTTTAACTAAAGCATAAACACACTAACGTCTGGGTGCTTACTTAATTAAATCTATAGGGGGCTTTGTATCAACCTTGGAATTCAAGAATTCAATGTAAAGCTAGCCACACTTAAAGGTCTTTCTGTTTGGGTAAATCTGTGGCTCTTTGCCGATTTGGCTTCCCACATGCTGGGTCTATTCAAGTTATTCTGATCACTGACCTAGGAGGTTTGAACTTCAGGTTCATGGACACCCCTTGTGCAAGGGCAGCATCAATGCCCTAAAGCAGTACTCAACCAGTGGGATTTTCAAATAGATATTTGGCTATGCCAAGAGCTACATGGGCCAATAAGCAACTAGATCAGGAGTGACCAAGTCAGCACAGTCTATCAGCTAATATGCGGCTAGTTAAGAAGATACTAGGGGTATTTAATAACCCCAGGAGCCATTCATAAATGGAGGGCAGAGACCTGAAGCTACTTGGCTTTTGCAGCCTTTTTTGTACTTTGCACACTGTGTGATGCATTGTAAATGACCCCTAAAGGGCCCTTCAGTATTCTAAGAATCCTATTTATAATAGTGAATAGTGAAAAGGATTGCCTTTTTAAGGTATTTTTCTATGGAAATCTACATGCCACCTAAACTTTTCCCATTGACTGGAATGGGTTATGCCATAAATTTACCACCATAAAATAACTGAGTAAAACAATTGGTATAAATTAAATTACACAGCTTTATAAATTTGCCTTCTATTTTACACTGTTCAACACAATTTTTCTGGAATAAATCATTTTACACAGGATGTTAAATTAACTGCTTAATGTTTGGTGGCCCCACAATTATTTTAACTTCACTGTTAACTTCACAATTATTTTAACTTCACTTCATCTTTATTGTTTATTGCTTGTATCTTATTAAAGTGAACTCTTATCTGCACGCGTGTATTTTTTCAGAGTGGCGGTAAAATACATGCATACAAAAAAACAACACTCTTGAAGCTCTTTAAAAAAAAAATTTAAGATTGACATCTTCCATCTCCAATGAAACATTTATCAATGAAACATTTATCACACTCTCAGGGATTTTAAAAGGATAGAAAAAAAATATTTCTATAAAGATTGACATTTCAGTTTCCACTGAGACCTTTATCAAGGTCAATGTTATAGAAAAGATCTCAATGGAATGCAGCCTTAAAATACATTTTGTATTGTCTTTTTAGAAGCTCTGAGAGTGTAGTGCCTTTTTAAAAAAATATGTATGCATGTATAAATAAATGCAAACAAGGGTCAAGTATAAAAAAGCAGATGCTTAGGTTGCATATACAACAAGTCCTGATCTAGATACCCTTGCATACATTTTATTCTCATGAAGGAGAACAAGCATGCACAAGCGGCTATTTATACATTTATATGACCTTAAAGGAATTGTTTAGTGTAAAAATAAAAACTAGAAAAACTAGGTAAATGTGCAAATAAAAAACGTTTCAGTATAGTTAATTAGCCAAAAATGGAATCTATAAAGGCTGGAATGACTGGATATAAACCTTTCTGATAAAGCTTAATTAATTTTAGCCTTTCCTTCTCTTTTAAGGTTAGCTAGAGTCTGGTTTTATTAATTATGGATTAATAATAACCTATTTTCCCCCAGAGGAAAAGTGAAATCTATTTTTAGCTTGCTACAAGTTAGCAGCTACTAATTTACTTGTGTAACATGAACTTAAGGGCTGTTGTATCATTCAATGCGATTGTGTCCATCGCTTAAAGTGCAGCAGGTTAACCAGCACCAGTACGATTGTACAATTTGGATTTTCGCTCCATTTTTTTCGTGTTTGTCCTCGATCCAATAAACTCTTGATTTTTTTTAATAACAAATGAGGTCCAATCATTGATTCTAGTTTGGTCAGACTTTTTTCATTAAAATAGTCAGATAAATTCAGACTTTGATAAATGAGGCCCCCATGTCCTTAACCCTGCATATTTAGGCTTACTTTAGGACAAAAGCATAGGAAAATGCAAATATGTTTGACTCTGTGATCATAAACCATACTGTTGTTCACACTGTAATTGGCTGAAGGACAGAAATTATGGGTTTTTTTTTGCTCAAGTTAAAATGCTAAATCTGTTGAAGCATTCACAAATCACTTACCTTGCACTGAAACAGTACACATAGTCCTGAGCTAGAGTAGACAGCTTCTCTTTCTTCTTCAAAATACATTTGGCCTTGATACACGCAGACAGCTATAATAAAGTGAAGAATAAATCACTTAATGAAATATATATATGTGTATATATATATATATATATATATATATATATATATATATATATATATATACACACACACATATACTGTATATTATATTTTAATAGCATGTCTTCATTCTGGAACCATAAAAAATAAACCAGAAAGGCATAGAGAGTGAGATATTTAAAAATCAAAATATGCACAAACTAGGCATAACCTTATATTTCTCATTTATTATACAAAGTAAACATTGAGGGGCACATTAACTAAGCTCGTGTGAAGGACTGGAATGAAAAAAATTAAAATTTCGAAGTATGTTTTTTGGGTACTTCGACCATCGAATAGGCTACTACTACTAGTAAAAATAGTCCGACTATTCGACCATTCGATAGTCGAAGTACTGTCTCTTTTAAAAAAAACTACTACATACTTCGGCAGTTTAAACCTACCGAGGTACAATGTTAGCCTATGAGGACCTTCCCCATCACTTTTCTAAGCTTTTTTTGATCGAAGAAAAATCCTTCGATCGATCGCTTAAATTCATTCGAACCGTTTGAAGGATTTTATCGTTCGATCAAACAATTTGTACTTCGCTCGATCGATCATAGGATTTGCGCTAAATCGAATTCGAAGGATTTAAATTCGAGGGTCGAATTCAAGGGTTAGCTAAAAAATATGCAAAACAGTAATTTATACATCTTTTTTGGACAGAAGCACATTTTTATTATCACTTTGAATGAAAATGGAATAGATGATATCAAGGAAAATGCAAATAAATAGATGAACATTTAACAATAAAACCACACATAATTAAATGGGTAAAACAGCACGTGCAATACTGAAACTGACTTATAGAACAGAATAGTAGCTTTACACTTTGACGATATGTGCAAGCCATGTATTCTAGCACCTATGCATTTATAAAGCACCAACATATTATGCACCTACATTAACTGCAACATGCTTCTGCTCAAACAAACTTAAATGTTCTATGATCCACAAGCTAATTACACCCAACAGTTTAAAGTAGCCCTAGAACAATAACACTAGCTCTGACTTAATAAGTCTGTATAAAATTCGAGGAGATATAGAATAGGGTTCTGCAGTGACATAAGCATAAAGAACCTAAAAATATACATTGTGTGTGTGTGTGTGTGCAACAATATAGAGTGGGGGAAAACTGTCATCCTGAAAGAACTAACTAGCAACACAATGCAAAAATGAAATTTTAGTATGTAAATCAGAAAGCTCATTGTTCACATGTTAAATATTGTATGGCACGTATTGAACAAGTCAGTCTCCTAGTTGCGGTGATGATTTTTCTGCTGTCCTAATGAAGAAAGCAAAGTCCCTCCTGTGTGCTGTACTGCACTATATTTCTAAAGCTTTGGGCTTAACACAAGCTGAATGCCTATGGTTTGCTCATGACAACAAAGAGCCATACTTGTTTCTCAATTTAATAAGCGTATCATGAAGAAACTATCATAAAGAAATTCCTCCACTGAAAATGTTCTTTTCCCTTGAAATATGGGAAGATGGCTACTGAATGCCTCCATATAAACTGGAAATTTGATTTAATGTATTGTTTTGTACAGAATTTTGAGCAAGCTGTGCCGTTAAACACCATTAAGACAAGTATCCCTTAATTTAGCCTGTTACTTTTCTCCCTTAGAATTGCATAGCAATGTCTGTTCACCAATAAAAAGATGTTTTAAAAAAAAAAATACAGATCAGCCAACTGTAGATATGGGTAGGGATGTAGCGAACTGTTCGCCGGCGAACTAGTTCGCGCGAACTTCGACTGTTCGCGTCCGCCGAATGTTCGCGAACGTCGCGCGACGTTCGCCAATTTGAGTTCGCGTTCGATTCGAATAAAAATCGTTCGACCATTCGACCATTCGATTCCTTCGACCGCTAAAATCGAATGATTTCCATTCGTTCGAACGATTGTAAGCATTCGATCGAATGAAAAGCATTCGATCGAATGGCTTCGATCGTTCGATTCGAACGAAAATCCTTCGATCGAACGATTAAAATCCTTCGATCGTTCGAAACAAACGATTTTGCGGGTGTTCGAAGTTCGCGAACTGTTCGCATTTTTGCCGGTGTTCGCGAACGGCGTTCGTGAACACCAAAACGGCAGTTTGCTACATCCCTAGATATGGGACACTCTGTGGTGCAGAGTCATGAAAAGCTTACCCTCAGTTACACTGTTACAGAAGTCTTGACATTGCCTGACTTCTAAACTAGTGGCTCAGCAAACTGGAATGGCAATGTAGTTTTTACTTTTCATAGGCTAAGACATGCTGGGGCTCATTTATTAACGCACCGCAGCGCATAAGTGGACGCAAAAGATTGTCTGCGACATCACGAGTGTGATCGCTAATATATTTGCGTGATATTGCGCATAACACAGAGCTTTTGCGATGGTTTTGTTTATGCGCATTGCGCAAAAGATTGGGCATTTATGTCGCAAACGATGCCGTGGTTGTTAGGGGCGTGGCTGTGGGCGTGGCTACAATGCGCTTGCACTGCGGCCGTCGCAGATTTGCGTCTGTATATGTGCAAAACTGCACCCGGTCAACAGCACCACAATTTTTACGACTGCCTCTTTGTGGCGTAATAGTAACGCTCTTCAAAATGCGCATTCCTGCCCAGCTGCGCTAGCAGACCCACACTGCTAAACTGGGTTCTGGCAAATACAATGGTGCTGCTGTTGGTGGGGATGTTTGTTAACTCAAAGTTTACTCAAAGATGAACAACCCCTGTAAAGTGCATATTAACCACGCCTTCCACCCAACATGTTTATATTGACCAAGGTTCCTTTAAGGGTATCAGGTAGGCTAAACACATTTGCAACCAAACAAATATTAGCACAGAAACAAATGCAGATGCGTCTAAGTGAACGCAATATGCGCAATATGTGACGCAACTAATTAAAGCAGCGCATTCATACATGAGCACAACTAATCCTTACCTTTGCGGTATCTTCCTGTGCGCACAATTTATTATAAGCACTGCGACAGCTGATACGCAGTTTCACACAGTTTCACAAGTCGCACCTACATTAGCGCACAAAATCGCACTGTTAAGGTATCGTGCGCTACATTATTAAATACTCGCATGCGCTGGGCAAATGTCAGGCCACTGCGCTCTTTTTAGCACTGCGCTGCGTTAATAAATGAGCCCCGCTATCTTTTTGTTGTTGTTATAAAGCTACCCATACCGTTGTATAGAACATTCACTTTTGTTCTTGCCTGACCTACTTTTCGCTTCACCTTTCTCAGCTTCTGAAACGTATTCCTGCATGTAAAAGTGACCTTCTGTTCTGCAGCATCTGTCATTCTGTTCAGCCTTCAACAGGAAGCACTCTGAATTCATTACTATACATTACTATACAAAAACAACTAATCATTTCATCTAATATAATTTAAAAAATTAATTTAATAAAACTGCCACTGTGTAATAATAACCTTCACAAGGTTTTCTTGTTTACATGTATTGTGCTATAATGATTTCCCTTTTATTTGCATTTGTGTGGGATTTTTTTGAATATTAGATTTACCACCAAAGTCTGAAATTGCACTCCAGATTTGCCAGGATCATGGGACATATGCTTTTAATCTGGCATAGAGATGAATATTTCTACATAATGATTTTTCTCTTGAAAGGTTGACATCAAACAAAAGATGACTGGCATTTATGTAAAATAACCAGCGTTCCATTTGCGAAACAACTGTTACTCCATAAATCAGAAAAGTCTTTTCAGGTTTAAGTCTTAGATGTGCAAATTAAATTGATTTTCTGTGTAGCTAAGCATTTAGGTCAAACGGATTAAAGAAATAATACTTAAATTGCTGTTGGGAGTATATTGTACTGAACATGCATAATAAATCGGATTTCCCAGATAAAATGCAAAATTAAACAAATAAAGGCCATTTGAATTCTACACCAAGAAAAAACATCCAATTTTTTGATTGATTTCTGAAAGGGTACCATTAAACATTGAACTAATTTTACTTACTTGAAAATTTACATTTACCCAGCACAAAGAAGAAATCCAGCAGGTTTAGTAATTTCTATGCATTTCTCATTAATTCAGTAATAAAATGGTATATTGTTCCCTTACCTGTCATTACAGCCTGCAAAGAATCAATACTTCTCCCCAGCCAATATGGCTGTTACAGTTTTATATGGCATTGTTTTCAGGCTAATTGACTGTAACTAATTCCCCCTCTGATAGAATCAGAGCATTTTTCACATTATATTTATGTATAGGGACAATGGAACATAAGGGTCCATGAAACGTTTGTTAGATGTCCATTATTACATTGCCATTAATAATAATAGAGTATTCACTTGCTTTCATTTCAACTATGGTTTTCCAACTTAACTTGAAACTTTTATTTAGACTCCCAATCAAAGTATGTTGTAAACAGAACCTTTTAAGGGGTTATTTAGCAAAGGTCGAGTTGTGTTTTTCCTGAGATTTTTTCCTGGATTTTTCGGGATAAAATAAAAAACTCAAATTTTTCGAGATGTATTATTCCCCGAAGCTGCAAAAAGCCTGAATCCAAAAATACTCCAGCTAAAACCTGTTTGAACCATTTGAAGATGTTTTTAGCCTTCATGATTTTCGGGTTTTTTTCTGTGGTTTGCTCTTGAAGACTCAATTCAAGCTATTTGAGTTATTTTTTTGCAGATAACTTGATCAATTCAAGTATTTAAGCCCCCCCCCGATTGCATTCATTCAAATTTTTTCATAAATAAGCAAATATTCGAGTTGTGAGTTTATTCGAGGTAGAAAAAAACTAATAAACCTCACAAACTCAACCTTTGATAAATAACTCTCTAAGGGGCAGATCTATTTCAAATTATTTTTATGGTCAAAACTGTCAAATTTGACTAGGGAATTATCCAAACTTGATTTTTTATCCAGGGATAAATTTGGAGATGTTTCAGCCATCATGACATTTGAGTTTTTCTTGGAGAAAAAACTCTAATCGAGTTTGATCAAATTCGATTCGTGTTTTTGGGTCATTTAAATTCATCCAAGTTTTGAAAATTCAATTTTATAAATAAATTTCCACAAGTCGAATTTTGAATCTATTCGAATTTTAGGGAGTTTAATAAAACTCACATGAATTCGAAATTCAATCCTTGATAAATCTGCCTCTAAAATTTAATCTAATCTAATCTTTTTTGAGTTGATGGGAATTGATGGGAATTTTTAGAAACTCCCATAAACTCGAAATTCACCCCTCGATAAATCTGCCCCTTAATGTCTGATTATTCTAGATCTGAGCCAAGAATTACTGTATATCAATCAGTTGCAACCCATTGGCTAGACAAGAATATCCTTCCTTAAAAGCATTCACATCTTTCTATATAAATTTGCAGCTAAAAATATAAAGCTGTTACCTCTACCCTATACATCCCTCTCCAAGAAGAAAAAAAGGCATAAATCCTATGGTTACCATAATCCTATGGTTACAGATTTATTCACATCTGCTTAGATTAGTGTTCCAACCAGTCCCCATTTTAGGGGGAAAGGTCCATTTCAGGATTTTGGTTCCTGTGGAAAAGTGTCCCCATACAGAGTCCCCTCCTACATGATGTCTCCATTTTTCTGGCTCACCTGCTCCACAATTTTGATTTAGGGGAGCTGTTTTTGTTTGGCAGCAGTGATAGGTGTGCAGATATTGTATTCATTATCCAGAAACCCGGATAATGCAAAAAAGCCATGAATATCTTGTAAATGATCTCCTTATAAACTAGTGACTAGTGATGTCATCAGTTATAAACGGTGAGTAGTGATGTAATTTTTGTCACATGACTCACTAAAACGTTTGTATTATGATAAATAAAGTACTCCTTGTTGGAAAATATGAGGATATTAGATGTCATCTCAGAGTTCTATGACCTCCTCAGTGAATTATAATATCCTTATAATACACAAAAGCCTTGAATATCTTGTAAATTATATCCTTATAATCGGTAAGTTCTGATGTCATCAGTTATAAACGGTGAGTTCTGATGTCACTGAAACATGTCTATTATAATAAATAAAGTACCCCCAGTTGCAAAATATGAGGATATTAGAAGTTACCTCGGAGTTCCATGACCTGTATAAAAACAATCGGCCTTTGGTCTCGTGTTTTTATATGGTCATGAAACTCCTCGGTAACTTATAATATCCTTATATTTTACAAGAGGGTTACTTTATTCACTATATATTTTACGTTAGGTAATAGGTACTTTATTCACTATATATATATATATATATATATATATATATATATATATATATATTCACTGTATTTACTGTACCATGAATTTGAGTTATCCACACAACATTCTGTGACACAAAAAGCCACTTGTCATTAGCCCATAACCCGTAGAAAAAAAGGCATGTATGCTTTACTGTCAACTGACTGAAAAATGATCTAACTGGTTGCTAAACTTGGTCCAAACTTTAAACCTTTTATACCATTGTACGCCATGTTTTTACCGCGCTTCAATATTACGCTGCAAAAATCACAAATTTGAAATTGAGTTTCTGAAAGAACACAAACTCATATAAAAAGATTTGCCATTTATCATGTAGAAGTCAATGGGAGTTGTATTTTCAAAATTCAATTTTGAGTTTTCAATTTTGAATTTGATGCTCTTATTGAAAATTAAGGGTAGGATATAATTTCACTGCATTTGACTCTTTTTAATGTTTTTCAGCATTTCATGTTCATTTAAGATTTATTTTAAAAAATTTGAAAATTAAATTTTTTATAATTCTACTTCTTCGTATCCCATTTCCTTGCTGGGTTAATTTGTTTGTGTAGTACTGATTTCATCTTAAAGGAGAAGGAAAGGTTAAAAATAAGTAAGCATTATCAGAAAGGTCCATCTAAATATACCAGTAAACCCCCAAAGTAGTGCTGCTCTGAGTCCCCTGTCAAAAGAAACACAGCATTTCTTTCCTTCTATTGTGTACACATGGGCTTCTGTATCAGACTTCCTGCCTTCAGCTTAAACCTCATTGCCCTGGGCAAGAGCATGCTCAGTTTGCTCCTCTCCCCCCCCCCTCCCTTCTCTACTGTAATCTGAGCCCAGAGCAGGGAGAGACTCAGGCAGGAAGTGATGTCACACCATGTTAATACTGCAGCTCCTATCCTAAACAAACAGAGAGTTTCTAGAGCTTTTTACTCAGGTATGGTAAAACATTCTATAGAATAAATATAGCATTCTAGCTTGCACTATTGCAGCTAATCTATTTGCAATAAAATGCCTCTGTAGCTTTCCTTCTCCTTTAACTGGGTTCATTTAAAGCAGTGATCCCCAACAGTTGCTCTTTGACCTCTTGGATGTTGCTCCCAGTGGCCTCCAAGCAGGTGCTTCTTTTTGAATTCCTGGCTTAAGGGCAAGCTTTAATTGCATAATAAAATATATACTGCCAAACAGAGCCTACTGTTGCTCTCCAACATTATTTTATACTTGAGTGTGGCTTATGGGTAAAAAAGGTTGGGGACTCATGTTTTAAAGTATCAGTACATTTCAGCCATGTATATTAAAACTATGTTTGATACATTTCAACTCCACCATTATATTAGGACTGAAAATTATTTCTTATACTAATGATGATGTTTACTTGCCAGTTGCAAAGCAGCATACATTTATTATTAGTAGCTATAGTGAGAAATGATCTGTGTGGGCTTTCTGTAAAATGAACTTGTCAGACAAACCTAATGAACTTTTTTTACTGATTTGCTGAAATGATACACCCCAGTAGGACAGTTAATCAGTTTAATTAGACAATTTATTTTTTAACGTTGCTTCACACACAGGTTCTGGCTGAAGAAACCGTTGAAAGAAGGATTGTTTTCGAATGAAATGCCACTGTATTTAAACTCTAACAATGAATGTATCATGCATAACTAGGAAAATAAGGAAAGCTCATAAACATGTAAAGAAAACAGCAATGTGACTATAATACAGCAGACCCCACATGCAGCGGCGGGGCAAGCGCAAGGTCTGTTAAGATGGCTACAAATAAGTATGTGAGCGGGCGAGTATCATAGAGGAGCATGCGGGGTGGGAGGATTGGCATATGTGCACTGTGAATGTGGGTTTTCCGGATAAGGGGTCTTTCTGTAGTTTGGATCTCCATGCCATATGTCTACTAAAAAAAAATAATTTAAGTGTTAATTAAACCCAATAGGATTGTTTTGCATCCAATAAGGATTAATTATATCTTAGTTGGGATCAAGTTCAAGGTATAGTTTTATTAATACAGAGAAAAAGGAAATCATTTTTAAAAATCTGAATTATTTCAATAACATGGAGTCTATGGGAGACAGCCATCCCATAATTCGGAGCTTTTCCCATACCTGTATAGAAAAATATGAACCAATATGTTTTACTAAGCAATTACACAAAGTCATTGCAAAATTCAACTTATAAAAGGGGCCCTCCACCCCTTCTTTATGTTTTATGGCATAATAAAAGAAAATGGAATTCTAACTTTTTGTGGAGTTTGCTGCAAAGCACCCCAGTGCCAGTGTTGCATCTACATTCGATTTTCTTTGATTCTTTAATGTTGTGTCATGTTAACGTGGTAATGCTGCTTAGCAAATCACAGAACTACCAAAACCAAATTAAAAGGGTACAGTGGGTCATTTATGCTACAACACAATCATCACACTGTTTCTGTAAACAAAAAAATGTCTATGGGGCAAATATGGGAAATCTCAAGTTGTGACTTTGCTATGACGTGTGCATATAACAGCAAAAATTGGATTGCCTTTTTCCCAAAATTGCCGTTTGGAAAGAGATCAGCAAGATATCAACAAGAAGCTCCAATATTTATATAAATTCAGAGCTAACTTGTAATATTTTTATTATTTTTCTTTCTAGGATACTGTCACCTTTTCCTTGGATTCAAAACTAGTAAGATTCAACAGTCATTGTAATAATTGTGCATGGGTATTTTAGGTGTGTGTCTGTTGGTATATCAAAAAGGGGGTTAACAAAAGGTATAAACTTTATTCCTATACTTTAATCTTACACCTCTAATTTTGCAAATCATAAGTTTTACATTTGGATATAATGCAAAATACAGCGCAGAGACCTGAAGCAATTCAGGACTAGAGAAAGGCAGTGTGCACAGAGCAAAAAACTGCACTATACTTGCGAGTCAATGACTTCAGGCCAGTAAGAAGCAGTGATACAGCAGAACCCTAATACCTGCCAAGCAATGACTACAGGCCAGAAATCACACTGCAGAGACCTTTTCTCAGTTCTGCACAGCACCAAAACAGAAGACAGGAGCTGGAAAGTAAATGTCAACAGTGTAGTAATTAGTTCAGTTTTCTGTAGGCCTATCAGAATTGCTACATTGTGTGACATTTAGTTCTTTCAGTAAGAGAGCGTGACTGTCATGCTAAATGCATGACACTTGACAGAGCTGTCTCAATGGAATTCAGCATTTTCTCGGCTCAATGTTAATAAAGCTAGTCCATAAACCCTCAATACAATTTAAAAGAGTAATCCTATTCCTGTCTAGATGCCTTTTCAGGCTTACTCTGGCTTCTCTGATCTAACTACACAAAATGACCTCATTTACACATAATGGCTTACTTTTCAAATGCGCAGAGGGCAAAAATGGGCAAATGAGCATTCTAACCCAAAATGCAGTATTCATATTTCAAAATTCTAGTGTTGTCCTGGACAGCCACAAAACAGAATTCACTACAACTTCATTTATACAATTTCTGCACCAGTAAGTAACCATTTGGCTATGACCCCTTGAGTCTGTAAATGTGTCCTATGTACTAGGAAAATAATAAAATATAGCAGGCTTCTTTCCAAATGCAGAGATACAGTTCTTAAATAAGATACAGCTTTTAGCACATTCTCAATCAAGAAAATTCCTTCCACAAGTGGCTAGACTGTAAGGTTACAAAAATCCCAGATTCATTGCTGAAGCTATCTTAGCGTGTTTTATCTTATAATCCCTGCTAAAGTAGTTAGCTAATGAAATGCTTTGTACCACCTAATTTCATTACAGGCGCAAGCACTCTGTGTTGCCTAGTTATTTAACCTGTGGCTGTCCTTAGTCTGTTTGAAATTAGATTGCAGAAACACCATTTAATTATGCCTGAAATCATTAATGACTGAAGACAAGACATGAAAAGGCACCATTCATCTCTTTATTGAGTCTGGTATGAGAAAATTGGTACATTATAAAAGACACATATAGGTAGGGCTGCTAATGACTGTGTAAGACTTGTAGCTATTAGAAATGGAAAACCATAATATTATGCTAGCAAATACAAAAAATAGCAAAATCCATCAATGCAAATAACTAATATTCAGATAGATTTACAAAATATAGTGATACAAATTAGCCCTCTGTGTAAATCTTCATTGCTTTTTTATGTTTTCCTGAATGAACAGAGAGTGTCTGGTTTCTCTTTATGGCGGATCTATTATCAGTTAGAGAAGTGTTTGTTACACTCTGAGGCCAGCCCTGCTTGTCAACTTCAGTTTTAATGAGGGTCAAGTAGAATCTTGTTCTTTTACTCCAATTTTTTGTCTATAAAAAGATGTCTTGTTTTTTCCCACAATCTCAATAAAAAGAATGAAAGCCAAAATGTTTACAGAAACAATAGTCCTGGACAGGTCTTTTTGGGTAGATCTGTGTCCTGGAACTGTGTACTGCAAAACAACTACTTGTCTGAAGTGACACCACCATTAACAGCAGAGTTATCCAAGGTAAAGCATATGTTACAACTTGCCACCTAGAGACCCATCGACCCTCACTCATATATGCAAATCCTATCTGCAACTTGCAAAATACAGGGACCTGAGGTTTTCCAGATAAGGGGTCTTTGCCTGTGTATCTCCATACCTTAAATCTGCTTAAAAAAATAATTTAAACATTAAATAAACCCAACAGTATTGTTTTGCCTCCAATATGGGTTAATTATATCTTAGTTGGGATAATGTATACGCTACAGTTAGAAACAGAGAAAAATCAAATCAGTTTTAACAATTGTAATTATCTGATTAAAGGAACAGTTAAACCAAAAAATGAAAGTATTTTGAAGTAATGAAAAGATTATGTACTGTTGCGCTACACTGGTAAAACTGATGTGTTTGCTTCAGAAACACTACTATAGTTCATATTAAAAGAAACTGCTGTGTAGCAATGGCGGAAATTGAAAAAAGACTATATATATATACATTTATATATATATATATATATATATTTAACGCATTTAAATAATTCAGCTGAATTGATACTGACAGATATGTACTTATGGGGTTCTTGCACTCCAATATGCAGCTATTGCTTGGCACAGGTACTTCAGTGCTGAAGGCAATTGGCTTTACTTCTCCATCAGGAGAAAACAGAGGTAGGAGAATAATCAGCTGTATGTTATTTTCATTTCTCAGTTACAGTCATTTCTTACATAGAAACCTATTTGGATACACATTAGGTTCTCAAGTGAAGCAACAATCTAGCCACAAACTGAAACTGGAAAAATGTTGTTTAGAAATGCATTGAAAGTGTAGTGTGTGAGTATGTTAAATAGGCATTATTTAAAAAATACCACAATGTTATATCCCATATAGTACACCGATGTAGTGTAAATGTCTGTCTTGCACTGCTGAACTATAATATGCATAAAACTGGCCAATTGGCCATAGAATATGCAATTCCCCCAGTCTTGCTTCAAGCCAGTACACTTATTAGTGTCCAGTAAGGCATTCTTATAAGGTGAGATGTGGGGGATACAATCTAATCTGACATCTCCTAAAAGTGAGATTTATAGCGATATAATGAGTTCTGTACTGAAAAAAAGCTTGTTTACAAATACAAGTTCATAATTGCCCTTATGCAGCACTAACTAACTTTTATTTTCTTTTTCACAGGCTGTGCAATAGCATTTTTCTGTGCAATGCCAGGAAGGCATGGACTGTTCCTTCCTAAATTACATCTAAGGAAGGAGCCTGTGCTATTACTGTTATCTAAATATGTAAATCACTGTGTTTGTCTAACCTTGCTTTAAAATCTAAATCATCTTCAGACTTTCCTCTGAGTGAAGAGCTCACTGCCCTTCACTTTACCAACATCAAACGATTTGTACTTTTGCAGTTTTGTGCATGGAGTTATTAATTTGGAGTGCTGTGATGGCAAAAGAAAGTGCTGAATGCCCATTCTATCTACTACTGTAAAGCTTGTATGAGTAATGACCTCATACAATCATTGTAATTTTTACTTATGCAAGGGTGGATTTACTATGATATAAGCAAAAAGTGATACTAAGCAGTAGGCAATGTCTGGCATGGTACTCCTGGCTTCTTGTGAGTGCCTGGAGTGAAATCTGACAGTAAGGGGCACATTTATAAAACAGATCATACAAAATCCACATTTGCAAGGGGAAACAATCACTGGTCAGAAGGGAAATCCCTACCTAAGACCCAAAATTACCTGTTCCAATGGTTTTTGCATGAAAAGTTTTGGGCATGAAGGTCCAGTTCTGGCAATATTGAACTCAATGATTGCATCGGCATGACATAGTTACTGGGTTACTGGGTCATTTTTAAGTGTATTATGCAATGTAAAAAGTTTGCTATATGCTGTTCAGACTTATATTGTCTCATAAGACTTCCTCTAAAAAAAATAATGTAATAGAATGTACCAAAGTCAGTATGTCCTCCTCCACAAGCCAGTGCATGCTAATTAGGGACATAATATTCCATTTTTGTGCATGGTTTTTAAGAATAAAGTTCAATATAGATCAATCAATTGGTATGTCATGATTTATAAATGAGGGTTTTAAAAATTATATTGTTCATATTTACAGAGCAAAGAAGAGCTTCAATTTCAACACAATTGCTTTATAATTAATGCTTATTATTCCAATCATTAAGATGAAATAATATTCCATTCCATGAATCAGTTATAAATCTTCATAAGACATCTCGATGGTAAATGAATATTGTTTTTCATGATGAGCATTTATACCGGTACATATTTATTTTTGCTTTGGTAAAATGACTTCCATTTCCATGACTATAAAATGGTAAATGCATATGTAATTCATTGCAAGAATAATCTTGAGTAATGAAAATGGTCATTTCCTTCGGAAAATATAGTGCTGAACGGAAATAAAGTAATACTGACACTCTCGACTAAAAAATAATGAGTTTTAGTTTGAGAGTGTTAAAATATATCTTTTGACCCTCCACTTATCTGACATATTTTGTGTGTACATATCAATAGGGATGTAGCGAACCGCCGACAATGTGTTAGCGAACGCCGTTCGCGAACACCGGCAAAAATTGCGAACAGTTCGCGAACAGTTCGCGAACTTCGAACATCCGAAAATCGTTCGATTCGAACGATCGAAGGATTTTAATCGTTCGATCGAAGGATTTCCGTTCGAATCGAACGATCGAAGCCATTGGATCGAATGATTTCATTCAATCCAATGGCTTCGATCGTTCGATTCGAGCGAAAATCGTTCGATTTTAGCGATCGAATGGTCGAATGGTCGAACGATTTTGACGCGAACGCCTATTGGCGAACGTCGCGCGACGTTCGCGAACTTGCGGCGGACGCGAACAGTCGAAGTTCGCGCGAACTAGTTCGCCGGCGAACAGTTCGCTACATCCCTACATATCAAGGCTGTTTTCTCCAGAACCCCAGGTCCAACTGGTCCATTAGCATAAGCTCAGTTAGCTCTTTCTATAACTTAGGTTTCCAATCATCCCATTAAATCTGAAATAACTGTCCGGTGGCTTATTTAATTATTTCAGGGATAATTACTGCATTGTATACAGTATAGAAATCTGTTATCCAGAATGCTAGGGGACCAGGGGTTTTCCAGATAATGGATATGTCTGTAATTTGGATCTTCATACCTTAACAGAAAATAACATTAACATTAAATAAACTCAATAGGCTTGTTTTGCCTCCAATTAGGATTAATTATATTAGTTTGGATCAAGTACAAGGCATGTTTTATTATTACAGAGAAAAAGGAAAACATTTCTAAAAATTTTAATTATTTAAATAAAATGAAGCCTATGGGAGATGGCCTTTCTATACCATTCAGAGCCTTCTGGATAATGGGTTTCCGAATAACAAATCCCATACCTGTAATGCACATCATTAGGTATCATGAAAAAGAATCCCCATCCAGACAAGGTTATTTTGAGGTCTAAGTCTTATTTTAAAGCCTTTATTGTAGGGGATATTAAACAGTAATTGCCATTACTGATTTTATTAAGTAGCATTATTGCTGATGTGACTGTAGTATAGTCACATGGTTATGTAAAACAGTGTGTATTGTTGGTAACAGCATGATCAAAGCTCTTGTCCTTTAATTACTGAGTATAGAACTCAGTTGGAAGTCAGAATCTTCCATTAATCTTTAATTATTTAATATATCACCATATTTACTGTGAAGTGAAGACATTGAGATGACAAATAGCATTATACAATGTAAAATTTCTCTGCAGATCTACAGCAGAACAATGTGTACAGTTGTCCTTTCCATTTCACAATTTCCAGTGTCCTTGGAATGCACCTTGTGCCTTGGAAGGGTGACAGGTATAAGGACTTTGGCACCAGATATACTCTGTCTGGGGAATGAACTGCCACCTCAGTGGTAGGCTATGGGTGATGTATTAGTCTACTTTATCATCTGGAGTCTTACCCTTGATAATGTTGGGGGATTTGCTCTCACTTCCCATCCTTCCCTTAAATCATCTAAATTTCTATGATGCATATAACCCAGATGTCTTAATTTATGAAAACTGCAGAAAATAGAAAGCACTATGAAGTGGCCCAGTGTGTCTTTATAGCTCAAAAAGGCTGCAATTTAACTTTGGGATCTCTAGGTGCTGCTGGACTCAAACTCCCAGCATGCTGCAAAATATGATACAGGATAAATGTTGTAGACCAGCAACAGCTGGGAACCAAATTCTAGGAAATACACTGACTACATAAACAGAGGCACTTGATCAGCTAGCATTTAATATCAAGCAGATGGAGAGACACATAAACTTGTTTTTGCTTTGACCTCTTTTGATATGTATGAAAAAGCATGGCACCTTGAGATAGTGAATGGTTTCATGTCTATAGCTTTGTGGGGGTGGTGTTAGCAATATCTGTTTTCTCCACGCTGCACTGCTTTTCTTTTTAACTCCATAGCAACAAGATGAATGCTTTCTATAGTATACAGATAAACCTTCAGAGAAAAAAATGGAATAACTGCAACATAGAAAGGTTATCTATACACTACGTAATTCTAATAACTGTAAAATGAGTTGCCACCAAGTAAAAAACTAAAAACCACATACTTTCATAACTAACCTTCTTCAACTGTACTCACGTGTTTTCTACAGCTCTAATTATACTTTGGTACACAATTACTAACCATTAATGCTATTTCTATAGCTTTATCTTTCAAAGCAAACCCTTTTTTCCAAAGCAGCAGGCACTACCTAATTCATTTTTGCAAAAGGCTAAAAATAGGATAAACCAGCAGCCTAAATAATTTATTTCCATTGCTTCTAAGCAGGGAATTTTTGACTGCCTGTGTATCTTAATTTGAATGCTTATTTGAACAATTTAGTAAGAGGAGCAGCCTTTATTAGGGATGTAGCGAACGTCGGAAAAAAAGTTTGCGAACATATTCGCGAACTTGCGTCAAAAATGCGAACGGTTCGCGAACGTCGCAAACCCCATAGACTTCAATGGGAAGGCGACTTTTAAAAGCTAGAAAAGACATTTCTGGCCAGATAAATTATTTTAAAGTTGTTTAAAGGGTGCAACGACCTGGACAGTGGCATGCCAGAGGGGGATCAAGGGCAAAAATGTATCTGAAAAATACATTGTTGACACAGCGCTGCGTTTTGTGCTGTAAAGGGCAGAAATCACACTACGTCACTCAGGTGATGTTTCTGGACACGGAATGTGAAAAAGCTCACACAGCTAGATGGCAGTTGTTTGAAGAACACACTGGGCAAACAATGCCTACAAGGTCAACGTATACACTACTACAGCAGTGGATAAGGAATATATTATAGCTGCTTGAACAACGTCACTCAGGTGGTGTTTCTGGAGACGGTATTATTATTGATATTTAGACAGAATGTGAACAAGCTCACACAGCTAGGTGGCAGTTGTTTGAAAATGAAGAACACACTGGGCAAACAAATTGAAACAATGCCTGCAAGGTCAACGTATACACTACAGCAGTGGATACGGAATATATTATTGCTGCTTGAAAAACGTCACTCGGGTGGTGTTTCTGGAGACGGTATTATTATTGATATTTAGACAGAATGTGAACAAGCTCACACAGCTAGGTGGCAGTTGTTTGAAGAACACACTGGGCAAATAATGCCTGCAAGTGCACTACTATTGGTGCACTACTATGAAGAACAGCAAACAGCACTGGACACGTTAAAGAACAGTAAGATAAGTAAAATAAAAAAAAATATATGTATATTAAAAAAAAAAAATTACTCTGGTTGGTGCTGAACTACTAGGAGCAGCACAGTAGCACACCAGTCCCACTCCCCAACACAGCTAGACTAATAGCACTGGGCTCTTATAGTAGCAAAGTAAAAAAACAAAAAAGAAAATAAAAGCAGTCCTTACAAGGACTATTGGGTTATTACAGCAGTCAGCAGAGATCAGAAGAGATCAGTGCCCACAGCAGCTACATACAGAGCACTGCAGTAGAAGGTAGATTACTAGCCAGCAAAGCTACCTAACCTAAAATGTCCCTCAAATCCCTGCAGAGTTCTGTCCCTACAATACAGAGCAGTATCAAGTAGATTACCGTATATACTCGTGTATAAGCCGACCCGTGTATAAGCCGAGGTACCTAATTTACCTAAGAAAACTGGAAAAATGTATTGACTCGTGTATAAGCCTAGGGGCCCCATGTCAGATTTCAAGATGTGAATGTGTCAATGAGGTGCTGCACCTAGGAAAGCAGAAAAAAGGTACCGTACGCTCCTTCCGCGGCCCCAACACACCTCCCTCTCCCATAGCGCAGGACTGTCTGTGTGATCGCCGCCCGGAGCAGGTCTGTGTGATTGGAGCAGGTCTGTGTGATCGGAGCAGGTCTGTGTGATCGGAGCAGGTCTGTGTGATCCCATAGCGCAGGACTGTCTGTGTGATCCCATAGCGCAGGACTGTCTGTGTGATCGCCGCCCGGAGCAGGTCCAGGAGCTCCGGGCGGCGCGTCCTTCCCTGCCGGCGTTCGCTCCCAAAATGGCGGCGCCCATGGCCGCCACGTGGGTAGCGGCGCCGGCACTAGCCAGCAAACTTACTATCAACTGTCCCTCAAATCACTAACAGCTCTCTCCCTACACTAGCTCTTCCAAGCACACACAGGCAGAATGAAAAAACGCTGCAGGGCTTCAGTTTATATATGGAAGGGGAGTGGTCCAGGGGGTGTGGGGTGGTCCAGGAGGGAGAGCTTCCTGATTGGCTGCCATGTATCTGCTGGTCTGGGGGAGAAATGGCAAAAAAAAGCACCAGCTAAGGCGAACCCAAATTGTCGAACGTCGCGCGACGTTCGCGAACATTCGGCGAACGCGAACAGTCGATGTTCGCGCGAACAAGTTCGCAGGCGAACAGTCCGCGACATCCCTAGCCTTTATTAAATGACTTACATGAAAAGGAATAGGTTTGGAAAAAGGTGTGCTACCAAATATGACATAAAATCAGTGCTATTGATAATTAACAAATATACTACAGTACTACTGTAGTTACTAAATGAACGGAAAATGCACCCTAACCCTGAGAAGTATTTATTTTGGTGCTACATTTGTGGAATAAATAAATCAGTAGGAAGGAAGGTTAATGTCTCTTCTATCAACATATTGTTTGAAAAGTGGAAGTAGTTCGAGGAACATTAGCTAGGTTTCTCCTTGGATCAGGTTCAACACTGTACACGTCTTCAAAATACTGGAAAATGAGCACAAGTACCCCCAGAATACCATTCTTTAGGCAACTGGATTTCATTTAAGTGACACAAATATTGATTAGATCCTTCCTAAACTTATATCATTGTGAGGCACTCCTAGAATTGCCTTTATTGCTGTTGCTCATTTCAAGAATAGCCCTCTCCTACATTTTTAGTGACTACCACTGGTCTTAATATTTCATTTGTGCTACTTATAATTCCGAGGGGGGGTTCCAAATGTTAGACACCCCCAGTGATTATAATTACTTTCCGGAGACCTTAGGCTGGTGCTCCTGTTCACTGAAAAGTGCTCTGATCAGGGGTATTACTGCAAGAGTACTGTTTGATGTTTGGACAGTAGCACATATTCCAATTAATGTAAAAATACAGTATTTATTGGCTCCACATTGAAAACAGGCAAGATGATCAAGGTCTTGATCCTCTTGCCTGATTTTAATATGGAGACAATATAAACCAAATTTTACATTAATTGGAGTATGTGCTGCTGTCCAAACATCAAGGATTTTGTTTGAAGTTTTGTGAAATCCTGAGGACTGTGCAGCCTCTTCAATATATGGATGGTTGCTGGGAGCAGCTCATTTTTGTACTGCTTATTCTACTACTACAGGATCACCACATCTTCTTTCACTTCTTGGTTTCTTCATTCTGGATTAAATGCGCATGTGTAGCATAGTGAAAAGCCAGATTTTCATCCTCTAAATTTGGGTTTTCACTGTACTGCACATATGCATTGTGGCTGGGCCATAAAGACGATCCTGGTAAAAGAACAATATAGTTGTATGGGGCTCCTACATTACTACCCCAGACCAATGCTGCTTTCAGTAAGAAGAAGGACTGGACGAGGATAAGTAATTACAATCACTGGGAGGCATCTAACATTTTGGCACCCACCCGCAATTATATTTTTTCCTCTCCTTTAAATGTTGCCATCTGTCTCTCATTCTGTTGATTTTCATCTTTCTGAAATACACTGCTGTTTTAAAAATACTGTAAATTTATATAATTTAACTAAAGACACATAAAGGGCTCTTTCAAAGGTTACTTGTATCCAAAGACTGTCCCTGCACTTCCATGGTGCATCTGTCCCACCTGCTTTGCTAACACATGCTCAATTGCGCCTATTGAAACTGAGGAGCTACCACAATCTAAGAAACATGCTTACATGTCATTTTGACAGCAAGGAAATTACTTCACCCCACAAATTTTCAGCACAATTGCGTTATATGAACTTCCATTTGAGACTGCAATTGCACTGGGAAAATGGAAGAAAATTATGCATTTTCTGTAAAAGATATAGTGATTTGTGTTTACCAGAGGAAGGACCCATGAAGTGCAAAATATGTAGTGCTAAATAAACTACACACAAGGAGCACTTACCTGTTACCCAGTGTTATTTTCATGTTATATGCTTAAGTGGACCAGTCAAACCCAAACTGCTACACAACTTTACAATTCAGTGGCATCAAATAGCATATGATTTGGCATGATATAAATGCAGAAAAAGCACATTAATAGTATTGTATGCATAAAACCACACACAGACAATGTGCTGTATTCTTGTAACCTTCAATTCATGGATTACCCATCTCAGCTATAATAGCAATATAATCCTTCCCAGGGCCCGACAATAGAAATAAAGTATGTGTGTAACAACTGCACTAAAATTCACAGTACCACAATATAAAATAAAGCCAGCATCAGGTAATACTGGAGTCTAAACCTGTCTTGTTGATGCTGACAACATATCCCACTATTTTCAAGCAAACTGCAAGCAATTAAATTATATTAAAAAAAATATATAGAGGAACTCACTCTGACATTCTTTGCAGCATTTGCCAGGAACATATGCAGGAGAAAAACCACTCAAACAATTGGGCGCAGAGCAGGTAAGTGTTTCGCACTGAGCAGTTCCATTCTGTAAAATAAAAATAAAGTCTATATGTAAATATGTTTGATCAACTACACAATACACTTATTTACATAGTAATACTTATTGGCTCACAACCGCTATAACTTTCATTTTAAGATTTATTTTGTTGTATTAAAGAAAATAAATTTTGCATTTGTCTCAAGTATTGTATTGCCTAGTAAGTAGCCATCAAAATGCAAGAGAAGATTGTGATAAATAAAGTAGATGAAGGAAGATATTACATGATATATGCTTTTAAGGTTAAATACATATTTTCATACTGTAATAGTAATGCCATAAACCTAAGGTTAGCACTATAATGCCTGTGGGGAGTCAGGAACTGGGAATGACAGGGCCATGACAGTGCTTTGAAAGTGGGAACTGGAAGAGGGTTTTAATGGTTATGGGTGTTCTAGTTCCTGGATTGCTTTGGGGATGGGCGGAAAAGGAATAAAATGAAGGGAGTGTTCTGTTTTACTTTAAACAGCTCCCTCCTGCCCTCTGCAACACAAGGGGGTAGCATTGTATAGGGGAGGTATTAGCATAATGTGGGAGGGGCTCTCCTGGGGGTGAGACGGGGATAGTGGCATCAAGTATAGGGCATAACAGGGGTTAGGCTATCAGATGTTACGAAAGTTAATAGTTAAATATTATGTAAATGTCATTGTAAATTGCCCTGCATTTAACTGTTGTTGGTTTATGTTGGTCGTAATTTATGGGTTGTAATTAATAAGCTGCAGCCTTTTCACCCAAGATAACACATGTGGTTGGTTTGTTATTTTAAGGAAGGGGAGGAGCTTGGTGTTGTTGGGAGTGGCCCATAAGATTGACGCTGCCCCTGTCAATCAATTTAAGGCATTTATGTAGCATTTTGTTGGCGTGCTTTGTTTTTTGGAAAAGACAAATTACCACATTTGACTTAGGATATAGACTTCTTACACAAAATATGGTTACTATGCTAAAACACTCTTAGAAACAGCTTATGCTGCGAGAAACCATAGTTTTCTGAATACAGTGTTTTTAAAGGACAAATAAATCCTGAAAAAAGTTATAAGTGCCATAAGTGCTGAACGACACACTCTGTGCCGGATCAGTGGTATCACTAATGGGTTGGCTGGAAGAATCCTCATGCTATATGTAACTTCAGGTGGAAATGGGCCATGGATCTTAACTATCAGAGAGTGTCTGTTTCTATGCTGCTAGTTCAGTTCTATGCTTCAGCGTCATAAGCTCTAGCCTAATGCTTTTTTAGGTCTTAGTATTTTCCATTTCTATGAACAAGCCTCTGCAGCTCTGAAAGTTGATGGAATATCTTACTCCATTCCTACACTGGGCACTGCAATTGTCAGTGCTCCCTGCCTCCATATAATAGTTAGAATTAACATGCAAAGAAATTTTACACTAAATCTTAATGATGTGTCCGAACAATACATGCTTGTGCATTCTTATAATATCCCCTTAATTTACTGTGGGCAGAGAACCATTACACAGTTGGAAAAGACTGGCTGCAGTAGATTTAAGCAATTACCTTGCATTCTCTACCCCATCTAGTAACAGGTGCTGCTTGAGTTAAGGTTATATTAAACACTGTTTAATGCATCATTTGTATGTCCTGTGGGTTAGTAAATTTACTTTGCATTTCAAGCCAATTTTATTGGATTCAAAAAATACCTAGCAGCCGACTAGTAGAACTGAAAAATGCAGATGGATGAGGTTAATGCACAATGTACAGACTGAGACGTTAAAGCACAAACTGTAAGTTGCAATGACATTTGTTACTTAAATTGGCTTTTCCAGTCTGTAACAAATGAAATTATAAACATTTGTTACAGTCAAAGGATGAATACAATCATATTGTCTGTCTCCTTCCTCTTGCAGTATCTGTTATTTGTTTCTCCGGCACAGTGTCACAGATATTTGAAGCTATTATGAGAAATTCGAAGTAAACAATATCACTGCAACTGAGGTGAATACATTGAGCATATATGTTGGCACTTGGCAAATACTGTAATTATGACAGAGATTCCAGGTAGAATCTGACTGTATATTTTATCTGGAAAGGACCCATAATACAGCTGTAGGTGATATTTGCTTTTGCTTTTGTAGGAGTGTAAATAAAGGAAAAGATTTAGATGGATTAGAAGGTGCTTACGTGAATGTACTGCATTATTGTTGCCCATGGGTACAGCAGTTATCATATTATAAACAACCCCGTGGGCTATATATTGATTCAACAGATTTAGGTAACTGACCAAATAATCAAATAGTTTCAGACATTGGCTTTTGGAAACTACAGTATATAATGAGGTGCAGCTTCCTTGTATTGTCAAGCTGTCTCACACTAACACTGACCACACACTGGGGCTTTGCCTTTGCCGGTTTGTTAATTTAGGGATAACCATCTCTGGCTTTGTTTCCTAAACTGAGTAGAAATATTTCAGGGATATAAAACCAACCATAGCAAAATTGCAACAGTTAATAATATTACAGTATACCAGGATGTCGAGAAAGGATACCAACTTTTATTTCTTTACTCAGACATTCAGATATTTTCAGCAGCACCATTCCTAAATTATTCATGCCAGATATAAAATATAAATATATCTTTTGTTGCCAGAGGGATGATTTTATGCTTCCTACATTTCTGCAGCATTAACAAACGTAAGGATTAAATATTGTATCACATTTTATTGGATACCGTTTACAACTGGTTATGAAAACAATAGGGGTAAATTTGTATACTGTGGCCCTTCATCTCATGTTGAAATGTGGTTGCCAGAAACAGGACAGCTAAAATAGAGTTTAACTCTTTGTTTGGAAATCGATGATTTGAAAGAAAAAATATATTTTTTAGACAGATTGTCATACCGTGCATGTACATTTTTTGCATCCATCCATCCAAGATTCCAACTCTCTGTAGATGTTGCCCTTTACTGTGCAGGACCTCTCACAATAGCATTGATCCAACCTATTCATCCTCTGCTCAGCTCTTGACAGCTGAAAACATATTTGACACATTGGGAAGAGGAGAGGAAAAAAGGTTATGACACAATACTTTCCAGCTTCCACATTTGATGGAACAATGCACCACATGATTTGTCTAAATCAAATACAGTACACACATTTTGTACAGTTTGGTACAAAAATAAGTCTTTAATGTTCTGGGATTAGGGTATGATGTGACAAAGTGTGCCCTACTTATACTTAAGGAACGCGTTCCACTTAAACTGACGGAACATTCCTTTATTGTGGGCATAGGACCCCTCCTTTGCATACTGTGTTCTTATATTTGAGTGGAAACATTTGTACTAATCAAAAACAAGTAATTTCCTATTATATTTGTACAGAAGGCCCCACATTTGGTAGCAATATACATAGCAGCTCCTATTTTGTGTGCCTGAATGTAATGCAAATAATTACAGGGAAAATTTATCAAGGGTCAATTTTCAAATTCGAATTTCGAGTTTTATTTTAGTGTAATTCGCTAAGGAATAGTGCAAATTCGATTTTAAAAAGAACTCGAAATTAGATTTTGAAATTTATCATGTATTGTCTCTTTAAGAATTAGAATTCGACTATTCGCCATCTAAAACCTGCCGAATTAGTGTTTTAGTCAATTAGGAGTTATTTGGTGGACTTTGAAATTAGTTTTTTTTTTTGGTGTGAAAAAACTCGAAATAAAATTAGATCAAATTCGATTTCAGTTCAATTCAAATTTGCAGCTCGATCCTATTCACCCGTTTTAAAAAAATTTTGATTGGTCGTTTTTTATTCAAATTTTGAGTTGATGGGAGTTGATGGGAATTTTCAGATTCGACCCTTGATAAATCTGTCCCTAGGGGGCCCATTTACTTAGCTCGAGTGAAGGAATAGAAGAAACCATCTTCGACCATCGAATGGGCCACTTCGACCTTCAACTACGACTTCGATTCAAACGATTCAAACTAAAAATTGTTCGACTATTCGACCATTCGATAGTCGAAGTACTGTCTCTTTAAAAAAAATTTTGACCCCCTAGTTCGCCACCTAAAAACTACCGAAGTCAATGTTAGCCTATGGGGAAGGTCCCCATAGGCTTTGCAATCTTTTTTGGGTCGAAGAAAAATCGCCCCGAACGATTCGAAGGATTTAATCATTCGATCGAACAAATTACGGTAAATCCTTCTACTTCGATATTCGAAGTCGAAGGATTTAACTTCGACAGTCGAATATCGAGGGTTAACTAACCCTCGATATCCGACCATAAGTAAATTTGCCCCTAAGTGTCTGGGTTTAAACGACTTCATCTCTCAAAACATTTTTAAGCAACTTTACATTAGACATGAATATAATCAATGTTTTTTTAAGGTCTTATTGAAAATAGTATTTCAATACTTTAAGAGCCAAATTTCCAGTTTTCGAACTGGAAATTCGGCTTTTCTAGTGCAGATAGCTCAGTTAGGCTCTCTGCGCTAGCGTACTGGCCCTCTCTGCTGCCCTCGTGGATCCCCCTGGACCCCCTCAGGCACAAAAAGGTAAGCGCACTGGGGAGGGAGGGCGGCAGCAACTGGAGGGGCCAGGATCGCCCCTGGGTGGAGGACCCCTTCATGGAGAATAAAAGGAATGGAAACCCTTCACATGAATGAACTGGATTCTCTTTAAAATCTGAGCTAGGCCTATTCAATTTAAAATTGTAATGATAGGTCCCCTCGTGTGTATGGAATGCCAAAAAGGAATAAGCAACTGGGGTCCCATGGGGATACCTTTAAAAAAAAACACCACTCTAATCTAGCATCTCTTTTAATGTTGACCCGTTGGGGCCAAATAAGGGCATTGTTTGCTTCCAGGACTCCCAGCACCCACAGGATCTGCGTTCACTATTTTTGTACTCATGGCTTTTTTTGTTGTAATACACATGCAATCTGCATTTTAATGCCTTTTTGTAATTTAATTTTTGTGCACCCACAAAACATCTCAATTTTATTCTTGCACAACCATTTGCTTTGGCAGGACACTATAAAATATCTTACTAACAGCTAATGTACATCGTGCTAAAAATTGATGTGCACATACAGTACAGTAAATTGATGAGCGGTGAAATGTGTTTTGACTGGCTGTATTTAAACAGAGGTGTAATTTACAAATATGCTGGGGATGCGACAGGGACTTTAGGCATGAGTAATTTAATGGTTTCAGAAATCTATCCATAGGACCTGCAACAGCAATGGATCTCACCATTTCTAATCATCTTTCTGCTGAAGTCAGCATTAAAAATCAGGTATCCTACTTCAGTTCTATTTTATTTAATAATTTGTTATTCAGCTGCAAGAGCATGAATATGTATGAGTTCTTTCCTTTCTGCACCAAGACTATATTTTATACTTCATACAAAGTTGCTTCACATTTTTTTGTGTTTCTTTTTTTTTTTTTTTTTTAAATGTTTATTTTTTATTTTCAGCATAGATCAGGAAGGATCACAATACACTCGGAAGACACCATATACATTCACTAACAGTGGTAACTAGTATGTATAGTTTGAGAAAACAATTACCCAGATGCATGCCTTTCCAGGGGAGAAAAGCACGCGTCTACAAGAAACAAGTAAACCACTGTGTTTTTGTGTTTCATTTATGTTGCTACAAGAAAATTATGTGTATTTTTGTATCAGCTTAAATGGTTTGATTTTTTTAGGATTAAATCTCATTAACATGTTGGTATTATATGGCATTTTCAACAGCACTTAGTACCAGGGTTAGATGGTTTTCTGTATCGTTATGCAATAATGGGTATATGTATAAATGTACATGTATAATATACACACACACACACACACACACACAGAATGCTCCAGATAAGAGATCTACATACCTAAAGCCTACTAAAAATAATTTAAACATTAAACAAACCTAACAGGTTTGTTTTTCCTCCTTTAAGGATTATGTATATATAGTTAGTACTATAGCATAGTACTGTAGATATAGTTTTAGTTGGGATCAAGTACATAGTACTGTTTTTTCATTACAGAGAATAATAATTTAATAGAATTGTTTGACTAAAATGAAGTCTGTGAGAGATGGCCTTCCCGTAATTCTGAGCTTTCTGGATAACAGGTTTCCAGATACAGAATATATATATATATATATATATATATATATATATATATATATATATATATATATATATATATATATATATATATATATATATATATAGCAAAAATAGTAAATAAACCGCACAACCAGGACTTTAGTAAAGTGTGAAAAAACAAAAGTTATTTTATTTTTGACGTTTCGGCTCCTAACTTAAGCCGTCTTCAGGCTTAAGTCCTGGTTGTGCGGTTTATTTACTATTTTTGCTATTTATTATTTAACCAGCACCTAGGCATTGACTAACACTTGGGAGTGCTCCAGATTGCGATCTTGTGTGTATATACTCGGAGTTCCATGACCTGTATAAAAACACTCGGCCTTCGGCCTCGTGTTTTTATATGGTCATGAAACTCCTCGGTAACTTATAATATCCTTATATTTTACAAGAGGGGGTACAGTCTTCATATCGACGCATTTCGGTCCACATGACCGACATCAGCCATTATATATATATATATATATATATTATACAGGTCATGGAACTCCGAGGTAACTTCTAATATCCTCATATTTTGCAACTGGGGGTACTTTATTTATTATAATACACAAGTTTCGGTGAGTCATGTGACAGAAATGACATCAGAACTCACCGTTTATAACTGACATCAGAACTCACCGTTTATAAGGATATATTTTACAAGATATTCATGACTTGTGTGTATTATATATATATATATACAGCATTATATATAAAGACAGGTAGTATAATTGATCTGCGCAGAAACTAAGTAACATTTCCTGCAGACAGATCTAAAAACTATTAAATAATGTATTTTAAAATACTGAACTACTCAAATGAACCTTCCTACTAGTCTGAGCAATATGATTTACCATGCTCTGTATATTTGCAATCCTTTGTCCCTGTGTGAAGGGATCACTTGCGCAGCCTAAAATTATCAGTTGCTTCTGGATTTAAAAACCTGTCCTCCTCTGCTTTAGCTACATACAACTGGTGCCCAGGACATGCTGACGATTTTAGCAAAGATACTTGGCGCACCCCTAATTCATTTTTGTGTGACAGTGTACTTAAAACCAAAGAGTTTCTATTTATTAGGTTTAATGTGAATTTTGTACACAAATTACACACCACTATATATAGGATGTGGATCGGGTTCCTTTTCTGTATCTGCTGCAATTTTCATGTAAAACTGAGCTGGCTGGAATAATCATTCACAACAGTAATATAATACCTCTAATCTCAGGACAAGAAAAATTAAGTGAAATGAGGGATCATGAAAGCCATTCACTCAAGCTGTGAGAAATGTTGTCAGTTCGGCAGCATTGGCAATCTGAGACCTGTATGCGTCTTAATAACTATTTGCTACAGCACTAATGAATTTATACATAATGGTACATGTCAAGCATCCTTCTGATAGAGGGCACAGTATTAACGCCTTACTTTCCCCAGCATTAGTGGAAGGTGCTACGTTTTCCACTGAAGACACACGGGGCAAATTGCCGCACTTCGCCACACTTCGCCAGGCGTATTTTCGCCAGCGCTCCGCAATTTCACTAAAATCCGAAGTTGCGCACAGGGGTAGTGTAAGTTTTCGAAGTTGCGCTAGCGTTAATTCGCGAAGCGAAGTTTCGCTAGCGATGGTTCATTTGCATACGGCACCAAATTCAAATTTCAGTGGAGGAATACGTATCACCACTACAAATGCCTAGAAAACCTTCAAAACATCAAATAAAAATTTTATTTTGCCCTACACATGTGCCCACTGTATAGGTAAGTTGCCATGAGTCAGGAAATGTAGGGGGAAGGAGGGGAGCCCCAAAAAAAATTTCGATCTTTTTCAGCCTATCACCCATCATGTAGAAAACACGTCAGCGTTTTTTGGGACTTAGAAAAATTTTTGACTTTTTTTGAAGCAATCCCTATCTACTCTATTGCGCTTCACCTGGTCTGAGGTGGCGAAGTGTAGCGTAAAAGGTAGCGTTAAGAACAATGCGCAAGTTAGTGAATTTGTGTAGTTACGTCCCTAGCGAAAATTCGCCTGGCATAAGGGTGCGAAGTAACGCTAGCGAATTTACGCCAGCGTTCGTTAGTGAATTTGCGAAATGCCAAACGCTAGCGAATTGACGCTAGCGTTCGGCGCTTCAGGCTTAGTGAATTTGCTGAAGTTTTCTAACAAAACAATTTTTTTATTTATGTTTAAAAAGGACTGGGAAAAAACTGCAAAGTGAACAGGGATTTAATAATCTCCATCCAGAAATCAAATATATAAGATACTTACAAATATGATACACTTAAGCAATGTACTTCTGTAGTATTCCTTATATTAACATTCATGCATCCATGATGGACTATTCAGAGAAGCCATAATAAATATTTATTTCCAGTGCTGCTGATCAAGCTTAATGCAAATAAATGAGTCTCTTGGCATTTGCCTCCAGTAGGAGCTGTCTCTGGTTTTGCAGTATTTGAATTTGAACTCAGGTATTATTGCTAAGTAAAATGAAACAATACCTTTGCAGAGGTCTTGGCTAATATGTCTTGCAGCTCCATAATTTTCTGCACAAGCCCATGGAAGTCATTACATGTAGGGCATGCTGAAATATTAATATGCGGGAAGGAGGGAAAAGGGCAATTTGTTATAACAAAATTAACGAGAGTTTAAATCAGTTTTTGGTAATGAAAAGAGAAAATTAGATACTTACTGCGGTTAAGATCAGGGCACTGAGAGATAAACCCTTGTGGCATGACAACGATTTGAAGATCTTGCATTATACCCTATGGACAAGAACAAGATGTATGAGCACTTTGCTACATTGTTAGCTAAACTCCCGAGTAATACCATGTTCAATATTTTCTTTATCAATTTGTTTCCAGCTAGGTTATAAAAAGTCCATCAAGATTTATCCAAAAGGCAATGCTTGCCTTTCTTAACAATGTTAACAAATTAAATATACAGTATCTAAAGAATATAATGCACAGTGCAAAATGGTGAGAAAGAATCAGGAGCAATCAGATTTATATGTTGTTCGTTGTATACCAGACTGGGCTGCTTTAATCTTAAAGTTCTGTTGAGAAGCAAGTTTTAAGCAAGTATAAGGGGGTGACTTTGGTGCAGCCTGATACACAGAAAAATAATGGAATGTGCCCAAAATCAGAACTCTGAGGAGCTGGACAACATACATTTCAACGGGCTGTTTTAAGAATGTTTGTTGCTCAGATTAAGGCTTTTTAGTACAAACAATGCTATATTTCTCATAGTACCTAAATAGATGATTTAATTTATGCCCAAGCCGTAAAATCCACAACTACAAAAGTACGCCAAAAAAAAATCTGTCAAGTTCATATAGAAGTCAATGGAAGCTGCCCTTCCTTTCTTTTTTTGCTTATAATCCGATCTTTTAATAACTTTCATGATTTTAGAGAAAATTAGTTTAATCGTGGTTTCAAAAAGTTCTAATACCACTAAAATTCAGCCTTTATTAAATGTGTCCCCCTGGGTCTATCAGTTTTAATTTTCTAAAAATGAGTTTGAAAATGAATATTTGATGCCCCAGGTATACACTAGTCTATGCTGGTGTGAGTATGAAAGAAATAAAAGCTCTGGATTAGGCAGAACAACCAAACCTCTGAGCTTTTAAAATGCATAAATATGTGAAATCTCTAGTACAAGACAAAATGTTAATGACTTTTTAAAAAAATTAACAGATGTATTAAGGGGAGAATTATATGACAACATTATGCTATTTTTGATGCTGTGCAACAGAGAACGCTTTCTTAGGAATATATTTTTTAAAGACTCACAATTTCATAATACAAATGTATTATTTCAGTTGGATAACCATGTCAAATGGGAAAAGCAGAATAAACTTTTTTCTTGTTTAAAGCATTATACATGTCATTTTAGCTTTCCTTTTATGACATAATCTACAATTAGCTTGATTCTACTCTTCCTTTCCCTTTTCTCTTAAGGAACTGTGCCAGTGAGTCCTACTTCAAATTATACTGGTCTACTCAAGCTAAACAAAGTCAAGGAAATATATAAATATGTAGCATTTCTAGGTAGATTTCATTTAATATATCATCTGGAGCTATGCAAGCAGGATCCTTCAATGAATCCTGTACAATATACGGTATTTCAATTGTTCATTCCATATTTGTACATAATATTGTAAGAATGCCTGTGAGGCGACAGGGATGCCCACGGCCATGTTCCTAGTTGGCACACAATCTTCTTCCAGATGAGCATCCATTACATGTTTGACACCATGTCAATTAAACCAATCTAACACTAGTAAAACATTACATTTATTCGGTCCTTCAGATAAATACTTTGTTTAGTACATGAAAACCTTCAATTTAATACATTTTTAAGACCTGGCAAACTGTAAAACTTCTTTTATTTCAAAGGCTCATTTTTTTGTAGAGCTGTGTTTTTAAGGTATTATATAATAAAGCTATCTATATTGCATTGTATACACACACACACATATAGTAGAGATTTATGTAATAAAATTTGCAAAGAAAATGTAATATTCTTCATTAGGCTTTTATTGCATTGTGATCTTAATGGCGCATTGCAAACCTTTAACATCTGCTTGAAAGTGGAGTTAACGTTTAGAGCAAATGTAAAAACTTTTTCATGAAGAAATTTTATTACATATACTGCGCATTAAAAAAAGAAAAACGTGGAGATTGGAGCTGCCAAAGTGTACAGAGAAAATCAGTTGCCTGCAGGTTAGATTAAACTATAGATACTAAAAAGATACTTAACAAAAGAAAAATGAAGTTTGGAAAGATAGGGACGTGACAGTGGGTCCCCCCTACCTTCCACCTTCTTGCCAACCAGTTCAGGCAAGCCCCTCTTGGGCCAACACGGTTAGACTAAAGAAGTTACACATAAAACTTAACCTTTAATACTTCAACTTAAAACAGCAAACAAGAGAACCCACACAGCAAACCACAATTAAAAGAGTATATGGACAAACTCACTGCAATTTAAGAGTATATGCAGTGCAGGACTGTGGCCTTAAAAAACACCAATTAAAAATGGAAACGTCATAGGTGGTGGGTGGAGGGTTAACAGACTCAAAAAATCATGAGACTGAAAAGTCTAGTGATCTATACAGTATCACTAGAATAAAGTATTAGTGCTATTGCCAGGTAAGTACCCAATTCCTCATGCCGCCCCCACTCCCCTGTGTATAGTTCTACTTGTCTACGTGGGGAACAAGTGGGAGCTAGACCCCCACCGTCCACCTATGCTGCCCTAAGCGTTTTGCTGTCTAAAACAGCTTCTTCAGGGGCATAGGTGCTGTCTGTGTGCCTCAAAGGGCTTTAAATAACCTGTCCTTGGCGTTCCTCGTGGTGGCGCTGCTCTAGTGCGTCATTTTTGGGTGCGACTTATTGAAATTGTCACGTTCCGTTCAGAAGTAAGGGCAACCATAAACAAAAATGGTGCTAGAAGCCTTAATGCGCATGCGCTAGTGAACTTGATACGCATGCGCTTGGTGAATCGATGCGGAACAAGTTGCGGGAGCGCAGGGACGTGTCAAGGCGCATGCGCGCTCGTAAAGAGATCAGCGATCGTGACATTCACCTACATGTCATGGTGCACCAGTGCTACTATATCATTGGTGGAGTGTCAGTGGCCAAATGTATCGGCATAAGTAGCCTCTACCAATATACTAATTAGCTGATGCCCATAGTTACACTGCGCATTATCACAGATTTTTTTTTCTCGTAATCACCCCATAGTTAGTGTGGTAGAATGACCAAGGAAATGGGTAAAAATGTGTGTTTTTCTTTGATTCCCAGTAGGAGATGTAGGCACAAAGAAGGGTGTTAATAAACAGAGATGGGTTTCTCTTTTTAAAAACTTTGGTGGTCAGATCTTGGATGCTGAACGCAAGCCAGGTACTCCGATCCAGTAGTCCAGCTCACGTATTGGAGATCACTTTCAACAGGAAGGCTTTCCTGTGGAAAAGTATTTAATTCTAATTGTTAGGAAGCTCTCTCAGAGCTGGGCACAGAGCAGGAAGGCTACCTGTCTGTGTAAAGAACTCCCAGAGGGGCTGGGGGTGCTACCTGTCACTGCAAGGTGCAGAGGGAGCCTGTGACCAAGACATGGTTTGAGAGTCTGTTTGAGTGAGACACTGAGGAAAGACAGGAGGCTGAGCAATTCCCCAAAGAAGTATCCCGCATGGCTACAATAGATATATTCATCAAATGTCTTTTGCACATACTGTAAGTAATGAAATAATAAAAAGTATTACCTTAAAATAGCCATGCACATTATTCCTTTGTCCCACCCATAAAGCTGTCCCTGGTGGTACATCCATAAAGGTTTTTTCCACAATTCTTTCATAGATCCTGTTGGCCACAGTTGAAACATTAGTGACTTTATTCATTATGTAAATATAAATGTTTTTATCCAATCAAAAAAGAATATTGTGTACTTACTTGTTACAGTCAATGTGCAAAACCAGATGTGATGCACTGATTGCTATTGAAAATCGATGCCATTTATCATCTGCCAAAATGTAAGGGAAAACTTCCGTTTGGGACAGGTGGCTTCCTGAGCGGTAATGTAATCTGACTTCATTTCTATGCCCACTGCTTTCCAGCTCCAAATATCTGCAAAGAAACAAAATACAGAAAAAATAGCTAGGCATCTCAGGAAAGTCTTGAGTAAGCGAAGCTCAGCTCATGAAGGCAAATGTAATAAATGGAAAGAATGTAAGAATTTTAACAGGTAGATATGTATTATCTTTTTTAAATATATAAACAAGATGAAAAAATAGAAAAGAGACAAAGAAAAACAAAGACAGACAGACCAAGCACAGTCATGGGTGGCTCAGACACATGACAAGGCTAATAAATATTTTGTCTAGTAATTAACTATCTATAGCGTACAAATGACTCAATAAAATGAGAACTCCAAGGGTGATCCAGTGGGGTTTGTGGTATGACTTCAGCAAACAGCTGAAACAATTACAACAGTGCAGGTTGCCGACTTAATAGGCCAGATTCAGTTACATGAGAACATTTTATTTTATGGCTTCTCATGTGAAAACTTATGGGTGAGATTCAACTTGAGGAGAAGAGGGGAAAAACTATTTTAATTCAATTCCAGTTTTTTCCATAGACTTCAATAGAGTTTTCATGTGATTAACAGTGAGATGTTTTTCTCATTGAATTGCATATAGCATTATGGGAAAATCTAGAATTGAATTGGGAGCTAAGCTTTTTTCATGAAATTGAATATGGTCCTACGTTCTTTAAACCATTAAAGGGATTCTGTCATGATTTTTATGATGCTGTTTTTATTCAGTGCCGGGCCGAGTCAGCTGGACGCCCTAGGCAACCCAGCCGACTAAGTTGCCCCCTCTGCAAGCGTGCACACGAACAAGCATGCGCACATGAGCGGACCAGCACGCGATGGAGATGCATACGTGTGCACATACGCATGCATGGAGGAGTGTGAGCGGCTGGAATTGCTGCCACTGGTAGGGGCTTGAGAGTCTGAACTAGGGGCACCCCTCCAACTTTGCGCCCTAGGCACATGCCTCTTCTGCCTACCCCTAGTTCCGGCCCTGTTTTTATTTATAAATTACACTGTTTACACTGCAAATAATTCACTCTACAATATAAAATTGAATTCCTGAACCAACAAGTGTATTTTTTTAGTTGTAATATTGGTGTGTAGGCAGCCATCTCAGGTCATTTTGCCTGGTCATGTGTTTTCAGAATGAGCCAGAACTTTAGGATGGAACTACTTTCTGGCAGGCTGGTGTTTCTCCTACTTCAGGTAACTGAATGTGTCGCAGTGGGACCTGGATTTTTACTATTGAGTGTTTTTGAGTGAGTGTTGAGTGTTGTTCTTAGATCTACCAGGCAGCTGTTATCTTGTGTTAGGGAGCTGCAAACTGGTTACCTTCCCATTGTTCTGTTCTGTTAGGCTGCTGGGGGGGAGAGGGTCACTCCAACTTGCAGTACAGAAGTAGATTTTGACTGACGTTTATCGTAGCACATGTCACATGACTTGGGGCAGCTGGGAAACTTACAATATGTCTAGCCCCATGTCAGATTTCAAAATTAAATATAAAAAAATCTCTTTTGAAAAAAGGATTTCAGTGCATTCTGCTGGAGCAGCCCTTTTAACTGTTAAGGTGGCCATAGACGCACAGAAAATATCGTACGAAACAAATTTTCGTCCGATATTCGTTGCGTGTATGGTGGAAAAAGAGCCGACCGATATCGGCAGAAGACTTGGATATCGGTCGGCTCGTCGATCCGGCTGGACGGAAAATTTTGATCGGGTGCCTTTGAAGGGACCCAAACATCGCCCATTGTTAGTGCTGAATCGTCAGATACAGGTAGAATTCTATTGTTTCTTCCCGTATATCTACCTGTATATCTGACGATTCAGCTCTACACGTGTGTATTGAAACGAACAATCTTTCTTGGAAAGATCTTTTCCAAGAAAGATCGTAATTGTTACGTCTATGGCCACCTTTAGATTACCAAGATATGTACAAATGCATTCAGCCTGTGGCCATTGTACATTAATGAAACTCTTCTTTGACTCCTGTATCTAAATTAGGGATGCACCGAAGCCAATATTTTGAATTCGGCAGAACTTCCGAATCTTTTCTGAAAGATTCGGCATATGCAAATTAGGGGGCACATTTACGGGTCGAAGTGAATTTCTGAATTAAAAAACTTAAAATTTAGAAGTATTTTTTGGGTACTGCGACCATTGAATAGGCCAAATTCGACTTCAATTCAAATTGAAAATACCTAGAATATTCGACCATTCGAAAATCAAAGTACTGTCTTTTTAAAAAACTTCGACCTTAAAATTAGGAAGCGGATTCCGTTCAGCCGGGCAGAAGGATTCAGCTGAAACTGAATCCTGCTGAAAAAGGCCGAATCCTGGCTGAATCCTGAACCGAATCCTGGATTTGGTGCAACCCTAAATAGATGAATAAAGTACCCCCTCTTGTAAAATATAAGGATATTAAAAGTTACCGAGGAGTTTCATGGCCGAAGGACGGGTGTTTTTATACAGGTCATGGAACTCCGAGGTAACTTCTAATAGCCTCATATTTTGCAAGTGGGGGTACTTTATTTATTATAATACACAAGTTTCAGTGAGTCATGTGACAGAAAAGACATCAGAACTCACCGTTTATAACTGATGACATCAGAACTCACCGTTTATAAGGATATAATTTACAGGATATTCATGGCTTTTGTGTATTATATATATATAATCTACAGTCTGGTCATTTCCCTATGGGACCAGACTGTAAATTATATCCTTATAAACGGCGCGTTCTGACGCCAGAACGCGCCGTTTATAACTTAACGTGTCAGCAGTAGTCAATGACGCATTCGCCCTACAGTTTTTCCTCCTGCCTGTGTGCCTCACTTCCCCACTTCCGCCTTCACCCTGCGAGTCTGCGAGCTATCTTGCGCCTCCTATTAAGGTCTTGCTGCCTTTCCTTACCTCTAGCTTCTCCTTTTGTCTCCCACCCTCTGCTGCTTGCTCCCTCAGTGTTCCCCCTCCATGTCTAGTTTTGCTGCGTCTGTTTCTCTGTTCCGCTCCCCCTTCTCTTTCCGTCAGCCACTCTGCCCCTCCCACACCCTGTCACTCTTGCTCCTGATCCTTCTGCGCTCCGTCTGCCTGTCACTCGCTGTTCCACTCCCGCTCCTTCTGCAACCACGCTATCATGCCGTAGAAGCACACAAATTATGAGCTAATCTGCATTTGTGTCAGATCCCTGTGTCGTTAGATGAAGGATTCTGTTCCAATTACACCTTGGTTTGGTATTATCACCAAAAAACAGATGCGTGTTGGCCTTTTGTATTAGTTTGTTGTAGAGGAAATAATCGATTTAAAACAAAATGCAGATGTTGGCAAAGGCGTAAAACGAAACCAGGTTAGAAATGTTTTCTTTTCCATCAGATGTAAACCAAGAAGAGTCATGGAAACTGCAGTATTTAACTGTTAACTAGTCATCATAATAGACGTAGTTAATTTACTGTCAAAATAAACATGCCATTGGTGAGCACATCTCATGTTTTTCCCTATGCCCCTCCCCCCACACCCTGTCACTCTTACTTCTTGTTCTGCTGCTGCTCCGAACCTTCCAGGTATCAAACTTCAGTTTTCCCTCCCCCCCAGGTTCCTCTCCAATCTTGTGTGTCATCAATCTCCTCTCTCTCCCTCTCCCACTCTCTGTTCATCTCTGCTGTTGGCCTCCCCCCTGCATCTTCGACCATTCATGCCTTTACCCTTCTGTCACTTACTAAAGGGGTGGTTCACCTTAAAATTAACTTTTAGTATTTTATAGAATTACTAATTCTAAGCACGTTTTCAATTGATCTTCATTATTTATTCTTTAAAGTTTTTATATTATTTTCCTTTTTCCTCTGACTCCTTCCAGCTTTTAAATGGGGGGTCACTGACCCCATCTAAAAAACAAATTCTCTATTAAGCTATAGATTTATTGTTATTGTTACTTAAGTTATTACTCATCTTTGTATTCAGGCCTCTCCTATTCATATTTCTGTCTCTTATTCAAATCAGTGCCTGGTTGCTAGGGTAATTTGGACCCTAGCAACCAGATTGCTAAAACTGCGCACTAACGAGTTGCTGAATAAAAAGCTAAATAACAAAAACCACAAATAATGAAAAATTAAAACCAATTGCAAATTGTCTCAAAATATCACTCTCTACATCATACTAACAGTTAATTTAAAGGTGAACAACCCTTTTAACGTACAGCAATAAGAGTGCGACATGGCATGGTCAGAAACTTAGATCACAGGAGAAGAATCACGCAAAAATACCTCAGAGGTTACAAATGGGCTACAGGGAGACACAATATTAAAATGAAAAACCACAAGGGAAACAAAGTGTGGCATTGGGTAGACCAATATAGAGCAGAGGCAGAGAACTCCTTGAAACGCTGCACATAGAAACACTGTAGATTATAATGAATAATGCACCCCCTACCGAAAGTTATAAAGATATTGGAAGTCACCTCGGAGTTACGTGACCTGAATAAAAGCACTCGGCCTGCGGCCTCGTGCTTTTATATGGTCACGTAACTCCTCTGTGACTTCTAATATCTTTATAAATTACAGTAGGGGGTGCATTATCCACTATATATATATATATATATATATATATATATATATATATATATATACACGTACATGCACATAAGTGGGAAATTACAGTTTGATGCACAATGTACATCATTACGGTATATACTCAAATTAGCCATATCTTAGTTTTGAAACAAAATGTAACCATAATAAATATTGTTTTTGGACACAGTAAATTTTCACAATAAACAGATCTTACCATACAGGAGCAGGCTTATTATTATTTGGTGTTTTAATCACTACCACTTAGTAAAATAATATTGATCCCTTAAAATGTAACAAACTATTTTCTGAATTGTTCCAGTCTTTAAATGTATTAGATAAATATTTTCCCCATAGACAGCTCACAGAATATTCACAAATATGTCAACAAAAGTGGAATAAAAGAAAAGCTTACTGAGATTACCTTAAATTGCTATTTTCCTCTGAACAGATAGTTTGTGTACATTTCCCAGAATGCACATGTAGCATTTCTTAATGATATTTGCTATATGAATTTTAATTTCTGTTGCTTAAAACTAATACTTGTTTGGAAATTCTTTACAGACAAGAGGCTCTAGAGGCTTCATAAAGAACTGGCAAATTTGGAACTTGTTTATAATAAAATTTCAGATACCTGTACAACGTCTAATTTAGCTAAGTAATTCACTATGGCAGATTTTATTCTTATTTTCTAATACATTACTAGCTCATGGCAGCAAGGTGGCCTGGTGCTGGTAATAAATAATATACTTGATAAACATCAGTGGATGTGGGTTATGTTTCGCACGCACACAAAATGCATGACCTTTATTTAAATTACCTTTATGAGGACTGGTTTGAGCACAGTCACCATAAGAAAAAATGGCCATTGACTTGAATGCATTTGGAGAGAAAAAAATTGCACAAGTAAAATTGTCGCACGTAAAAAAAAATTACGCCCATTGTCTTTAGTGAATTTTTTGCAGTTTTGCTAATTGTTTTGCAAATTTTTCACCAAAGTCAAGAGACAGATTCACTCCTAAATCTAAGTATGAATAGAGCAAAATAAACTGCTTGAAAAAAATTTCTTGAGAAAAAATATGGCAGCTTAGAAGGAATGGAAAGCCTCAGTTAAAAACCTCTTTGATTGGTTTAACTGATTCATTTTAACCTTAAACAAAGGCTTCTGTATGCTTCTAAGCCAATAATATTACCTTTTCAAACTACTACTATTCATAAAAACCCTTTTGCCTGAGAGTTTATCTCACTACTTTTTCATTTTAACCATTCAATTGCTTTCCAGGTTGTCTGTTCCTACAAATCTCCTTTTAAAGTACTACATGTATTGGACCTGTTATGTAGAATTCTTGGGACCTGCGGTTTTCTAGATTGCCAATTTGCCTAAATTCTGTATTCAAAGGTGGCTTTTTTTTTTAAATGTACATCTTTATTTATGGACATAATCTCATATATTTATCCAACTCTCTATTCTTATAGTGCACAACTTAGTACTTAGGGGCAGATTTAGTGAGTTGTGTTTTCTATGAAATATTTGAGTTCTCAAGGTTATTTTTGAGTCAAAATTCATTTTTTGGGTTACAAAAAAAACTTGAATTTCGAGCTTTTTTCTTTTTTAAAAACTAGAATTTTTCAAGATTTCTTGTACCCCAACCCTAATAGATTGAATCTAATCTAAAACCTATCAAGGTCATAAAGAAGTCAATGGCAGAGGTCCCTTGAACTATTTCAGGATGTTAATAACCTTCATGATGTTTCAGTTTTTTTGGATGGTTTGCTCTGAAACAATCGGAATCAATTCGAGTGATGTAAGTTTTTTTTCACAGAAAACTCAATCAATTCAACTTTTCAGGTTGTTAACCCCAAACTCGCTGATTTCAGTTTCTTTCATTCTAGTTTTTTCCATTCAAGTTTTTTCTTAAATAAGAAAGTATTCGAGTAGTGGGTTCATTTGAGGTTTAAAAAAGCTCACATAACTCTAAAATTAAACTTTGATTAAAAAAAACCCTGGAACACCTTTATATTTATCATACAAAACATCCATGAAGTAGGTTTCCTCTCTTGGGCTTCAGAATCACACTGACCTCTGCACTTTGTATTTCAGCTTTGCACCAATCATTTGCACTCTTAATGCTCAATCATCATCGTCAAATGAAAAAAGACAGCATGCCAAAATAATCTATCTAGCCACCCTGATGGGTTACTGTAGGATGTTTACTGTTATTCTGGAAACAAAGAAAGTCAACTCACAGTTGGACAAGAATTTGCAATGATAAAATTGAAAAATATATTTGTATGGTTGATACAAAGCATACAAAGACAAAGTTTGCTTTCCTTAAAAAGCATTGATGCTTACACAATTTCTGAGGTGAAGATGTCAGATTTATGAAACCATTATTTCCCTGAGTTTAAATTCCAGCTGCTGTTTTCACCGATAGGAAACAATATTCAATGTCCAAACATTAAATCTATTTTCAGCTTTACAGAATAAGCTTAAAACCCACCTCCTCTGAGCTCTCTTTGCCCTTCTTTCAAAGCAAGAGAGATGAAATACATGTAAGCGATTGAAAAACACGCTTTAAATTAAAAGTGCTGTCCAGTGAAAATCCTGTTTTTCTGATGTGATTTCTCCCATGAAAGACCTTCCGTATATATTCAAAGAGAAATCAAACTCCCTTCAACTCTTTGTATGAAAGTAAAGCAGGCTCTATTCAATTCTGATTTTCATGGGGCTTTATCAATAAAGGACTGAACCACAGACTTCCCACATACCTTTGCTATTTCCTCAATAATAATGCATACACTTTTTAAGTTCAAGGTGTGACTTTGATTATTTATTGTTGCTGCCTGTCTATAATACATTTTGTTTTAAAGACTTAATAATAATAAAAAATAATAATAATGTAATAAAGAGCTTTAGGCTTGTCCACATTAGTAACCCATATCACCTGATCAGTAAATTCTACCAGCTGATAGGTTGCTGTTTGATGCCAAACAAATAGCAAATTTTATGAACCTCATACGTTTAAATTATATCCACCTCTAACCAGAATGTTTGAGACTATTCCTGTCAGAAGCAAAAACAAGCAAATAATAAAAATTGATATGGTGTGTCAGAGTTATAAACAATATAGAGAGCTACGGGTATATGACGTTTTTTTCCCTTTGGAGGCCAAGGGAAAATGAAGAGGGTTAGATTGCCTAAGCCATTAGAGGCCTCGGAATATGAATTCTTAAATCTTGCTATGCACCCCACCTCAACAGCTGATTCCCATGCCTCTATGCACCTACATACCTCGGTAGAAAGCTGTCAGTATACACTTTCTGCATGATTGGATGCCATGATTTGCAGGTATTTAGTCTCACAGGGATAATGTACCTCGGTGCTTGTATAGCATCCCTAGGGTACAGTTTCATGGTGGGGGGTTAATTAACCTTCAAGATTAATTCATTAAAAATACCAGTGGATCTTATTTTATAGCACTTGGCAAATGTTTCTCATTACAATAACCTATAGCAACCTGTGGCTGATTGTTTGTTGTGGACTATTGCAATTTTACCCAATTTCAGTTAATGAGTATCACTTAAATCCCATAAAAGCTGCTTTTTAATGAGAAAATGATAAAGCTGAACATAAAATATAACCTTTAATTTCCTAACCAGTGCTGGGTAAGATGAGTTTTTAATGGGGTCTTGATAATTTATAGTAATTAATATGTAGCAGTGAACTTTAGAGATTTTAGACAAAAAGCAGGAAATATATACATAAAACTGTTGTACATGAATTAAGGGCTTGTATATATAATACATAACAGTGGGAATATTGACAGTACTGTATTTCAAGAGTTGTGTTTAACGAATGTTCAATATATCAGAAGTTAGATGTTTAGAGACTTTGGATGTCAATACGGTGTTGGACAAGTAAGTTAATTCTTGCCTTAATTTAAGACTCGTTTGTATCACTCTCATACCCACCCAAATGCAACATAGCATTTTGTTATATTTAACTATTCAAAAGTATACAATTAAATAGTAATACATAGATGCACAGGCATGGGATCTGTTAACAGGAAACCTATTATCCAGAAAGCTCCAAATTCTGCAAAGGTCATCTCCCATATACTCCATTTTATTCAAATAATTCAAATTTTTAAAAATCATTCCCTTTTGCTCTGTAATAATAAAACAGTACCTTTTACTTGATCTAAACTAGGATATAATTAATCCTTATTGGAAGCAAAACCAGCCTATTGGGTTTATTTAATGTTTACATGATTTTCTAGTAGACTTAAGGTATGAAGATCCAAATTACAGAAAGATTCATTATTCTGAAAACGTCAGGTCCCAAGAATTCTGAATTCACGGCGAATTCCCGCAATTCGCCACAGGCGAATAAATTCACGAAGAGTCAAAATAAATTGGATGCCGGCTTCCATTTTTTTGGACGCCGGTGCATTTTCGCTGGCGAATGTGTGCCGGCATCCAAAAAAGGACGCCAGCATCAAACATGAGACGCCGGTGCCGTTTTGTGAATTTTTCACCGTTTCGCAAATTTTACGGGAAATTCGCAAATTTTCCAGCGAAGCGACCCAAATTCGCCCATCACTAACCAGAAGCCATATACTGTAGATTCATGCTATATAACAGTCTCCCTATAAAGGATGGCTTTCCCACCCATATTTTTGCCCATTACTACTGTACTACTGTACCACATCCTTTTGAGATACAGGACAACAATGGAGTGTGAGCAATTTTTACATCCATGAGCAGTGTTTCCTATTAGTTATTCTCTTAGTACTCCCTACCAAACCACAATAATTTTTTCTATGTGATACTTCTATTCTACTGATACCTCAGAAATGCACACTATTTTTTCTATTGTATAAATCTAATCTTTAGTTTCTTTGGAGAGGATATTTTTATTTGCTCAGAAAAAGAGTATTAAAATAAAACCAGAAATGGTAACAGTTGTTTTGCTTCAAAATAATGTGTGTAATAACAAGCTTTAATCTTGCCTGGCGGCAGCATAGCTCAAGATCTCATTCATCAAGTCCTAGACTAATGCCACCTGTCAATTGTTTAAATTCTTCTAACTAATGTTCACTAATTAGAAGAATTCACTGACACTTTTTAGAGGTCTGGAACATCTAAAAACATCTACATGAACGTCATGTATCAATGCTTGAAATTCTTTTTCTGGAAAAAAACCAAAAATGAGCATTTCAGAGTTTTGCTTCAGTGCAGAAAACAGTTGTCCAAATCTTCAATCCCAGCTTGCAAAGTGTGCGGAATGATTCCGAAGGGTGTTAGAACCCAGCATTCATGAATCAACACTGTCTGCATTTCTACTTTCCTGACTGTCAATGCAACTTTCTGACTTCCAGAAAAGTGTTTCTAAATTGGGAAACTGCTTGGAATCCCACTGGTCCCCCCACTTCAACTACTGATAAATTCTCCCATTAGCTTTGTGATGAGCCAGCAGATGTCATTCACTGGAATGCTGCTCCGATATCGACAAAAATATTGCTCCATATTTTTCTTCTGTTGCCCTCAAAGGATGAGTGACCTGCCTGTCTCATCTATTTCTTAATATCAGAGGTGAAATAGAAATAACTGTCTTTTTTGCCAAGAAAAGGAAAACAGCATAATACTGTATATATGTACTGCGTATGTCAATAAGTAAATTCACTAATCAAAAGCATCAGCTGAGCTCACGTATGCCTTGACCATTAGGTACTGACCATTTATATCAACATAATATTCATGCAGTTGTACATTAAATGAAGAAGTAGGTGCTACATTGCATGACACAAAATAAACACACATCCCGTAATATCAAAATTCATCATAGATGGATTGTGCCAGGCAATGTGTGATGCTTTATGCAATCTGGATGTGGGCATCATGTTTACACTATAAGCCTGCATTCTACATATCCTGATGAGTTTTCTTAAAAAGCAGATACTGAAGGCTTAATGAGGCTTAGCACCTACCATATATCTCTGTATTATTATGTTTCCTTTTAAGGAAGAGCTTCACATTATTAGCCTCCTTCAACAAAAATAACACTCTGTTCCTCCGAACAGATAGCTGTGGTACAGATAGCTGTGCCAATTGGAAAATCTTATTTTTTTATAATACTTTATTTATTTTAATTATTATAATGGTCCTTATTTTTCTATAAGAAGTATGCAGTATCAGCAGTCTAAAGGAAAGCTTATACACTGGAACTGCATAATCCAGAAAGCATTTCATTAAACCATTGTTCATTATCAATAATGAGGTTAAAGTGGTTTTCAACTTGGACCTAATTCTTACTGTGAACACTTGCCTAAGTAAATGACCCTTGTTGTTTTCAAACAGAGCAACACTAAGGGGCCGATTCACGAAGGGTCGAATTTCGAAGTTAAAAATACTTCGAAATTCGACCCTCGAATTGAAATCCTTCGACTTCGAATATCGAAGTCGAAGGATTTAGCGCTAATCCTGCGATCGAACGATCGAAGGATTTTTCGTTCGATCGAACGATTAAATCCTTCGAATCGAACGATTCGAAGGATTTTAATCAAACGATCGAAGGAAAATCCTTCGATCAAAAAAAGCTTAGCAAGCCTATGGGGACCTTCCCCATAGGCTAACATTGACTTCGGTAGCTTTTAGCTGCCGAAGTAGGGGGTCGAAGTTTTTTTTAAAGGGCAAGTACTTCGACTATCGAATGGTCGAATAGTCGAACGATTTTTACTTCGAATCGTTCGATTTCGTTCGACTTCGATCGAATTCGATCGAATTTAACCAATTCGATGGTCGAAGTACCCAAAAAATACTTCGAAATTCGAAGTATTTTTCATTCGAACCCTTCACTCGAGCTGAGTGAATCGGCCCCTAATTATATTTTTTAAAATGTTTTCTATTTTTATTTAGCAGACAACTACACCAGTCCAGGGCACTTGTGAGTGAGCATTGCTCTTCCTTTCTTCTTTTTTTCGCAAGGGCACACGCTGTAGAGTTAAACTATGGTCTTCAACAAAAAAACTATTTTTTTCACTCTACTGCGTGTGCAGCAGCATGTCATTGATTAAAAATTGGACTTCAGTATTATATTATTTGCTGTAAGGTATAGATACAATCAATTCATGCGCTTACCTGTGATCTGAGTGGTGGATAGAAAGAATAACGCCTGAATTTAACATGGCCTGTTTTAAAGTCACCAAAATTGTGAATTCATGTTTATTTCTCAGCTTCTGGAAAATTCTTTCTGCATTTTCTGTTGAGGCTTTTATGCTTCTGGATGTATCTTAAAAAAAAACAAAACAATTGGTGTTATATTTAGATAGGTATCATAGTTTATTCAGAATGGCCTGATGCCACATCCCACCCATTACAGACTACTCCAACATTAAGCTTTAGTTATGTTAGGCCTGGAGTGCATTAGCTGTGGTATTATGCAGAAAAACAATTTCATATTGTTAGTCATGTATATAAGCTTTGTCCAGAGACTTTAGAAATACACGTAGCCAGCATGGGGAACAGCCGTTCTTTCTCACGAACATTTGGCCTCTAGGCCTGAAACTTTGCTTGGGTTTAAATGTACCATCTTCTCAGTGACAAATGGTTCCCACCTTATGCCAATAAATGGTGCAGAGATGGATCCACTTACACCAGTAATTTTAACATTGTGAGTCCAGCCTCTCTTGTGAGGTAAACTTTAAACCCGGTGAGGAATGAGAGGACTCGTACTACTTCAACTTCTAATTCTGCATTATACTTGGTATTAACTGCTTTTGAACTTTAATTCAACGGCAACCTGATAAGCCCAAATACTGTAGGTAGACAATAACATGAGGAACAATACAGAGTATAACAAATGAGATGCTCATATTTAGGCCAGAATCAGCACAAGCTATACAACAATATTTCTTTTGTTTTGCCTTTATAAATCCACTCTTCTAAATAATGGTCTGGATGGGTCATGGCATAGTGCTTTATAGTACAGGGACTATGCTTTCTAACTTGCTCCTATTAGACTCATGGTGGTGTTCAGCTACACAGAAATATCATAAATCATAAATTACATTGGATGAAGGTGAGAGACATTACTAGAGGACTGACCTTCAAGGTATATGTTATATAAAATAATTTTAAGCTAAAACTGGATTAAAGCATCAAGCAGATCTTGCATTTAACATATAGAATACCAAGGGGCCAATTTATTAAGCCACAACTTTTTCGGTCTGTTTTTTTGATGCCAAAAATCTAAAAAAGTTGTGGGGAAAAAAGTGTAGCTTTTTCAGGATTTATTATGAGACAAAACTTTGACAATGCCAAATACAATAACTGTCGAAACCATGTAGAAGTCAGTGGCAGATGCCCTTTTGCAACTGGAAAGTCTTGCTTTGATTCGTGGTTTTAGAGGTTTATATGTGACAATACGAAAAAGTCATAGTTGTGCGACAAGTCGAAAAAGTCGTGGTTTACATGACTTTTCTGTGACTTTTACCATTTGTGCTTTTTTAGTTGGAATTTTTAAAGTAATTTCATGACATTCGTGATTTTGAGTGAGTTTATTCAAGATTTAGTCAAGGTTTTAAAAAAACCTATATACCTATAAAACCACGAAAATGAGACAGTTGATAAATAGACCTCCATGTAAAAAGACAACTTGAACCCACACTGTTTTGCTGAATGTAATCAAACGTTCAATGTAGCAATATGAGCTTGGGCAAATAAGTTTCTACATGAGACTGAAACATAATACTTGCTCTCTTTTTTAGAATCCTGTGATTACAGACCAGGTTTTTGCATACACACATTAAAAAATCATGTATACACATACTAAAGGTCCTCTATAGGATATGGTTCCCATTGCAATCTGATTGCAGCAATCAAAACTCCACCACTTACCAAGGTCACTCACCAGTAACTTTAATGTGAAGTGCACATTACTTCTTGAATGCATGCATTTCTGAATGGCAGTTGCCCATGTAGGACTTTCTAAATAGCAAGTACTTATGAAGACCTCTTTAATTCAACTGGGAAACACCATGGAGAGAAGCCATAGTCCTAAGGATGTTACAATGTGCAGCCTAGTCATGTAATTGTACTATATAATTACATGAAAAACATAAAAAAAAAACCCACAGCTGCTTCCATTGACAATCCAACATCTGTTGTACAGTTTCTGTCTTAAGGTATCAAAAATAGCTTTTTAAAACATATTCATATTTAAACATACACACGTAGACTGTTTATGAGGACTACCACAGTATTTGTAAAAATACTAAGATTTATTTAAAAAAATATTATTTATGCAGTTTAGTTATCTAAATAGTCAAAAGATACGATATATAACTGGTGAAGACTGATATTAAAGATAATCCAAACACCAAGGATTCTTAGCATACACAGAAAAAGTAGATAGAAACAAGGATGTGAAATAAGCTTTCAGTTCTCTGTAGGGAATAAATAAGGAGTGTGACTTTCCAGTAAAAATAAATTCTTGAACAAAGTATCCTGCATTGATGCTGAAAGCTCAGTTGAATTACTGAATGAAAAATATATTTCTTCAATGAGAATGTTAGACCTAGAGATGAATGTGTGAGTAAGGGATGGTTTCACACACAACTTTAATTACTAGCTGTCCTGGCTCCTTCCAAATTCTACGCTTAATCCTCAGCATGTTTTGTTTAGTTCGTAATTAATTCTGTTTTAAAGCATACACATTCCTCAACTCAAATGTCTGTCTTTCATGAGCAAATAAAGGTACAGCATAAACATAAATCTAGTAAGACATAAAAAGGGGCACTAGAATCATTTAAAGATGGGTAGACAAAGCAAGATATTATCACTTCACTCTATAGAACAATGAATCATTATTAATGAAAAAAATCTATCTTGAAAATTTTTTTGGAAAGATCACCCAGCAAACTGCTTCTATGTGCAAAGACGTCAGTCAGGAACATTATCCTTTGCCACTGTTGTTCTATCATATTGACTATACATGAACAGATAATATCTTTGAATCAAACTGTTTAAAATTGTCAAAGCTTGAAATACACAGAAATATATAGAGATGGATATAAACCATCTCTATATCTCTATGGTATAAATCAGTCTAATTTGTGCAACAGAAAAGGAACCAAAGCAACCGCTTGGTTGCACCCCCCACTACTACTAATGTTTCCCGTATCAAACCCTTCTCTCTTGCGACTCCTTATATTTGAATGGCATTCCTGAATCTCTCAGGAGAGAATCCTCCTTCAGTGTTTTTAAAACGAAACTCAAAGACTACCTCTGGAAGCACCTGGATAACAGCTGAAATAGGAATTGGCACTTATATAACAGTGTAACAAACTGTAACCCACAGCACCTTAATACCCTTCCGAATTGTGTCTATAAGTTACCTTCCCATTTAGACTGTAAGCCCTATGGGGTAGGGTCCTCTAGCCTTTTGTTTCCTTGACACTGAGCACTTAATCTGCATTGTAATTATATTTTATATTTATGTGAATTGTATTTCTAATAATGCAACTATTATAACTTTTTACTTCAATGACCCCTTGTTTGTCACTACTAATTTATTGTTTTGTTGTACAGTGCTTTGCCCTAAGGAGCGCTATACAAATAAAAATATACATACATACATAAAGCTGCCTAATTGACAATCATTGATGTTACAAGGATATTTTTTGTGTATGCATACACAACTACAGCGCTTAGAGGGCGCTTTGGACCAAGGCAACAGAACTAGATAGTAGTAGGCTGCCCATCTATCAAAAAATTGTATAACGTTAATGTGTAATACAATCTGTAATTGAAATCTGAAGTGGGGCTAGACGTGTTCTTAGTTTCCCAGGTGCCTTCAAGTCATGTGACTTGTGCTTTTATAAACTTCAGTCACTCTTTATACTGCTACACTGCAAGTTGGAGTGATATCTACCCCCCCTCCCTTTCCCCCCAAACAGAACAATGTGAAGGTAGCAAAATAACAGCAACCTGGCACCTACATTGCTAAAAATGCTCCCATTCCCCACATAGTAGTAGATATGAGAATAACACTCAACAGTAAATCCCCCAAAATGACTCCCTCAGTTAACAATATCTTATCTGAAAGCAGTTCCATTGTGTAGTGCTGGCTCTTTCTGAAAACACACGACCAGGCAAAATTACCTGAGATACCTGCCTCCACACCAACATTAAAAAAAATAAACTTTTTTGAAAAGTTAAGAATAAATTACACAGTACATGACAGAATCACTTTAAGATCATATAGCATGACCTTACATAACCTCAAAAATTATTTTTGTGGTTATCCACTAATTTCTTTGTGCACTTTAAAATACAAAACAAAAGAAAAAATAAATATTTGTACATATATAGATCAATCTTGCTCGGTGCACTCAAAACTCCTTTGAACAGCAACTGCCTGGGTGCTGGTAACATATAACCATAATACATTACCAAAAATCAACCGCACTCCAAGGTCTCTTATACAAACAAAAGGTGGTGGTTTATTTCAATGTTCTGGCTCCTATTCCTGATGGCGGCCCAAGTATAGGAGCTGAAATTTGAAATAAACCACCACATTTTGTTTGTATAAGAGACCTTGGAGTGTGGTTGATTTTTGGTAATATATATATATATATATATATATATATATATATATATATATATACACACACATATATATATATGCTTTTGGCACATTTTAACATGCACCAGGAAATCCGAGCATGACCACTAATGACTTTTTTAAACATAATATTGTTCACAATAATGCTGCCTTAGCAATTTTTGACTGAACCGCTACTAAGAAAGATTATTCAAGATACATTTTTCAGATACTGCAGTTTCAGTATTCTGAAAAACAAATGTTAGAGAAGCACTTCCTTTCAGTAGTTCACACCTGAAAAAGCAAATTTGCTTTTGAACTGTTACCTGTTCTTTTGATCGCCATGGGTTAGTGGAACAGGGCCACTCTTTACTCTTGTTAATTATATTACTCCAATGTGTAATTACAGCCAGTAAGATAAATATGAGTTGTTCCCCAGTTTTAGTTTGGTGCTCTATGCATCCACATTGGATTACAGAAATGCTGGCCTTGACTAGAAGTGCACTTAATCCCAATGTATGCATGTCAAGTATACAAAATAGATTTGTCTTCATTTGCATTATTTCTAAATAATTGCTACTTTGCTTTTGTTTAACATCATCCAATATATTAAAAAAACTGCATCACAAATATTTTTTGATAAAAGTCAATACAACCACAATTAAATGAGGCTTACTGCCAACAACTTTCCTAAAGCACTGCAAATATGTTAGAACAAGAAATCTGAGAATGGAAATCCAAACCTGTTCTGAATACCAAATCACACTGTATGTTTCAGCCAAACATAAGCTCACACTGTCTGGAGCCCTAAACTAAATTCTATAATAATGAATATAAATGGAATGCACATTAATGGATTAACTGTAATTTCACTGAATTGTAATTAGATAACCCCATATTATGCAAATGGATGTAATCCACCTCTGATTATTATGTGAAAATAGAAAATTGTTCATTTAAAGCTGGTAGACACCTTCTGTTGAATGCATCAATGTTGCAATATTAAGGGGGTCAATGGCAGATGTCCCTATGACAATTTGAAGATTTTGTGATCTGCACTGGGTTTCATCCGATAATCCAAAATTCATACAATTTGAGCTTTCACTTGATTTTATCAAGTTATTTTATTGATAAATAAGATGAAATCCTTTGGTCAAGCTTGGTTTAACATTCAGATGTAAAAAAGAGTTGGGGAGCCACGTAAGCATGTTCCTGGGTGGTGCAAACTAAGAGCTGTGTTTGGCTATTTGGTAGCCCATATGTGGACTGGCAGCCTACATGAGGTTCTATTTGGCAGTGTACTATAATTTGCCTCCAAGCCAGGAATTGAAAAATAAGCTTTGAGGCCACTGGGAGCAACATCCAAGGGGTTGGTGAGCAACATGTTGCTCATGTGCCACTAGTTGGGGACAACTGGTCTAGGTCTTTACTGTAATCACACTTTAATGGCAACCACTTATTCATCTAAACCTTGACTTTCCCACATTATGAACATGAGTTATTTACCATATCCAGATTTTAGCATTCTACAAATTTCTCAGATAATCAGCATTTATTTAAAATACTTGTTTGCAGGATTTTACTAAATTTGTATTTTACTTTCAACTGGCAATTATCTAATGCCTAAGATTAATATATACAGTATATTTATAATACACAAGAACCACGACCATGTAAATGATATCCTTATAAACATTACTTAGTTATAATCAGAACATGACTCACGGAAACTTATATTATAATGAATAAATACCCTATTTTGCAAAATATGAGGATATTAGAAGTTACCTCCAAGTTCCATGACCTGTATAAAAGCACTCAGCCTTTGGCCTTGTGCTTTTATATGGCAATGGATCTCCTCAGTAACTTATAATATCCTTATATATTATAATAGGGGGTGCTTTATTCACTATATTATGCACCCTGACACATTCCAGACCTGCAAATATTATATGATACAATGCTTGCAAAAAGCCCTGATAAGAGAGCTTTTTCAGAGTTCTTTTTCTAATCAAAAAGTCTTTATGAGAGACATGTCTACTGAGTTTCATTATGCCCACTAGGATCCTTTTTGATTAAAATAGTTCTAAATGGTTTGGCAGGAAAACAGGTCACTGTAACAAATTATGATTCTTATCTTGCCTGAATTCAGTGTTGTAATAGATAGTATTTCTACTAAAGCTGATTACTAAGGGTGATTAATGCCACAAAGACAGCTAAGAACAGGAATTAGACTGAAAGATATTGGTGCACTAAGAAGTGCTTTTTTTCTCACAAACTACAATGTTTTTCACAAAGTTCTAAAGTTTTGTGTATGGTAATAAATGCACCCAAGACAGTCTTGCACCCATAACAAAAGGGACATGGGTCCACAATAATTAGTACACATTGTTGTGTGATTACCAAGGCCACCTCCTTCTTTTACTCCATTCCTTTTGGATTTCAACTATAATCAGAAATGTTAAGGTTTTACACACATAGTTTTTTAGTCTTATGGGCAAGTACTACTATGATTGAATCTTATTCACCTTCTATATTAAACAAAAATAATAATATTTGCAAGCAATGTAATGCAGCTAAAGTGTGTGTGTTGTTTGCAAATTTCCTAAGAATGTTATATATACTGTACTCTACAATATGGAATATATATATAAAGAGTATATGGGTAGCAGATTGTGGTATTCGTTTTTTATGTATTTTCAAGAAACATTACTGACTTAGTGATTGGAAAATTGTATTTAAAGATCTAATTTACTTGTTATGTTGACTAATCTCCTACTTAGAATGAATAATATTGCTCTGTGTGATATCCCACGAGGATCTGTTCATAAAATATATCAGTTGCTATATCTGTTTTTATGACTCTCTATTTTATCATAACTACATTCATATTTTCTCTGTGTTAAATACACAGGAAGACCTTACTTAAAATATTATTAATTATTTATAAGGGCACTTCTGCAACAAGCATAGCTGTATGCAATTTTTGAATGTGTCACTACATACTTTATAGGCTTATTTGCCATTTACAGAATTCTTTAAATAAAAGATCATATTTTATAAATTAACATACTCGTTTAAATGTTAAGGGAAAGAAGAAAGAAAGCATAAAAGTTCAGATCCAATAAACAGATTTCTAGACCGTTAAATATTTAGTTTTTAAGGACACAACAAGGACCGAGACACTAAGGAAAAATGTACATTGAAAAGAGACTTTACAGGTTGTATTTTCTAAAACCAACCCCACAAATGTAAGCTACTGGTGTAAGTTGATTGTGCTCAGTGAAGTGAACAGGATTTGTTAGATAATTAAATTTTGATAAATGTAGAAGAGAGATCCCATAATAATTTTCTTGACTGACTTCTAGGGATATTAAGCAATACAGCTAATTAGCAAAATCCTATCAGAATGAAAAATCTTTGCTTGTGTTTACTTAAGTCTTAGAACAGAACTTTGAACTGAAGAAATTGTTTAGAATAAGCAGCAATCACTAGTGCATGACTGTTTACCCTATGAATATGCATTCATTTAATAACAGAAACAGTCATTTTAGCTTTAAATGTCCATGCAACATACCAGTGCAAAAAAAAAAATTAAAAATGCTGCATTGTGGGAGAAAACATGGTCAACTGCACTTTTGCTCATTGCACTTTGCTCATTGCACTTGAGCCATAAATTACCCTTTTTAACTTGTGAGCTCTGTTTAGTTATTTAAAATGTATGTAGAGGCTATATTAATTTTCCAAAACATAGTGTTTTGGTTTTCCAACTTACAGTCTTACCCAAGTGTTGTGATAACAGTTCTGATAAATCATTACATTTTCATGCTAACATGCTTGATTTTTCAGCAGTTTCATATGTTTCAAGGCTGCTGACTATTCATACATGTTTAAATGCTAGGGAAATGCATATGTGGGAAAAGGTTTCCCCTATAGCACAAGATCTGTCACATGCCATAGATACATAGGGAAAATCATCCCGACAGGCCTGTTTGACTACAGTATGTTCCGTGCACTGCTGTTCATTCCCTGGAGACATAAAATCCATTATTTTGCTTTAGTAATTGGCATACCTACCACTAACTTCTTAGTGGGAAGTCTAACACTTTTTAATACAGAGTTGCCACTGTCTGATAGCAAAAACATAGGCATCTTATTCAATTAAAAAAGACAGAAGCCCACATACAAATTTAATGTAAATGTGAATTTAATTTCTATTTGGTTCCCAATCCCTTCTTTAACCAGTTGTTACAGAAAAAAACAACAAGCACATTCTTTAAATAAAAATGGTAAAACTATGGAAAAAAAGAAAACAAATAGAATGTATAATCAGAAACGACTAGCGATAAATTTGACAGAGTGAAACCATCATCATCAGAAGGCTCATTAATCACTCTGAATGTGACCCTCGTGTCCCAAACATGCCAGTGTAAATAATGGAGAGAAGTGTAACATGGGCCTGTGTACATGCTACTATAGGGTTTGTGTTATATTCAGTATAACAAAAGTCACAAATGCAGTATTATTCTATTCTTATTCTGGCAGGGGAGGAATATTTACATCTGTTTAGTAGTTATGAGGAAAAGGTGGAATTTTTTTTTAAAGAAAAAAAAAAGTGTGCATCATTGACTTTGCAAATTAGTATATTTATGAACATTGTGTTTCTGGGACTTACAGTAAGGGCAACTTGCCCACAACAAGCAGCATCTCTGTCTCCATATTTTTGTCAATTTCTTACCAAAAAGGTAGCAATAGGGCAAATATTGCAACAAAGAGACACAAACAGGCAACAGAGTAGCTGGACTTTTTTTTATTTGAGCTAAAGTAGTTTTGTGAATTCCTCCATATAATGTTATATGACAAGTAATATGAAAAGAGATAATTGACAATGACAGTTATTCTTCTTGTACAAAGTCTGCTAATATCTGGTGCATGAAAGTCTGAAAAAGCATCATGTGATAGTTTAAGTGCATTAGCAGGTGCAGGTGGTTTAAAAAAGAGGGAGAGTCAATCCACCAAGGATTCTTGCCCCCCCCCCATAATCCAGTAACCTTTTAATCACTAACCAAATTAATCTGAGCTTCCTAAAATTTCCTTTTTTTAATAGTTTAAAGCTTCATTAGGGATCTCTGACCATCCATGCTTGCAATCTTTCTACATCAGTATATAAAATAAGGTTTTGTTTCTATAGCATTTATTTATATATGGTAATATATACAGATGAGCACATATATCATGCATCCCATTCACCAGTGTGGATTCCACATAATGGATATGGAGAAGACTGAAAAGGCTGTATTTTTTACTGTATTGCCATTTAGTTATTTACAACGTGCTATTTGGTTGTTCAGTGTCTGGAAAACAATTTATGGACATCAGTAAAGGCAGATTTCATAGTGGCATATTTCTTTTGAGCTTATTATGGTGCAAACTAAACCTACTTTAGAGGCATATTCATATACTGCACATAGCTCATACTACTCGGAACATACTATTTTACGGACAAAAAAATGTTTATTTTATGTGTGTCATCCCATAAAAATGATTCAGACATCCTTTAGCAGAGATTGGTAGAGGTTGGTCCAGAAAGAACAAGGGCAATGCTAACATGAATAACTTGTCTCTTGTTCATTTGCAAAGTTTTACTCCTATTGCCAGTTGAAATGATTAAAATTATACAAATGAGTTTACAAGAAACATGACATGCACAGTACTGGGAATTCATTCTTCCCCCTGTCTTCCTGTATATATAAGGGTTGAGCGGGTTAAACCCTCAGACTGGATATGACATGGAAATTAGTGGGGGTTTTTTTAAACAAGACCCTATAACCAACATAGTTATACAGTATAGGCAACAAAGACAGAATGAGGGCATGTTAACAAAAGGCAACCTATCGCTTTATCTGTCTCAGACTTTCCAGCAAGGCATTGTTTAGACACTTATTGGCAGCTTGGCTTGACCCAACATGGCATAGGTCATCAGTGCAACATTCTTAACATACTTAACATACATACATATATTTACTAAACTCCAAAATTAATCTCATTATTTTATTTAAAAAAAAAAAACAATAAAATCTTTTTTCCGGAATCGATTTAATTTTTTAGGATTTTGCCAGAAACCCTCTGAATTTTTCAGATTATCGAGCTTAACCCAGCGCAAACCACAAATTCTGGCTTTTTGCAGCATCAGGGTATAATAAATCTCGAAATATTCTACTTTTTTTTTCCACAAAAAAAGTTTTGGCCCCAAAAAGCCCGGCCAGATAAATTTGAGGTTTAGTAAATACTCCCATAAACTTTGCACATACACAAAATAAAACAAAAATAGTAGTTTAAGGGAACTATCATTAAAATCAAAATGGAAATAACTAACTTTCTAAAAATACCAGATTTGAAAAATTTACACTATTCCAGAATTGGTCAAGTAATAATTCTCAATCTTTTAAGAATCTTAGCAATTGATTTTGGGTTAGGTCAGATGCATTGGTGTGGGCTCCATTTGCCTAGACAATGTATTAGAGCTAACTGTTTCAAAATCAGTGTTGGACTGGAGTGTCTTGGGCTCACTTGGGTCATCACCCCATTCACTAACTCCTCTATACCTTAGTCACTAATAACCTGCTAACAGCCTCAACACCTTTCCCCACCCCATGCACCTTTTACTTCCTTATTGTAGCCACCGGGGAGGTGGAGGTGGAACACCCATATAAGTATGAACTAGGAAGTGGACCTGCGTCACCAGGGCCAGCAAGGGCCAGGGCCCTTTATTATAACATAATTGCTCATGTTGCTCACAAACCACTGGTTGGGGATCACATCTTTGATCTTATTCATCCAACCACTCCTTAAAGTATATGTAAACCCCCAGAAAAATGTAATCATTGAACACCTCCATTTAAATCTTTAAACACCTGCCACTCCTGTTGTTCAAAGGTTAATAGTAAGGCTGCAGCATCCACTTTAGGACTATTTATTGGACACAAATATCTTATATATTATATATGAGTGTGGTTTCCAGTCTGTGGCCCTGTAGACCACTGTTTATATTATTGTGCAATGCCTAAACCCATTGTATTCTACATAGCTTATCTAATATCTCCTGTGTAAACCTATTCCTTTTATGCCCTATTCAGCCTAAATGGCTACCCCCTTGGCTACTCAGCAGCTTATTTATATAAACAATATTAGTGTTTCTGAAGAAAACACAATTTTCTTTACTAGTGCAGGACAATATTATGTTATGCATATTAAACACTTTCATTTTTTGAAATTACTGTTCCTTTAAATGAACACTGCCAACAAATGAGAAGTTTGGAGGATAATGCTAAATAATGATTTTTTATTTTTAAGCATTTTATTGAAAAATCATTGGTTCATTACACAGGCTTTTCTCTGCCACTTCTTAACTGCACTTTTGAAATGGCTGCCATTTGATCACATCACACTCATAATGCTATGTCCTTGTCCTTTTGTAGGTTTGTGATGATCAGGTGTGTTTGATGTTCATAAGATCAGCTTGGATGTATTCATCTGAATTGGCTGACCATTTCTCCTGGTGATGGACCCTTGAAACATACAGGGTTGAAGTAGCCCGCCAGAGTACCAGAGGATTCCTGGTGGGCCCCAGTCTGGAATACTTCTCAACATCTGACCCTTATTTCCACTCTGGGCATATAAAAGCCTTATAATATTTGGCACTAATTTAATTTCTATGGGAGTGGGCCCACAGGTTGGGTTGTCTGGTGGGCCAGTCTGACACTGGTATGATACTTCCAAACTGACAAACCTTTGGCTGATGCCTCCTTCCTGAAGCCTGATACCTGCTTCTAGTGCTATGCTATGCCTTGGTCTATGGGTCAGTGCTATTTGTCCAGTGGACAAATTGCACACAATGCTATGTGTCATGGTGATCAAAGGCAAAACCCAGCAACAACAATATAACTAAATATTCTCTATTAGACCAATACAAATGAAGAAAGAGAAAGCCTTTTCTAGCAGAACCATATCAAAGGAACTAATTGAGTGATTAATAATGTTAAAATAGCACCCCCCACTTCTGCTGCCACTGCCAATGTAATTAATTTTTTATTGTTTATGTTTACGCAACCTTTTACTTAGAAACCTGTGACTGTCGTTGCAGCTTTTTCTCTTCAAATGGACTAAGCTTGTCTTTATTGTTACTTTACAAGGCAATGAAACAATAAGCAGGGCCAAAAGAATAATAAACACATAACATTTTTATAATAGTCTTTGTCTAGCCTATTGTGGGAACAGATGAGACTTTTATTAAGCCAATCAACACATTTCCAATTTGTGAGCAGCTAACAAGAGACACAAGATTTCAAGTTAAATATTTTCTTTGTATTTTAAACAGCAGTGAGCATCCATGCTTTGAGTAAAATACAAACCAAGGATAAGTAGATAACTAAGGAAACTGCTGAATAACTAGAACCACCTCTAATTTGCTGGTGGTCATGCCAAGCATACAAGCCTTTAGCTGCTGTTTTACTACAAATTCCAGCAAGCCTTCAACTGCCTGGGGAAGCTGGGAGTTATGGGAGTTATAGCTACAATAGGTACTTGTATTATAATTACAGTAACTCAATCAGAACAATTATGGAAGCTGAGACATTCTGGCACAATTTTTCTGCCCTGAGGCACCAGCAGAATGATCTTTTTGGAAATGCTCATGACTGATATTATTCCACATAAAAGGGGTCATTTTTGCACTTTGCACACTGCCACCCTTAGTTGATGGATTGTTGCAGATCTCTGTGCTCCGTTTCAGAGAACAAAGGGGCAGGGAGAAGCAATAAGGCTTCTTCCCAACTACCGCCCTACCCATCTGCTAACTTGCATGTGTTTCAGGCAGAGAAGTTATGGAGAAGGAGAGGAAACATGAGCAAGTGGTCTTGTTGTTATTGCTTGCTAAATGGGTGATAAGGACAAGTTTGGACTGTGTCTCCTGGTGCTGGGACATGCACCATGTGCCAAATTTTTAGAAGTACTGTCTGAATTATCTTGAGAGCCCCACAGTGCTCTTGCACTTTTGTTCATGGGAAATGTAAATTACCTTGTCTGAGCATAACCAGGACATTAGTGCGGTATCACCAAAAATTCCTGACACATCTATGAACTTCATAGCCTTTATTACTTTCATATTATACCACGAGCCATAAATAACCGATAACTATTACATATGGTGATTGATAATATCATCAGTTACAACTGGTGCTTAGTGATATCACTTGTGTCACATGACTCATGACTCATTGAAATCTGTGTACTACAAAAATACTGTACCACCTATTGTTAAAAATTAATATATTAGAAACCAGGCGTTCCATGACCTGTATAAAAACCTTTGGCATATGGTTTTGGAACTCCTCCAAGACATTTAATATATATGTACTGGGTACACTTTAGTGCCAGTAGGCAAGTTACAACGCAAACACTCAGATTCTAAATACTGGATTTCAAAGCAAGCCTATGGTGCCCCTTCATGCATACACATCCAATTTTACATGTCAGCGTTCAGATTGACTGCTATTGTGTGTATGTTTTTAGATGATTGTTTCTGTCACAGAAATACAGAGAACAGGCCATCAATAACAGTCACCAAGTAACAATGGCAATGTTCTGAGGCTGGGTGAGTGATTAGCTGACTTGAGTTTGTTCACTCTTGCTGTAGATTAAGGACATCAGATGACCCGAAAAACTGGGGACTCTAACAAAAGATGCCATTAGCACCGGCTGCCATTTTATTGCATTTAATTTTGGTCCAATTACACAGATCTTGTAACCTACAGAGGGCCACACGTAACTATTTGGATCTTTCTTGTTTTTTACTTAAATACAAAACAACCCTGCATTTCTTGGGTCAGCCACCAAGCAAAGACATGATTGATAGTACTGAATATGCGTGCTCACATTTAAAGGAAGAGTAACACTAAAATGATTTTAAAATGATTAAAATTAAATATATGCTTGCCCTGCCCTGGTAAAGAATGTGTGTTTACTTCTGAAATACTGTTTATTTAAATAAGCTGCTGTATGGCCATTTAATTTGAAATAGGAGAAAAGGCACACATTACATAATCAACTGTGTAGAATACAATGGCTTTAGTTCTTACACAGGAAGAAAAACAAGGGTCATATGTCATTCTTGGCTCTCTACAGATCTATATAATGAACACCTCTCTCATATAAAATAGGTAATTTGTTGCCAAGAAATGGCTTATTTGTAGGTTCTAGGTCACCAAACAAACTTAAATGGGTTGCTTACCTTTAAATTAGCTTTACGTATGATGTAGAGAGTGATATACCTTTTTTTTATAATTTCTGTTTTTTGAGTTATTTAGCTTTTTATTCATCAGCTCTCCAGTTTACAATTTCAGCAATCTGGTTGCTAAGGTCCAAATTACCCTAGAAACCATGCATTGATTTGAATAAGAGTACAGATTATGAATAGGAGAGGCCCCGAATAGAAAGATGAATAATAAAAAGTAGCACTAATGATACATCTGTAGCCTTACAGCGCATTTGTTTTTAGATGGAGTCAGTGACTCCCATTTGTAAGCTGGAAAGAGTCAAAGGAAAAAGGCAAATAATTAAAGAACTAAACAAATAAAAATAAATAATGAAGACCAATTGAACAGTTGCTTAGAATCGCCATTCTATAACATACAAAACTTTAACTTAAAGCTGAACCATCCCTTTAAGATGACAAAAATAAGTATTTTTTACTTTTTAATGTTACTGGTACCTTTAAATGATTGCTTGAATAATCACACAAAACCATTACTACATGTGGGGGTTAATCGGCAATACTTTAAGTGGCTGAAGCCTTAGTTCTCATATCCAAATGGCCAAATCACATATACAATCTGATAAAATGAGTTCCTATCTATGTATGGCCAGAGTTAACTCTAACCTCAGCACAATTCAAAAGTCTGTGATCATTTATAAAAGTGACCAAAAGAAAAATGAATATGAAACTTCTCCTGTTCTCTAAGGCATCCAAGAGAACATGCTTCAGAAAAAAATAGCCATAATCAAGTATTGACTACTGGCTGCATCCCAAGCTCCTAATGAACTGAATCTGCAATACAAGATGTCCTGTTTCCCTTCCTGATATATCCTGTCATTGCAATTTGTTATTGGACAGCTGAAAACATTATCCAGTACTTGTTGCATCACAAGTGCAGATAGAGGAACTGGAAGAAAAACACATTGCTTTGCCATTCCCACCATTTAAACACCAATTTCCTGATAATTCGGACCTTCAGAGTAGGTTAACTCAATCACCTATAAAATCTGGCAGCCGTTATTAAAGTACAAGGAAGATTATTTTCAGTCACAGCACCCCAGTAATTGTGCTCTTTATTGTGTGCTTTTGATTTTTCACATGATCAGTTAACACCTGTCAATAAGTGAAATGTAGACTGCTGGCCTATTAAGCCTCCACAATAATAAGATCCACAGCCATAGCCTTTCAACCAATATTTATTGTGCAGGGATATGCTAAAAGATTTACGTCCATATTGGGGGTTTCATTTGTACAAAGAAATATTGGAAAGAAGAAAAATGCTGAGGATGAAGAATATTTCAACCCATATAGAGGAAATGTTGAAAGCAATATAAACCTAATCTGCACATTTATTGTTTCTCCATGGTACCTACATAAAGATACAGTCTGGAAGCAACATACTCAGCGACGTAACACTCACCCTGCATATAAAAAAATTCTGGGCCTGCCAACTGCTTGTTTGCATTTATTGTTATGACACAATCATCAATGTTATGTAGCAACCTAATCTAATGAACTTTTGAGTTGGTCTAATTTTTTTATTCTATTGTAGGCTTTTTGCTTTATTAGGCTTTTTATTCTGCTTTCCTCTAGCACACCATGCAACCATACTAAAAGGCTAGCGGTCATTGACCCTAAAAAGCACTCCGGAACACCAAAAATCAGTTAGTCAGTAGAATCCAGGAGCCCAAATTTTTTAAATAGTACAAAAAAAAATCTTTATTTACATCATGTATAAAAAATAAAAGCCTGATGCGTTTCGTGTCCCCCAAGGACACTTAATCATAGGGTCATTGACCCTAAAAAGCCCTGGCAACCAACCAGCAGGCCTAATTGTAAGCACAAGTCTGTGAAACAAAAGAAAAACCCAAAGAATGGACTAATTGCACATTGTGTTGGAAAGCTCCTGTCTACACAATATTAGAATTAGATTTAATTTAAAGATAAACAACCCACATTCATTTCAGATTTTCCCTTTCTGTACACACAGGCAGAAACTTTTACCAACATAACCCATATTTTTTTTTTTGCAATAAGTCACAGGTTCCCAGCAACATTAATCTCCCTGGCTGATCAGGGGTAGCGTGTGTTATTATTCATTGCATCCCTAGACTCAAATCAACCATCTGCCAGCTTTAGTCCTGGTGTACATTAATTACAGGGCCATCAATCAGTGGGAAAGCAAAGCTCTAGCAAAAGAACACTGACACTAAGTGGGGAAAGCTCACAGCTAAGGAGGATCATCTGCTCAGCAGCTCAGCTGCAAGTCAACAATTCCCTAATTGTAAAGTTAGAAATAATTGTGACCACTACCACTTCAGTTGTTCAAATGTTCTTCTTACATATAGTAATATGATAAAGCATGAGCAGTACCCCTACAGCACAACACTCACCAATAGTAATTGGTACCACTCAACAACCCCTGCACATCTGTCCTCTACACTGGTTACCATGCTTCTTCAGAATGATGTTCTGGATCTATTATTTTTAGATATGGACTATTGCCCCAAACAATGAAAACATAATTTTGTGTTACCTATAAATAATGTGAGCAAACCTGATGTCTTGCTTTTGTCAGAGGCATAAAGTCCCTTAACAACAAGGTTTCAATTTGGTTTTGCTGAATCTTGCAGAAAATGCTGGGATTCTGCCAAACTCTAAAAGGAATTCTAGTTTATGTGCAAGCCACCTCTCTGCTGTACCACAATCAACACCAACATGTCCTTATGCAGAGGGATATCAATGACTCAAATAAGCAGATCAATGACTCAAATAAGCAGAGAGAAAGAAGATGCTAAGTAATTATGAGCATATATATGGCCAGACACCAACATGTGCTTATGCACTTTGCAGAATCACCAATAACATTACATTTTATTGGATATTGGTCCCAATTAGAAAAAAAACTTTTATTCTAACAAATGATGGTAGAGGGATATCAATGACTCAAAGAAGCAGAGCGAAAGAAGATGCTCAGTAATGATATATATGGCCAGACAAAGGCAAACCATAGCAGGTGTATCCAGCAGTCTGAGGCCCTCCAGCTGTATTTAAACAAGAACAACCGCCTGCACTATCACAATAATAAATGCTGCTTTTGGATGGTATGCTGGGAGGTCAGTAACAGTCAGAGGATGTACTTGCTCCCTAAGGAATACCTTGGAAAAGGAAGGCTTTGCTCCGGTTGTGAAATCCTTGAACTTGCTGCACTCCAGGGGTGGCCTCTCCCAGTTGGAGGTCCTCAAAGATGTCTATCTGCAGGGAAGGGTCCACTCCAAAGCCTGCACCTGCCCAGGAAAGAAAGCACCACCAGTTACTGGGAATGGGATTGGATTTTATCTATTCTTATTTATATATCTACCTTTCTATCCATCTATTGTCGATCTCTATCTATCTATCTATCTATCTATCTATCTATCTTCTGTCTGTCTATCTTTCTATCTATCTAACATCTATCTATCTGTCTGTCTGTCTGTCTATCTATCTATCTATCATCTATCATCTATATAAAGTGAAGGTACCTGATATGATTTCAGTTGTCTTTAATACCAGAATCCACTTGCAGGATACTGGTGTGACCACTTTATTACCAATATCCAAGAAACTTCGATTTTCAACTCCCAATTCCACCCCAAATCAGATTCGTTCTCAACGATATAACCTCAGCAAAGGGAGGCGTCCGCTTTAACTTCCTAAGGAGAGGAGAATAACTCTTACCTGCTCTGAGGCAGAAAAGAACGCAGAATGTGCCCAGTATAAACTCCATTCTGGCGCCGATGCGCTTAGTCCATAATCTCCTCGCCTGCCGCGAGTCTAGCGCTTTTGCCGCTGCTGCTGCTGCTACTGGTGTCCGTGTCGGGGCTCCCTCCTAGAAGCGCACAGGCAGCCAGCAGCTTATGAGGCAGCAACTTGGATTCCCCAGCGCTCGCATCATTAGCTCCAGCAGGAAGATAGAGCTGCCCAATAAGTGCCCAGCGGCACCTCAGTCAAATCCCTACCCACCCCAGAATAAAGACTCGGAAGACGATCTGCCTGTAAAGGGGAATCGGGAGAGCAGGGAAATCCTCACTCCGAACCTGTTACAATGACAATGGATATTCCTCTCCACAGAAACTGCTGCTGCTGGAGCCACTCTAATTGCTCCTCATGGGATTGGGGAGGGGAGGGGGAAAGGGACAGGCTCCTGTGTCCTTTTTCTGTTAGTGTGTGAACAGAAGTGGTCCTTCCAGTCGCTGCTGATCAGAGCTTTCTGCGGGCACCATCCGACTGCTCAGCTGCACAGGTTGTGTCCTCTAATGATTGGCACAGGGGTGGGTGGCGAATGACTGGGCTTATTGCTACACACAGGCATCCCTTAATATTACTAGGTGTGCCCAGGAGCCTCTGTGCCCAGTCCTTTCCAAGCTCATTTAGGAAACAGCTGAATGCAGCATCTCCTCTGTTAGTACAGGAACATTAAGATTAGTGGAGCACTATAAATATGATTTAGGTTTGTGCTTCAGTTCTCTTCCCAGTCCCACATACCATGTGTTTCCAGATCATCTTAATGGAAAAGAATTTTAGCCTCATGAAATATAAAGGTATATCCTCTTTAGTAAGTCTGACATCATTGCTCTCAGTTCTTTGTGCCATTTACCTACAGGAACCTTTTCCTTTTTCCCCACTGTAATTGCAATCCACTGTATTTAGTCCTTATCTACATCATTTTTTTTTTATCCACATTTGTGCTAATTCACCCTGCCCATTTTGATTAACTGTCATCAACTCATTCTCTCCCTCGTGAATTTCATTCACATTCTATTATAATGAATATGATTTTGTCTTAGGAGAATAAAACATTGGAAAATGACATAGATCGGTATAGTAAAAACTCCTGGAAAATCAGCATGGAGGGAAAAAACACACACTCTCCCCTTATATTGTTTCAACTTTTGGGCAACAAGAATGGGCAGTGCAGTGTGATGTAGACATGGGCACTGAGGAGGCTCACACAGCTTCTCATTAGACTCATGCATTCTGCAATGGGCGTCCATGTCTAATCTAATAAATCCCTGCAAGCACAGAATAAGCAGAATATCAGGACAAGCATCTTCTCACTGACATCTACTTGCTGCAATTCACACACTGCAGTTTTACTAGGAGATCTTTTGTACTGGATGTTCAAAATATTAAAATGACATAACATTTTCCTACCTTGCATAAAATGTTACTTCTCTCCATGGACATTTTGAGGTGCTAAACATGTTTAGTGACGCTTAGAGTTTTATATCCTTGCTATACTAATACATATATCAATATATATGTTTTATATTCAGTAGTTTTTGCGTGAGTACCCAATGCTACAGCTATAGAGAGCTATTTCAGAATCTTGACCAAAATCATTGTGTGTTTCTTGTGTTTGTATTCTTTACATGATTTAATACCATTTATTTAAATAAGCTACTATGTAACCACAGTGCAAGCCTTTCAAATTCCCACAGGGCTCATAGTAGACAATTGTAATCTGTTTAGAATACAATGGTAAACAGGACTTCAATTGCATTCATGGATCTCAAATATATTTAAAAAAAAACTCTAATATAAAAATATCTGTTTGCTGGACATATAATCCTAAAGGGGAACTATAACAAGACTGAGTTTTAACTGTGAAGTTAATGCAGAATTGTAACTATTTCTGTCAGTTCTATAACAAACGATTTATTGGTTAGAGATATATAGGGGCTGATAAATTAAATATTGAGGTTTGGGTTTGTGTATATCATATTGTCTTTAAAACAAAACAGCCGCAATCTTTATCACATTAGACACTTTTTTTTCTCAGTCCTATTTTTTTTGAAAAAATAAAAGGCTTGGCAGATTTTTGGGGGCAAGCGTTTTATTAAAAAAAAACAGAAAAAACTGCAATCAAAGCAAAATAACGCAATAATGATTTTGGCTGTTTTTTTACTGTCAACTGTCAATAAATTAGCCTCTAAATTTTAAATCCCACCGCAGCATCTGCACTGCTCTCTCCTCATCTTTTGTTGCTGGGGCGGTATCACATTTATCTCTAAGCTAACAGGGCAGGCTCTGGTGCAGCAGCTTTTGTAGAGGTCCTGTCGGCTTGGTGGCACTATCTGGGCAAAATCTACCTTAAGACCACACCAGAAGGCTTCTAGAAGCATTTTTATTTTTTCTGACCCTCTTGTTTTGGTGATAAGAAAACATATAGTACCAGCCTCATTTGACAAGAGGGGTTACATTATTCCCTTAAAGTAGAGTAACTTTCCAATGACCCAACATTTAAATTATATATTGAATAATGCACACTATAGTGTAAAATTATAATGATATTATAAATCACAGAGGAGTTCCATGACCACTGCTTGGCTGCCAGATCTCATACAGATACTGTTTTACAATATTTATGTAACATCCAGGAATATGTCCACATACAATGTTTTAAGATATACTAATAAAGTCATTGCCCTGCCTAGGCCTGACCACATAATATTTAGGGGGCTATTTATCATGCTGTGCAAAAAAAAAAGGCAACCAAATAAACCACACATCATCGGGCACTGGTGCATAAAACAGCTTACTTATCAAGCTTTGTGTAAAAATCCGACATAAAAGTAAACAGCCGCTTGAAAATGCCATGACAAATATGGAGTGGTATGACACTTGAGGTTAACAGCATCAAGTCTGGCATTTGTGCAGTGTAAATTAAAACCCCCACCTTGATAATCTGGTTATTTATTTTACACATCTTTTTATATCATTTTTTTAGCATTAATTGTTTTACACAGTAGCATAAATAGGCCCCTTAATGTGTGAATCCGATGAAAATCTTCTGTACACTCCATACCCTTTGTTTTAGAATCTTCAAGCACAAATATTTGACTCTGACTCTTGAGTCTGTGATAGAACCAGTAAAGTAAGTTGTTTATATTTTATACGTGAGCTATGTTGAGACATGTGCTCCGGTACCCATACCTGTATAACATTTTCTTTGCATTCCAAACATGTATTATATATATTTCTATCTCACTATTCCATAATGTGTATCACCTTGCTCATGGGGTTAATGGGAAAACATCAAACCTAGGGATTGGGGAAAATAATGCAATTACATAAAACTAGGATAGGAATGGGGGGGGGAAGGGGAGGGGGATTATATTCAGTCGCTTAGTTCTAATTTATTCCTTTTAATTCAACCTTGTATACCATGTATTTTCTCATCCTTTACTACTGTTTGCTTGGATTTGTGTTTGTATTTACTTGTACTCGCCTAATTTTGTTGCTGTCGTTTATCCACAGCTCCTATATGCTTTTATATTTTTCATAAGATCCTTGTCTCATTATTCTAATTTCCTTATATTTCTTAATCTCCTCCATAGCTGACAGCCATTCCACCCTACCCACCCTTTCTCTCTGTAAGTCCCTTCCCATAAAGTTGGAAAAATCAATATTGAATATATAGATAATGCCCCATTATCTCACCAGAACTAAGAGCCCTTCTGTGCAAACCAACCTTTTCTTACAATTCTCAAAATGGTACATGCCAGTCCTAGGTGGACCTAAAAAATAGGAATAAACAGGCCATTCAATACCACATTATTTATAATTTCATTACGTTTAGGATAAGACATCGAAGTTTGAAATTCAGAAATTTGGGGATAAGCCAGTCTTGTTGTTTACCAATGTTTCCAATGCAGCAGTTTCTGACAACATAATCTCTCTTTTGTACATTAAAAACCTCTCTGCACTGGAATTTCTATCATGAACTAAATCCTAGCAATCAATTTCATAATATAGCCCAGAACTCCAGATGATGACTTGAATACATCAACAATGTGTTTTGGTCAGTTGTGTTAATATATATATAATACACAAAAGCCATGAATATCTTGTAAATTATATCCTTATAAACGGTGAGTTCTGATGTCATCAGTTATAAACGGTGAGTTCTGATGTCATTGCTGTCACATGACTCACTGAAACTTGTGTATTATAATAAATAAAGTACCCCTAGTTGTAAAATATGAGGATATTAGAAGTTACCTCGGAGTTCCATGACCTGTATAAAAACCTTCAGCCTCGTGTTTTTATATGGTCATGAAACTCCTCGGTAACTTATAATATCCTTATATTTTACAAGAGGGGGTACTTTATTCACTATATATGTTTTTTAATTGGACCATCAATCACAACTAAGACATCCAAAAATGAATTGGACTGAATTAAAATGTAATATGCTCAGTTCTAGTCTTTAATCATTCCATGAATGACACTAATGACTACAAGTTGACCCCAAGGTAGCAAAACACTTCTATGGATCTGCACAAAGTTAAACAATGTCTTATGAGATTCATCTGGATACATGTCTAATCCTAAAATGTGTAACTATATGTATTAGTGCAAGGGGGCAACAGTGGAGCTCATAGCATTCCCTTTACATTGTAAATCAGATATGTATTTCAGATAAAAATAACTGTCATACAGTATTAAGGCAACCCAATCCCAAAGGTTGTAGATGGTACAGTTACACTTAAACCTTGGTACTTTGAGTAAGTATTAAAGAAAAACAACAAAAAAAAACAAAGCTGTTTATTTATGCATACGGTACATGTTTGCTTTTCATGTGGCAGCAAATAAGGCAAACCATGGAAAAAATATTGGAAATTGTTCTTTGCCATTATTTTAATGGCAAAATTAGCTTTTCATTGGATATGAGTGTGACGGAGAAAAGAGCTTAGTCCTGCCCTGAATGAAAATTGACGGATTAAAGAAGGAAAAGAGTTTCATCCTAGGGATTTCTCTGGGCATAGCTGCAATTATTTCTGTATTATGGAAGACACATTTTAGAGCAGGTGACAACAGTCTATGAACTCTATGCATAAAAGCTCACAGCAGGCGGTAGGCCCTTAACTATGTGTTCAGCAAGATCTTGTTAACAGTCAATATACTTGTGTACTATGTTTAAAGTTTATGTGTTGATTAATGAAAGCAGTGAGAGAGTAGATGAATGGTACTCATGAACAATACTAATGAGCCTACAGATTAAAGGTGCCTTTGACTTTTTGTGCATTCTGTTTGTGAAGACTGCACAAAGGATAGCGGCTGGAAGTTGGATCTAGCTGCTAAAATGAAAGCTCTCTTTTTATGCCTTTGCCAGCTCAGATGACCACAAATCAATCTCAGATTGTAAATTTACCTGCTGATGCATTTACTGTTTCTAGCATTTTGCAATGATATGATATATACGTATACAATATTCACTCAGTGGTCTGAATCAACTACTGAGAGGACCACTCTTAGTTTACATCAATTTCTGGGGGTCAAGCTCTTTAAATAAGAAGACCACACATTCCCTATTTTAACACTGATAGGAATAGGGGGGAGAATACATCTGGTTTAGTTTGCTCATTTCAGTAGTATCAAATTAATATACACTATCCTTGGCATTCCTGGCAGTTTTTTCTTACAGTTTTACTTAACAAACTGACATTAACTGTTCAGACTGAATTCTTAAATGTTTATGACATGAGTGAACAATTATCTGCAATACAGAAGTGGCTTATAATGGCTTGTAATTATTCATTTGAAATTAATAGACAGACTAAATGAGATAGTGATTGCTAAATAGCTTTGCACTTTCTTCCCTCTGCAAAAAGTTAATTGTTTTGTTACTATTAGGAAGAAATAAGACTGTCATAAATATGTACATTGACTTTCTAAATGTTGTAGTAAAACAGTCTATGGAGACTGTAACCTGCTTTGCAGGTACATCCTACACCACCAGTGGTTGGAATCCCATGGAGTGGTAGCTACAGTGTAACTATAAACATGCATTGGCACATGCTTTTTGGGTCCTGGTCTTTCTGCAGTGGCACTAATGGGGAACCCGAGTTTGGACACCATAAAGGTATAAATATAAAATATTCCTGGTCAAAGATCGGGACAGGCAGTAGACATCAGAATGAATAAAACTAGTTAAAGGTCAAGGCATCCAGCAAATTTGAAGTTCAAGCTAGGGTCAGGGCAGGCAGCAATAGAAGTCCATCTTGACATGTCAAAATAAATACATGCATACATGTCCATGTAACCCAGTGGCGTAGGTGTGCAATGTCAGTGCAATATCATTACATCACTACAAAAGATTTCAATACAAGCAAAATTATAACCAGAAAGTACCTGCCGGACAGGTATAATGCTCAGATTTCCCTCAGAGTCCCCTTTGTAATGCAGGGACATTCAGGAGTAGTGGGAACCTAAAAAATAAAAGGTAAGATTATTACCTACTGAAACTTTTTAATGTATTTTAGCAAAACATTTATTGATTTCAAGTCATTGGCACATTTTGTGTCAATTGCCTGAAATCATAATTGATTAGGTATAGGCACAAACAAACAGAAGTATATAGAATATAGGGAGATCTATTTCATTGCATCATATGGTGTATTTCAGTTTAGAAATTCTATTCCTCACGTGGACACATTGTAGGACGTGTATTTTAAACATTTATTAGCAAGTGAAATATTCCTTAATGGCAATTTTTTTCTTGTATATGGATTTGTGAAAGAAGAGCCTTTAATAATACTGTTACACTGAGCTCTATTTAGACATGGAAAACTGACATCTATTATGGCTAGCAATTTCTGTTGTTCCTTCCTTGTTTGGTGCATTTCCACAGGTATTACAAATTTATAAAAAAACATACCTGATATATGTTTTAGCAATCTACTCACTGTATAATTGTCAAGGCCAAAGGCGTAGTTTGCAGTGTGGACCAAGGAGGAAGCAATGTATAAATAACTTAGTTTGTGGTATAGAAGGGTTAGCAAGGAGAGACGTCAATCCAGGCAAGGGTCAAGGTCAAGATTCAGGCAATAGATCAAAGATCAAGAATTCAGACAATAATTACACCCAGGAACACTATGTAGTAGAACCTATAATCGGGCACTGAGTGAATCTTCTGGCGCCATTAAATAGGCAAGTTTTCGCGCCAAACGTGCCTTGCGTATTGAAGCTGCATGCTGGCATCCGACAACCACGTGGTCACCCCTGGGCACCGCCCATAAATATGCCCCAATATTAGAAAATAACTGTAGCCATAATGCTCATTATTCTTGCCTGACTCTACTAGATCAGTGTGTTATGTGGAGAGTTATAATACCATCCCTTGACAGAAAGCAAATTATTTAAAAGTACAATAAGTCTTTTATTTATGTAACTCAGATCAATGACACATTATCCATTTTCTCTCCAAAAATACATTTTAGGTGATAAACTGCACCAGTTTGGTTACTCGTGGCAGCCAATTAACAATTTGTAGTTATGATCCAACTGAAACTAGTTATAAAATTAAAGCTAAATCTGATTGGTTGGCACATGTATTGGCAGGTATCACTGGTTCAATTTATCAACTAAATTAGTCCCCCTGTAGATTATTATGCATCTTTCCAGAAATTACCATTTTTGTGTTTTATATTCCCAGTATGAGTTAAAGACAGACATGACTGCCATCAGGGGCAACAGGTGGGAATTGCTTAGGAGCACTATGGAAGTAGGATGCTCAGACTGATTAGATGGTCTTATTCATGGATTGAAAATAGGAAATAGGGATAATCTGGGCAGGTCATGGACATGTTTGCCTGTAACAGAATGTGGCTTGAGCAGATAAGAGGCATGGCCAAGCATGCTATATAAGTAAGCATATTTTTTATAGGCACTCCATTCCAGTCGGTCGACAATGCTCATCCCATCCCAAGGGCTTCTAGCTCCCTGACCCTGTGATATCTACTGGTGGATCTGCACTCACAATACATATGAGTGCAGCTACATATTATTCTCTGCCTTTGTTTCAGAAGATTACAATGCAGATATTTTTCAAAAAACTGGTGCAGAAATACCTCAGACATTTAACAGCAAATTGTTCGCAATAAACTCCCATTCTGTAGGATATTTCTCCTCTCTATTTCTGCTTTATAAATTATGATATGACATTGTAAGCACATTACAGCTGCATCTGACAGCACAACAATGCAAAGACAATGTATGCGTAATCTTATAAATGGGCATTTATGGAATTATAGAAATGTCTTCATCCCTTTCAGTATGTCTGCAAGCAACTCCATAATAACACTGTCTTACTCTACTCTTAGCACATATCAGAAATAAAGTGCTATCATTTATTTATTTATAACTTGTTTCTGGCGCAGTTGTCCTTTTCAGCTTGCATCTTATGCATTAGGATTAACTCATTAAATGGTCCAAATTACCAATCACTTTTCAATCATTAGTATGGATGCACAAACAAATGTGATTTCAGTGCAGCTCAGTATATATTAAAACCTTAAAATGTATATTAAGGTTCTGTTAGTCCTGTGTCACTTAAATCATGTTGATCACTGCTACTTCTGCTACTACTGCCACTTGGGGTCATACTTTCCATTGACGCTGACATGAAACTCCATGTGATGCTTCCCACTGACATCAGTCTAAAGTCCTCCAGGCCTGTGATTATTTTGAAAAAGTGAATGTGTAGAATGCCTTGCATTGCCTCCCATTCATAGCAATAGGAAGCAAACTATGATGAACACTTGGGATTGTATCATACAGGGAGATTATTAGCTACCAAGAATAGGTACATGGTTTTCTGTGGACTGCTATTAATCTTCCTGTATGACATATGTGTTTTTGATTTTAAAGATGTATGGTGAAGTTATTCTTTGCATTGTTCTGTCCAAAACTTTGATTCATTTTATAATTGTGTCTCACATTCCACAGAAATAAAATCCATTGATCTTATTTTTCTTTTTTTCTATAGGCTGAGTAACAAAGGAGATTTAATGATTGCTCCCAATCTATACAGCCTTTGCAGACAGTTTCTATTTTTAAAATACACTTAAAAAATGCACAATAGCTAATTAAATACACATCTACTTAAATCATTGATTCTAGACTCAAGTGAACTGACTGACTTGCACTTTTTTCTAAATGCACTTAAAACCCTGCTGGGCCTATTGGTTCCATTACATTACATTACACTACCTTTGTTCAGTTAGGAAAGATTCCTATATGCAATATATAATTAAAGTTCTCTTACGCTTTCTATAAATTCTTTCTTAGCCGCATTGTGGAAAACCTTTATTAGAGATTACAGTACATGAGAGCTGCCCATACAACATCAATGGATGATACAACTGTGTCCATCGCTTATTATCAAGAATATGTTTAAGTTGTAGATTATTATTGTGTATCACATGGATAGATGATAAAAAAGGGACCTTATTGATTCTAATAAACTTTGGAATGTAAGGCAGTTTTGTATAGTCCTGGTTGTGGGCAAGTTTGAGCCAATCATTTTGAGGGCCAGATTCTAGTGAATGTCCAATATTTTGTATAAATCTACAGAAATAGAACATAAATCAGTAGACTATTTTTGGACAGTTCCATTGATACCTATCTGCGTTTTTAAATAATTTTGGATACTCAACAATCTTATCTAAAAGTAATACATTTGTGCTCTGTACATTATTTATTTAATAGCAGCTTCTATTACTGCAGTTGAAAGTGTAAATGCATTATTTTATTATAGGTTAAAAAAAATCTTGAGCCACCATGTGGTCGCATGTCTAATAAAGGGGTCCTAAATGATTAGTTACTGCACAGGAAGTCCCGCATACTAATGAGTGCCATGTGGTTATAGTTATAGAAGTTATTCCCATTGGCCTCGATTGAATTAGAAGTTTATAAAAATTTATGGTTAACTTGATGAAAAATTCTTTAATTTTTTTATACTGTCACAGTAGTTCAGCTACAGCTGAGAGGGGCACATATTTTTGAGTTTTCATGTTTTTTGTGTTAAATCAATCTTGAAGATTTAATTTTTGGAAACTTGAATTCGAATTTGTGATTTTTGCCACAAACATTTATGGTAAAAAAACTCAAATACGAATGTTGATAAATCTGCCTTGTAATGTAACAATGCTCTACTCTTTAAGAAGATGTGGTCATAAGGGAAATCATTCAACCCCCTTCTATCAGGTACCTTTAACTGACACCATTTAATTCAGGCACATCTATATTTAGATTGCATAAACTGTACTTTCATTTAGAAGTAAGTCTTATACACAGTTCACAATCTAAAGCTATTATTGTTTTCATATTTGCTATTTCATACAGTTTTGCATATTTTGTACATGTCTCTGATGGTTCATAAATGTCACTTAAACTACTTCTGATTGTTCCTGACAGCACTGCAAGGAAGCTCATGCCACATTTGTTTTAAGGGTGGGCTGATGTCTAGGACAATAGAGGATCTCTTTTGTCTTTATCTTGCTTCCTTGCACATTCTTAATAAGTGGCCGCTTCCAGCAATTTCACCAACATCACTAATACATATATATTTTTGACCTATATGTACCTGCCATATTTAAATTGATGTAACGTAAGTATATTAACAAAGTTTCTTGAGGAAGGAAGAAATGCTAGAAAAAATTTGCTAAGAAACTTTCACACTGATGAAAATACACCACATTCATTTTCCAAGTCAAAGTATCGCATTTTCATAAACACGCGGATTTGCTACAAAATAACATCTGACATAGGAACATAGTTAGGTTGAAAAAAGACACACGTCAGTCAAGTGCAACCTTTTTACTTTTTATAACCTGCCTAACTGCATAGTTGCACGAAGTATGGAGGAGCCTTCTGAAGCAAAAATTTGCACATAAGTAAATTTGCCCAATGTATCAGGTGGTTATTTTCACAGTGGGTGTCAAGGTACTGTCTGTCCTACCCACTTTAGTCCCTACAATCTGATGAGTGTTTTATAAGGAGTTAATTCTACAAGCTCTACTAAGAGCACAAAGCTGCTCTTAGTAGTATCTTATGCTATATAAGCATGCTATATTAGGTGCTACGTTAAAATTTCCCATTCATCCCAGGTATCAGGCAAACTTTATGGTCCTGGCTTCTCCATACCCTAGTACCAGATGGAGACCAAAGAGACTGAACCATGTGTCCTCTTCCTTTTATAAACTAGGCAGAATAAAATGTCCACATTACCCCTGGGCCAAATAGCCAATACAGCATAGGGTATACTGCCTCACAGTTGAGATGGTTAACTCCTTCACATTCCTTAAATTGGGAAGAAATTTTTTTTCCTTTGGGAAATCTGAGATTAATTCCTGTGGCACTTCTATTGTGTGAAATGCTGTGATAGTCTAAACAGCGTTTTAGGACCTCATTTCTTACACCTGATCTGTAAAGAAATAAAAATATGCATATTTTAATGTAGATATATCTGCATAAAACTTGTAACTGGATTTACTGAATATATATTTACTGGAGGTTATTTTAAACTTTCACTTTATATGAATTTATGGTATGCTAAAAAATAGATTTAGTTTATAGGGCTCTTTATTCAGTGTGCCATCGTTAAAAGATAAATCCATTCAAAGGTTAATGATGGCTGCAGCATTAATGGTTTAGAATTTATTCATCTTAATTTTTTAAATCACAAATAGGCTTATAAATCTCACAGCAATATGCGATGTGACATTTAAAAGAAACGGACACATGTACAGTATACTGTATGTTGTTATAAGGCATTAGAAAAGAATTAGGTACCGGCACTCAATATCATTCAAACAGGGGACAAGACCCTTGCATGCTTATTGCATCACAACGTTTTCATCACCTGAAGAAGGGGGAACACCCCCGAAACAATAAACACGCAAGGGGCTTGCCCCCTGTTTGAATCGCCTTAAGTGCCAGTACCTAATTCTTTTCTTGTATCTATTTTGGAAGTGGCGTCTTCCAGGGTCTATGCACCAGGCGGAAATCTAAATTGAAGGGAGCGGGTGTGCACGTGACTTTCTCTCTACAGTAGAACATTAAAGAGGTACTTTCATGCACCTATTTTAGGGTAATAGCACAAATGCTGAAAATGCTAATTTATGAAATTACCTCCCTGGCAAAAATAAATGTAGAGCCTTAATACCAAGTATATCTAGGACAGTAAAGATGTTTTACCCACAAATCTGACACTAACTGGCCTTCAAGCTGGGCTTTCAGGTGGGGTATATATATATATATATATATATATATATATATATACATATATATATATATATATATATATATAGGCAAAACTCTCACCTTAGGTTAGGCACCCCACCATTACTCTAGGCAGCAACCTGTGGGCATCGTCTGACTGGGGTTTAGGGTTCCACTGTAGCTGCCACCTCAGAGGCCCCCATAACTCCTTAGGGCTCCTAGTCAGTCATAGATTTAGCAACTTGCTGATGCCATGCCCCCTTCTTGCTTGTACCTTATACTTAACCTCTGCAACCACCGTCAGGGGAGATCAGGAAGGAGCAACACCTAATGAGCTGAACTTAATTGTAGGCAAGGACCAATACACATGGAAAACATTGACTCAGAATCTGAATACTTCCACTGCTACCCTACTTCACAGCTTACATTTTCACTGGCACCATGACTAGCCTACAGAACTCTACTGTCCTCCACAACACTTGGAGAGTCAAGCAAGCCTCTAGTTAAAACTACTGGAAGTTGACTCCCTGTGGGAGTGCAAGTAACTTTTGCTGATCCAGCAGGGGTGCAACCTAAAGGGAAGCTATTATATCACCCCATGGGCGATGCATGTCTGGGTGTAGAGATTCAACCAATAAGCCCAATTGGACTGCCAATGCGCCAGACCACATTGTGCAAATATATATTAAGTTCATAAGACATGGACATTTAAAACAAGTACTTTCATCTCTTTATTAAATCTGTACAGATGTAGACTGTAAACAGAGAGAAAGAAAGCCATTGTAAACAATGATGCTTGGCAGCCATCAAGATTGTTATTTGTTCATATTGTTTTGCTGGACTTTGAACCTTAGTATTTTGCATCTCATGGCATTGACAGCAGAGTAACAATTCTGCCAGAGTTTGTATTTTGCTTGATTTTGTTTTGTGATTTTATTTCTTTTATGACCTCCAGCCCTTTTCTAACCATTGTCCTTAAAGTATTCTTCATATTTGTTTGTTTGATGCCTACTTTGACCATGGCTTGTTCTTGGCTACAGGGGCTTCAATGATCCAGACCAATGATCCCAAATATTCCCCTGGTGTTACATTTACTTGGTAGATTCTAGCAGTTTCACTAGCCCAAAAGTGAAATATCTTACACCATATGCAATTCCTGTCTGCACAGAAAGTGAATATTGCAGGTGATAAAAAATATAGAATAGGACAACACAAAACCAAAACAAATAGTTCCATTGGACCTCTAAAAGATAGAACTCTAGTTCTTTCCAACAGAGCTTTCCAAATGGAAGCCTGTGGGCTTGATGTGAATTTTTTCTAATTTTCTCTAACCAGTCAAGGGCTTCATATATACAGGTATGGGACTTGTTATCCGGAATGCTTGGGACATGAGGTTTTCCAAATAAGGGGCCTTTGCATAATTTGGATCTCCATACCTTAAGTCTACTAAAAATAATTTAAACATTAATAATACCTAATAGGATTGTTTTGCCTTTTAAAAAAAATAATTATTTTATTAAGAGATGACTTCCCCTTATTAGGAGCTTTCTGGATAATGGGGCAAATTCACTGCATGCGAGTGCTGGCTTCGCACTCATTGCAACACTACGCCAGGCATAAATTCGCCTGGACAACGCTAATTCATGAAGATCCGAAGTTGCGCACAGGGTACCGAATGCTGGCGAAATAATCATTCGATCGAACGATTAAATCCTTCAAATCGTACGTTTCGAAGGATTTTAATCCATCGATTGAACGATTTCCTTCAATGAAAAAAGCTAGGAAAGCTTATGGGGACCTTCCCCATAGGCTAACATTGAGGTTCGGTAGGTTTTAGGTGACGAAGTAGGGGGTCAAAGTTTTTTTTTAAAGAGACAGTACTTGGACTAATGGTCGAATAGTCGAACGATTTTTAGTTCGAATCGTTCAATTCGAAGTCGTAGTCGAAGGTCGAAGTAGCCAATTTGATGGTCGAAGTAGCCAAAAAAATACTTCGAAATTCGAAGAATTTTTTATTCTATTCCTTCACTCGAGCTAAGCAAATGTGCCCCCTGAACTACTAACGGAGATAACCAGCTACCTGTCAGTAGCTGACACCTTTTACTTTGTTTTAATGCAGTCTACCGAACAGGTCATGTAAATGTCCTTCTTTTGTATCGTATCTGACTAAAAATCTAATTGGTGTATGGAGTGTCTGGCATAAAATCAACATACTGTACTATTTATCCAAAGACATCTTTTCAAATAAAAGAAAAAGTAATAAGGCAATGATTACTTCACATGGACCCAGCTACATCTACAGCTTTGTTTATGTTGTCTGAAGTATATTGTGGGTTAAATGCCAAAAACCTTTTCATTGGATTGAAAAATTACTGAGGATTTAGCTTTTGATCTTAACATCTGCTCATCCCTTCCAACTAGGCTTATGTGGCATTTTTGTTCATCAATTTGTATCCTAGTAACAGGCCCCATTCTTTTTGTCAGTGAAGAGATAAACTGGATTATTCTCCATTTGTATAAAAAACACATCCTCATCAAACCTTCTATATCCTACATGTAAGTCCTTGCTATGATATTAAGCTAAGATTCTCCTATGTATTAAATAACATCAAAATAATCATTTTGCAATATATATTATGTATATATATATGTATATATATATATATATATATCTATATATATATATATATATATATATATATATCCACATAGTGTAAGGAGGATCAGCACTCACTGTATGTTAGGTGAAGAAAATTTGCTTTTTATTTTTCAAGTGATTTTACATCTTAATCCAACGGGGACCTTTTTCAAGGATATTGTGTAACAGTGATGTGATCATTAAATACCCACATCACTGTTACACAATATCTTTGAAAAAGGTCCCCAAGTGGGACCGAAACGTCGGATTAAGATGTAAAATCACTTGAAAATAAAAAGCGAATTTTCTTCACCTACAATACAGTGAATGCTGATCCTCCTTACACTGTCTATGCAACCTTGATCGTGCACCACTTGCAACATAACGATTTGAGTGCTGATGCTTTGAGATAATATATATATATATATATATATATATATATATATATATATATATATATATATATATATATATATAGTCAAATACAAGAGTCCTCTGCACTCAACCCATTATCAATATATTTAAGACATTTTGCTACTGTCTTCTGCTACTGAAAAATGCCTTACCCTTTAAACAAAACAGGGATTGTTTGTCCATATATTGCAATATATTTAAGCTGGCCAACTACGTCAAAGTCATCCCATATCTGGCCAGTCCTATGCTCAGTTTTCATCTGATTCATTAAGAATTCAATTGCTTCATTATACATTTTATAAAGGGACTTAGTTTTACCTGCAACTTACTTGCTGCTTTCAAAGTAAATCTCCCAAACTTGGCTGCCCTTTTATTAGACACCAGTGGGATCACCTGACTATAGCTGGGAAGGGTGGGAGCTACAACATGGAGCTGGTCACTGCTCCTGTATAACTATAACAATACAGTGTCGGACTGGGACACCAGGGGCCCACCAAAAACCTTTAGACCAGGGGCCCACTCCAAATATTATTTTCTTCCTCTCCTCAATCAACCTCTATTCTCCTATTCTCTTTTCTTTACATGCTATAACCTATTATTCCATCTATTTAGTCTCTTTATTCTCATAGAAATATACAATGACCATGAAATAGGCCAAATGTTTTGTAGCAAGAGGGCCCACTGACACCTGGGCCCACCGGGAGTTTTCCTGGTATCCAGGTGGGCCAGTCCGACACTGTAACAATATATATTGACAATATATATGTTGCAATTAACAATTACTATATATATATGTTGCAATTAGCAAAATTTATTATTATTTTCCCACATATAAAACAACATTTGTAATGTAAGTTTGACTTAAAAAATTGTTGTGCAGTTAAACCAAAAGTGTTTGTGAAAAGATTACAAAATATATAAGATATAGTGAATACAGTACCCCCTCTTGTAAAATACAAGGATATTATAAGTTACTGAGGAGTTTCATGACCATATAAAAACACAAGGTCTAAGGGCCAGGTCGTGGAACTCCGAGGTAACTTCTAATATCCTCATATTTTGCAACTGGGGGTACTTTATTTATTATAATAAACAAGTTTCAGTGAGTCATGTGACAGAAATGACATAAGAACTCACCGTTTATAACTGATGACATCAGAACTCAACGTTTATAAGGATATCATTTACAAGATATTCATGGCTTTTGTGTATTATATATATATATATATATATAGGGTAGAAGGTGATGGCACTCACAGGATTTGAGAAAGTAACAACTGGATAAAAAAAGAAAAAAGTTTATTGATCCGACGTTTCGGTCCCACACAAGGACCTTTTTCAAGGAAACACAGTGCAGTGACAAAGTACACCTTTTATAGCCAGAAAGAGGCTATGTGCAAATAATACCACACCCCCATTTATGACATCACAAGTGACCACCCACCATGTGGTTAAAAACACTTACTGGTTGTAACAATGGGCCCTGAAAGCTGCTGTCCCTATAAGGACCAACTCGCACACCATAGGGGCCCCCAGCCTGGGTATTTATAAGGGTCAACGGATACTGGCAGTGCCACGCCTAACACAGTAGAGGTGGGCGAGCCACTGGTGGGCATCGGACTGGGGCAATACACATTCACCAAACCCCCACTATGTAGGAGAGGTGAAAAGCTTGAATTCCGGGGCCAATTAGAATAACCATAAAATTGGTCATGGCGATATAAACCCATGGTACCTGCATTGAGGCCTACCATTAGACGGGAAAGACGCCAATATGGCCCAAACAGACCTCACACTGCTATCAGTTAAGGCAGGTAGGTCGTCCAGCAACTGTGTTTGCCGTTCGTCCTTGCCCACATATCTGTGTGCTGCACAGCACGATTGTTTGCCCATCCCCAGCAAAGGTGTGTCTAGAGTGTCCTGTCCAGCTTGCAGCAAACAGAAACCACTTACATGTGTCCTAAACCAGAAAAGTGTGGATGCAATGGTGTGGGTTAAACGGAACATAGAATAAGTTATACGGACAGTAGAAGGTACACCTCAGAACCTATAAAAGGAAGTATATTGTCAGGAATGTTATACAAAAAATGGTAAACACAATGGTCTGAGAACTTTTTTTGTATAAAGAATTGTGCACCCAAACGGCTGCATAAGAGTCCAACGGCCCAGGTGCCTAAGGGAGATTAATGTCCATAATCAGATAAAACAACCAAGTGGTAAGGACTCATTCAGACCCCTAGGGGTTAGAGTGTCCAGTTTGAAGATCCAACGCGACTCTCTGCGTAGTAGTGCACTGTCTCTGTCGCCACCTCTACTTAGAGGTGGCTGATGATCGATGGCCATACACTTAAACGTGGGGAGACCGTGGCCCTGGGATAAGAAATGTCTGGCCACTGGTTGGGTAGCCTTACCCTCCCTTAGTGCCTTACTAATGGCAGAACGATGGTTGCTGATCCTTTCTCTTAATGTGGTGGTAGTTTTCCCGACATAATAAAGTCCACAAGGGCAAATAATGATATACACCACAAAGGTGGAAGTACAAGTCAATCTGTGTATGATCTTTATTCTCTTCCCCGTATACGGATGAGGAAAATCTGGCCCACTCAACAAGCAGCGACAGGTGGTGCAGTCCGGGCACCTGTAGCACCCAAGTTTTCTATTTGTGGCTAACCAATCCTTGCGAGCAACGGTCGGTCCCTTGAAGTCCGTCACCATCAGGATATCTTTGAGGTTTTTGTTGCGTCTGTATCCCATCATTGGGGTTGCTGCTTGAAATAGGGCCAAGGATTCATCCATAGCAATCATGGGCCAATTTATCTTTATCTTCTTCGAAAGAGTGTCTGCTGCAGGGGTGTATGTAGTGGTGAAGATCAGAGGCACCTCCCTATTCGATTTGGTACAGTCTTTATTCAGGAGGGATGCTTGTGTATGCTGCATAGCCTTATTAAGTTGGGTATCAAGCAGATCGCGTGCGTAGCCCCTGTCCCGAAATTTCTTGTACATCGCCCGTAGTTGAGTGTTGGCAGAGCTTTGGTCTGTGTTGTTCCTGATGACCCTCAAGAATTGGGAGTATGGGATGCCCCTCATTGTGGCCGGGGGGTGGTTGCTAGATGCATGAAGAAGTGAGTTGCGGTCAGTTGGTTTATGAAACAATTTGGTGCCGTTGACCCTTATAAATACCCAGGCTGGGGGCCCCTATGGTGTGCGAGTTGGTCCTTATAGGGACAGCAGCTTTCAGGGCCCATTGTTACAACCAGTAAGTGTTTTTAACCACATGGTGGGTGGTCACTTGTGATGTCATAAATGGGGGTGTGGTATTATTTGCACATAGCCTCTTTCTGGCTATAAAAGGTGTACTTTGTCACTGCACTGTGTTTCCTTGAAAAAGGTCCTTGTGTGGGACCGAAACGTCGGATCAATAAACTTTTTTCTTTTTTTATCCAGTTGTTACTTTCTCAAATCCTGTGAGTGCCATCACCTTCTACCCTATGTATGATTCCTTAACGCATGGGCACCCAGGTTTCGTCCTCCTTTCAGGGTGTGCGGCCCATATCTGCCATTTTTATATATATATATATATATATATATATATATAGTCATCAAAGGATGGACCAGCACTCCAGTTCTGATAAATAATGGTGCTTTTATTCACATATCACCGTGCGTCCAACGTTTCAGCCCGCATTGGGGCCTTTATCCTTGATAAGGGCCCCAATGCGGGCCGAAACGTTGGACGCACGGTGATATGTGAATAAAAGCACCATTATTTATCAGAACTGGAGTGCTGGTCCATCCTTTGATGACTATACAGTATTATTTTGACCAAGCACCCGTGAAAATAACAAAGTGGTTGGAGTGCAGGTACCTTGGACATAATATATATATATATATATATATCTTAGCAAGATCAAATCTTTATGAGAAAAATCATTTTGGTTATTTTTCATTGGTCCAGCCTTGTCTTGTTCCAGTCCTGGTTTCTAACCTACTTAACCTCAGCCATGATTTTGTTAAAGTGAAAATTCGCTAAAGGTGAAATGACATGCAGTTAAAGGGGTTGTTCACCTTCCAAACACTTTTTTCGATTCAGTTGTTTTTAGTTCCCCAGAAATAAAGACTTTTTCAATTACTTTCCATTATTTTTTTTTTTACTGTTTTTCCAGAATCTAAATTTAGAGTTGAATGTTTGTGTCTGTTGTGTTTGAGTCTGGCAGCTCAGTAATTCTGGTGCAGATTCTGAACTGTTACAAATTTTGCAACATTTAGTTGACACATTTCTCAAACAGAGCTGCTTCAGAAGGTGAAAAACCGTCACACATAGAAAATAGAAAGTCATTGGAAAAAGTTTTTATTTCTGGTGATCTTTCTGAAAACAACTAGTTGTTTGAAGCTGAACGAACCCTTTAAGGCATTTTTAACTCTTCTCTGTTAGAGAACTCCTTTCCACCCTGTTACAACTGTTATTCAACCCCAGCATGGTACGTGGACAGCCTCTAAGACAGACAGGGAGAAGGCTGGGTGGAATCGTATTTGATGGATTGATGTGGAAGGCAAGGGTACATAATAATCACGTCTGTGTTTTTGCTGATTTGTGCCGTAAAACTGTACAAGGGAGAAAAAGTTTGCTCATTGATATAATACAGTACTTCATAAAAAAATGTATGTGTATATACTGAATACACAGGTTACTGTAGATCAGGGGTCCCCAAACTTTTTAACCCACCTTTTTTTGAGCCACATTCAAATGTAAAGAGAGTTAAGGAGCAACACAAGCATGAAAATAATTTGAGGGAGTGCAAAATAAGGGCTGTGGTTGGCTATTTGGTAGCCCATATATGAACTGGCAGCCTACACAAGGCCCTGTTTGGCAGTGCACCTGGTTTTTATGCAACCAAAACTTGCTTATGAGTTGCTTAAGAATTAAAAAATAAGCTCTTGCTTTGAAGCACAACATCGAAGGAGATGGTGAGAAACATGTTACTCAAGAGCCACCAGTTGGGGATCACTGTATATAATTTAATTTATTTTAAAACCTTCTATTGATTGGATGAATGAGGCATAACTGTCTGCTATATTTTGTCGGATAAATAACAAATAAACAAGGACATGGCTGATCCATTTGTTATAAATGACCCTTCCTTGTTTTAAAATGGCACTGGTCATGTAAAATGCTTTTACTTACAAGTAATTTGTAAAATTGTGTATTGAAAACAAAGTCAATCCCTGGATCAAGACATCTAACATTTATTTTTCTTCTCTTATGCCCAGCAAGATGTCAGGCCAGACAACAGATCTGAGATAGCACATGACACAACAAAATCTTTACATTTTTTCCAAATGTAGAAAGATTTACTCTCTCTCTATGCATTCTTACAGCGATATTCAACATAGAAGCTGTCTGGGGAAATAAATGAAAATGGAAAGCAATATATTTGAAAGAGATGGAGATTAGAACAATCTTACCAATAATTTAAAGCATATACTGATGGGTCTGCAAACTCACAAATGGAATCACAGGTCACAAAACACATTTTCTGGAGTCAATCATTACAAAGCTATATTCTGCTAAGCCAGAATCTGTTTTCAAAGAAACAACCAAAATATGTTATACTGAGATCCTGTCATTGAGGAAAAATATTGTGTGCAGCTGTCTTTGTTATCTCATGGGGGCAGATTTACCCATCGCACCCATCGAATACGCTAATTCACTACACTGCAACTTTTCGTCCTGGGCTCCAAATGCTGGTGACTAGGGATGTAGCGAACGTCGGAAAAAAGTTCGCGAACATATTCGCGAACTTGCGCAAAAATGCGAGCGGTTCGCGAACGGTTCGCGAACCCCATAGACTTCAATGGGAAGGCGAACTTTAACATCTAAAAAAGACATTTCTGGCCAGAAAAATGATTTTAAAGTTGTTTAAAGGGTGCAACGACCTGGACAGTGGCATGCCAGAGGGGGATCAAGGGCAAAAATGTATCTGAAAAATCTGCCTGTGTGTGCTTGGAAGAGATAGTGTAGGGGGAGAGCTGTTAGTGATTTCAGGGACAGATGATAGTAAGTTTGCTGGCTAGTAATCTGCTTGATACTGCTCTGTATTGGAGGGACAGAAGTCTGCAGGGATTTGAGGGACATTTTAGCTTAGGTAGCTTTGCTGGCTAGTAATCTACTGTTCTCTTTAAACAACTGCCATACATTGACCTTGTAGGCATTGTTTGCCCAGTTTTTTTGGACGCAGCCACTGAAGCACAGTTGCCAGAAAAAATATGCCATATAAATGCTGAAAATAGTCATTTTTCGCCATACGTTGACCTTGTAGACATTGTTTGCCCAGTTTTTTTGGACGCAGCCACTGAAGCACAGTTGCCAGAAAAAATATGCCATATAAATGCTGAAAATAGTAATTTTTCGCCATACGTTGACCTTGTAGACATTGTTTGCCCAGTTTTTTTGGTTGCAGCCACTGAAGCACAGTTGCCAGAAAAAATATGCCATATAAATGCTGAAAATAGTCATTTTTTGCCATATACGTTGAGTCAACGTATGGCAAAAAATGACTATTTTCAGCATTTATGTGGCATATTTTTTCTGGCCTCTGTGCTTCAGTGGCTGCGGCCAAAAAAACTGGGCAAACAATGCCTACAAGGTCAACGTCGTTGACCTTGTAGGCATTGTTTGCCCAGTTTTTTTGGCCGCAGCCACTGAAGCACAGAGGCCAGAAAAAATATGCCATATAAATGCTGAAAATAGTCATTTTTTTGGTCGCAGACACTGAAGCACAGTTGCCAGAAAAATTATGCCATATAAATGCTGAAAATATAAATTTTTTTGGTTGCAGCCACTGAAGCACAGAGGCCAGAAAAATTATGCCATATAAATGCAGAAAATATGCATTTTTTTGGTCGCAGCCACTGAAGCACAGTTGACAGAAAAATTATGCCATATAAATGCTGAAAATATAAATTTTTTTGGTTGCAGCCACTGAAGCACAGAGGCCAGAAAAATTATGCCATATAAATGGAGAAAATATGCATTTTTTTGGTTGCAGCCACTGAAGCACAGAGGCTAGAAAAATTATGCCATATAAATGGACAAAATATGCATTTTTTTGGTTGCAGCCACTGAAGCACAGAGGCCAGAAAAATTATGCCATATAAATGCAGAAAATATGCATTTTTTTTGGTTGCAGCCACTGAAGCACAGAGGCCAGAAAAATTATGCCATATAAATGCAGAAAATATGCATTTTTTTGGTTGCAGCCACTGAAGCACAGAGGCCAGAAAAATTATGCCATATAAATGCAGAAAATATGCATTTTTTTGGACGCAGCCACTGAAGCACAGTTGCCAGAAAAAATATGCCATATAAATGCTGAAAATAGTCATTTTTCGCCATACGTTGACCTTGTAGACATTGTTTGCCCAGTTTTTTTGGTTGCAGCCACTGAAGCACAGAGGCCAGAAAAAATTAAACCAGTAGGGTTTGCACCCTAGTTTGTAACGGTGGCGGAGGGAGGAGGACGCTAAAGGACAGCTGTGTGTGGAGTCATGAGGCTTGAAGAGAAGGACAGCTGCATAGAAGTCAGAACAAGTCTTCCGGCGTGCAGTAACCCTCCGAGATCCACCCCTCATTCATTTTAATAAAGGTCAGGTAATCGACACTTTTGTGACCTAGGTGAGTTCTCTTCTCAGTTACAATCCCTCCTGCTGCACTGAAGGTCCTTTCTGAGAGCACACTTGAGGCTGGGCAAGACAAGAGGTTCATGGCAAATTGTGACAGCTCTGGCCACAGATCAAGCCTGCGCACCCAGTAGTCCAGGGGTTCATCGCTCCTCAGAGTGTCGATATCTGCAGTTAATGCCAGGTAGTCCGCTACCTGCCGGTCGAGGCGTTCTTTGAGGGTGGATCCAGAAGGGTTGTGGCGCTGCCTTGGACAGAAAAACATTTGCATGTCTGATGTTACAGACCGGCCAAAGGGCTTTGTCCTTGCAGGTGTGCTCGTGGCAGGATTACTGGCACCTCTGCCCCTGGAATGTTGATGAGTTCCTGAAGTGACATCACCCTTAAAAGCATTGTACAACATGTTTTGCAGGCTGGTTTGTAAATGCCGCATCTTTTCGGACTTGTGGTATGTTGGTAACATTTCTGACACTTTATGCTTGTACCGAGGGTCTAGTAGCGTTGCGACCCAGTACAGGTCCTTCTCCTTAAGCCTCTTGATACGGGGGTCCTTCAACAGGCATGACAGCATGAAAGACCCCATTCTCACAAGGTTGGATGCAGAGCTATCCATCTCCGCTTCCTCATTATCAAGGACTGCATCATCCACGGTCTCCTCCCCCCAGCCACGTACAAGACCAGGGGTCCCCAAAAGGTCACCACTAGCCCCCTGGGAAGCCTGCTCCTGTTGGTCCTCCTCCTCCTCCTCCACAAAGCCACCTTCCTCCTCTGACTCCACTTCTGGCACCTCTCCCTGCGTTGCAGCAGGTGCCTGGGTTCGTTCTGGTGATTCCGACCATAAATCGTGCGCTTCCAGCTCCTCGTCACGCTGGTCTACAGCCTCATCTGTCACTCGTCGCACGGCACGCTCCAGGAAGAAAGCGAAGGGTATTAGGTCGCTGATGGTGCCTTCGGTGCGACTGACCATATTTGTCACCTCTTCAAAAGGTCGCATGAGCCTGCAGGCATCGCGCATAAGCACCCAGTAACGGGGGAAAAAAATCCCCAGCTCTGCAGATCCAGTCCTACCACCCAGTTCAAAAAGGTACTCGTTGACGGCCCTTTGTTGTTGCAGCAGACGTTCCAACATAAGGAGCGTTGAATTCCAGCGAGTCTGGCTGTCAGAAATCAAACGCCTGACTGGCATGTTGTAGCGCTGCTGAATGTCAGCAAGGCGTGCCATGGCTGTGTAGGAACATCTGAAATGGGCCGACACCTTTCTGGACTGGGTGAGAATGTCCTGGAATCCTGGGTACTTGGAGACAAAACGTTGGACTATTAAATTTAACACATGTGCCATGCAGGGCACATGTGTTAAATTTCCCAGTCTCAACGCTGCCAACAGATTGCTTCCATTGTCACACACCACTTTTCCGATCTGCAGTTGGTGTGGGGTCAGCCACCGATCGGCCTGTGACTGCAGAGATGACAGGAGTACAGATCCGGTATGGTTTTTGCTTTCCAGGCACGTCATCCCCAAGACAGCGTGACAACGGCGTACCTGGCACGTCGAATAGCCTAGGGGGAGCTGGGGGTGCACAGGTGTGGAGGAGGAGAAGGAGGACCCAGCAGCAGAGTAAGAAGAAGAAGAGGAAGAAGACGAGGTAGAGAGCGATGGAGGAGTAGAGGTGGTGGCAGAACCGCGTGCAATCCGTGGCGGTGACACCAACTCCACTGTTGTTGTTGTTGTTGAGCTACCCATTCCCTGCTTCCCATTCCCAGCCATTACCAAGTTCACCCAGTGGGCAGTGTAGGTGACATACCTGCCCTGACCATGCTTGGAGGACCATGCGTCAGTAGTCATATGGACCTTTGGCCCAACACTAAGTGACAGAGATGCGGTAACTTGGCTCTGCACATGTTGGTACAGGTGTGGTATTCCCTTTTTAGAAAAAAAATTGCGGCTGGGTACCTTCCACTGCGGTGTCCCAATTGCTACAAATTTGCGGAAGGCCTCAGAGTCCACCAGCTGGTATGGTAAAAGCTGGCGGGCTAAGAGTGCAGACAAGCCAGCTGTCAGACGCCGGGCAAGGGGGTGACAGTCAGACATTGGCTTCTTACGCTCAAACATGGCCTTCACAGAAACTTGGCTGGTGGCAGATGACTGGGAATGGGAACAGGTGGTCAAGGTGGAAGGCGGAGTGGAGGGTGGTTCAGATGGGTCAAGGAGAGCAGAGGTAGAGCAGTAAGATGCTGGACCAGAAGGAGTGTGGCTTTTAGTTTGCCTGTTGCCTTTGAGGTGTTGCTCCCAAAGTGCTTTGTGCTTGCCGCTCATGTGCCTTCGCATAGAAGTTGTACCTATGTGGCTGTTGGGCTTACCAAGGCTCAGTTTCTGACTGCACTCATTGCAAATTACAATGCTTTTGTCAGAGGCACACACATTAAAAAAATCCCACACTGCTGACTTTTTGGAAGTGTGCGATCTGGCGGTAACAGTAGAAGTTGGCGGCATTGGCGGCAATGGCGGGTGCGTTGGCTGGCTGAACACAGGTGCCGATACATGTTGTTGCCCTACTGATCCCTGCGGGCTGTCCTCCCTGCTTCTTCTAAGTCTTATTCTCCTACTGCCTCTCTGACTCTCCGTCTCTCCATCTGAACTACCCTCCTCTTGCTCTCTTCTACTAGGCACCCACAAAACATCAATCTCCTCATCATCATTCTCCTCAGATGCATCAATTTCTTCTGACACATCACAGAAGGAAGCAGCAGCGGGGACCTCCTCCTCATCACTCATCATTATGTCCATCTCTGTCGTGTTCTCTGCCAGAATTAAATCTGGTGTAACGTCCTCATCTCCTTCATCTTCTTCTGCCAATAATGGTTGCGCATTACTCAGTTCAAGAAACTCATGGGAAAATAACTCCTCTGACTCCAGTGAAGAAGGGGCACCGGTGGTGGAGGAAGTGTTACGTGGGGTGGCCATAGCAGTGGAGGATGAGGAGGATGTTGTGGTAAAGTTAGAAACGGTAGAGGATGGGGTGTGCTGTGTAAGCCAGTCAACTACCTCTTCAGCATTTTGGGAGTTCAGGGTCATTGGCTTTTTAAAACTGGGCAATTTGCTAGGGCCACAGGATTGCATAGCAGCACGGCCCCTAGCACGGCCTCTGCGTGGCGGCCTGCCTTTGCCTGGCATTATTTTTAAAAAAACAACAACAACAAAAACTCAGTTGGTTTTTCTGGAAACGATAATACACACAGCTAGATGGCGGTTTGAAGAAAACACTGTGCAAATAATGCCTACAAGGTCAACGTATACACAGCGGTGGATACGGATTACGTAAAATATAAGAATGCTGCTTGAAAAAAAGTAACTCAAGTGGTTTTTCTAGAGACGATAATATTATCAATATTTAGACAAAATGTGAACAAGCTCACACAGCTAGATGGCGGTTTGAAGAAAACACTGTGCAAATAATGCCTACAAGGTCAACGTATACACAGCGGTGGATACGGATTACGTAAAATATCAGAATGCTGCTTGAAAAAAAGTAACTCAAGTGGTTTTTCTAGAGACGATAATATTATCAATATTTAGACAAAATGTGAACAAGCTCACACAGCTAGATGGCGGTTTGAAGAAAACACTGTGCAAATAATGCCTACAAGGTCAACGTATACACAGCGGTGGATACGGATTACGTAAAATATAAGAATGCTGCTTGAAAAAAAGTAACTCAAGTGGTTTTTCTAGAGACGATAATATTATCAATATTTAGACAAAATGTGAACAAGCTCACACAGCTAGATGGCGGTTTGAAGAAAACACTGTGCAAATAATGCCCACAAGATCAACGTATACACTACTACAGCGGTGGATACGGATTACGTAAAATATATTATGGCTGCTTGAAAAAAGTCACTCCGGTGTTTTTTCTGGAGACTGTAATATTATGGATATTTAGACAGAATGTGAACAAGGTCACACAGCTAGATGGCTGTTGGTTGAATAACACACTGGGCAAAAAATGCCTACAGGGCAAATAATGCCTAAAAGGTCAACTTATACACTACTACAGCGATGGATACGGATTACGTAAAATTTATTATGGCTGCTTGAAAAAAGTCACTCCGGTGTTTTATCTGGAGACGGTAATATTATGGATATTTAGACAGAATGTGAACAAGGTCACACAGCTAGATGGCTGTTGGTTGAATAACACACTGGGCAAAAAATGCCTACAGGGCAAATAATGCCTAAAAGGTCAACTTATACACTACTACAGCGATGGATACGGATTACGTAAAATTTATTATGGCTGCTTGAAAAAAGTCACTCCGGTGTTTTTTCTGGAGACGGTAATATTATGGATATTTAGACAGAATGTGAACAAGGTCACACAGCTAGATGGCTGTTGGTTGAATAACACACTGGGCAAAAAATGCCTACAGGGCAAATAATGCCTAAAAGGTCAACTTATACACTACTACAGCGATGGATACGGATTACGTAAAATTTATTATGGCTGCTTGAAAAAAGTCACTCCGGTGTTTTTTCTGGAGACGGTAATATTATGGATATTTAGACAGAATGTGAACAAGGTCACACAGCTAGATGGCTGTTGGTTGAATAACACACTGGGCAAAAAATGCCTACAGGGCAAATAATGCCTAAAAGGTCAACTTATACACTACTACAGCGGTAGTAAAATAAAAAAAAGTAAAATAAAAAAAAAATGAATATTAAAAAAAAAAAATTACAGTTGGTGCTGCTGAACTACTAGGAGCAGCAGATTAGCACACCAGTCCCACTCCCCAACACTGCTAGACTAATAGCACTGGGCTCTTATAGTAGTAGTAGTAGTAGTAGTAGTAGTAGTAGTAAAACAACAAAAAAATAAATAAAAGCAGTCCTTACAAGGACTACTGTTATTGCAGCAGTCAGCAGATGAGATCAGAAGCAGGACAGCTGCCCACTGCAGCTACATACAGAGCACTGCAGTAGAAGGTAGATTACTAGCCAGCAGACTTCTGTCCCTCCAATAACAGAGCAGTATCAAAACGATTACTAGCCAGCAAACTTTCAACTGTCCCTGAAATCACTAACAGGCAGCAGCTCTCTCCCTACACTATCTCTTCAGCACACACAGGCAGAGTGAAAAAAACGCTGCAGGGCTTCGGTTTTTATAGGGAAGGGGAGTGGTCCAGGGGAGAGCTTCCTGATTGGCTGCCATGTACCTGCTGGTCTGGGGTGAGAGGGCAAAAAAAAGCGCCAACAATGGCGAACCCAAAATGGCGAACGTCGCGCGACGTTCGCGAACTTCCGGCGAGCGCGAACACCCGATGTTCGCGCGAACAAGTTCGCCGGCGAACAGTTCGCGCCATCTCTACTGGTGACTTTTCGCTAGCATTACTTCAGCTGTGCATGCATTTCATAGTGAAGATGCGCTAGCATTCATTCGTGCCTAGCAAAACTGCACTAGTGATTTTTGCTTAGGTCAATTTGCATAGGGTGGGAAATTTAAAGTTATACGGAGGTCTTTATTATAAATGTTGGTGCAAATGGTTTAAGTCACCAGTTTAAATTACACATGTCCAGGGAACCTTAATAAAGACAAGAGAGTGGATGACAACGCTAGCATTAGCCACTTCGCTGTTTAGTAAATCTGCCCCTTCATCAGACATCAGACAAGCTCAGTGTTTATACAGGGGCCAACCTTACTAGGGCTTGGTCCCCTCACACAGTAGGGGTTTTCTGTATATTTATTACATCACTGTGTTTAAAAGAGAGGGAGATATATCTATAACTGTTTTTACTGCATATACTTAAAGAGAGATACTGTAAAATTAAGGAAAATATTGCAATGCATATTAAACATGAGCGGCAATTAGGGATGTAGCGAACTGCCGAGTATGTGTTCGCGAACGCCGTTCGCGAACACCGGCAAAAAATGCGAACAGTTCGCGAACAGTTCGCGAACTTCGAACATCCGAAAATCGTTCAATTCGAACGATCGAAGGATTTTAATCGTTCGATTGAACGATTTCCGTTCGAATCGAACGATCGAAGCCATTGGATCGAATGATTTCATTCAATCCAATGGCTTCGATCGTTCGATTCGAACGAAAATCGTTCGATTTTAGCGATCGAATGGTCGAATGGTCGAACGATTTTGACGCGAACGCCTATTGGCGAACGTCGCGCGACGTTCGCGAACTTGCGGCGGACGCGAACAGTCGAAGTTCGCGCGAACTAGTTCGCCGGCGAACAGTTCGCTACATCCCTAGCGGCAATATTTATTGGACCTTTGGAAGGCTGTTTGGGGCTATTTTGAATCTCAGACTGTGCCTTTGTGTTTAAGCTCACAATTATATAGTGCATGAAATGAGGTCTCTGTGGTGCTAGTTACAGCAGTCTTACCATTGATATGATTGATAGTCGAGGACACTATTCATGGAACCATTGAAAGGGATACTCTCATCACAAAATTACCCTATTTCATGATAATAATAATAATAATAATAATAATACTAATAAAATATATTTTTAAAACAAGCTTTAAAAGTGTTCTTTATTTATTTATCAGAATTCCTATATGTATATAATGAAGCACTACTATGCCTTTCTTTACATTGCAAACCCCCTTTTAGTATTATGTAATAAAAGGTGCAAAGTAGCTTTTGTTCTATAAACCTAAAGAAACTAAGCTGGTATAATTAACTGGTCACCTGTGTAAAAGCAAACAATTTAATTGTTGTTATGGGTTACTGTTTGCCAGAGAGGAAATAGAAATAATTAGCTATGTACCAGAATATAAGCTCCCCCATTCAAAAAAGATCCAATGACATTACTTTGTACAATATTATACACAACTATCTTAATTTGCTCAATGTTTCACATTGTTTACAATTAAAACACTGTGAACTTTATCAACAGTATCACTTTAACTTTTCTTATGACATAAAAGGCATTACATTTAAAGGTATAGTATGTGACAGAAGATCTACATGATTCTTCTGCCAGATTCTAGTGTTGGCTCTAAACTCATTCTTAGATTATTCAGTCTGTGATTAGTATGTTAAAAGCATTCAGCACCTGACGTTCAACAAACCAATAGGGTGGCTCTTTTGCTACTATTTCAGTATGTTTCAGTAAGATAGTTGGCACTCATGAGTCGATATGTAGATAAAATTAAAAAATCTTAATTGCATACATTTAAAGTATTTCATATGCAATTGTTGGTATGAAGTACAGAGGAACCAATAAGTAATTATTGGATATAAAGTATGAGCCTCTGTTTTATTGGTGTGACTTGCACATCTGCTTTTTTGTATTCATGTTGATAGTGTCGAAGTTAGGTTCTAACTTAACTACCAACGTTACTGTTGTGAAAACAAAAACAAAACAAAAAGCACTTCTTGAGACATTTTTAAGACAGTATCCCCATTGTTTTATCTTCATCTATTGGCATCCCAATCTGTTTTTTCTAGAATGCTGCATGTGTGTGTTTGAGTGAACACAGCCACTTTTGACCAGGTATCTTATTGGCCTGTGCACAACACAAAATAAAGGTGATTCAAAGCAATATCTGCCAAGGGCTCATCATCAAGATAGGGATTAGGTTGGCTATTAAATCCCATGGGATTAGGTGGTAGTCACCCTGGGTTAGTTATTCAGATGAATCAAATTTGGGGTGACCAGCTGTGCAATATGCTTCTTTATATGGCCAAGAGTTATTTGCTATTTGGTTGACATGACTTTCTACCTGTTTTTGTAAATCCCACCCTCTTTCACATTATTATCAGTGGCAATTTTTAAACTTTGGAACACTAAAAATAATAATCAAAAATAATTCAAAGAAGATCATATTTAATGTATGCTATGCATTATCATGAAAGTCACCTTACAAGTTTTATAATGAGATCTAACCTGTAATAAGATTTTGTATCTATGTGGCTACTGCAAGACTGATTTCATTTAGCTAGCATTGTCATTTACTTTATATGACATTGCAAAGTATTATACAGATTAAACGTTAGCATTTTGTCTACATCTTTTAATGAAAAGAACATACATATCTATAATGGAGATTCAAAGCAGCCTGTATCTTGGTATGTAAGCCTTTGCATTCTAAATTCCTTCTTAAAGGCTTCTGTGCTATGGTTGTTCTCATGTTGCAGTAATTTATGTAGCATAAATTGGATTTCATGATATTGATTTAAAAAAAATGTATAGCTATCTGGAACAGCCAAGCTTTCAAACTAAACACTAAATCATATAAACAATCAAATAAATATAGGTTAGTGCAGGAATGATATAACACTGGGAAGTTTATAGGAAGTGCTGTTTTGGACAAATGAAAAAACAGAAAAAATTAATTAGGTTATAAATCTATTTCGGACCAGACATCCAACCTTTCCTTTCTGCAGACTTTTTACTGAAAATATTATTTTTGGCAAGAAATCTTTTTCTGATTTTAGACAATTTTTACTTGGCATTTCTGGTATTAGTAGTAATTACATACATTTTATTAACTTTAAATTAACTTTTAGAAAACAGTTTAGAGGTCAGTATGAATGAGCATTAGGAGAGGACTTGAAAAAATAAAAACAATTAAAAATATCAATAAACAGTACCTCCCATGCCCAATTTTAGCTTATTTATTAATTAAAAAACACGATTTAATCGGATCTTGGAAAAACTAGATAAAGTCAAGCAAAAACCCAAATCATACGAACTTTTCAGGATTTTTCCCGAATCGCTTGATTTTTTTAAATTTTTGCCAGAAAACCCCAAAAAGGTTGAAATTCAGGCAAAACCCAGCATAGACTATAGTAACTTCAAATTGGGATAGGTGCCTCTCCGATTAACTTGAGTGTTTGCCCTAAAAATACCATCCAGATAAATTCGAGGTTTAGTAAATAACCCCCTTAATGTCTAAAAGACTTAAGATACAGTGCACTAAAACCAGTTATGTAATAAAAGTTACTACACTTGCTTATGAGCAGTATCTAATAGCAACCAACAAGATGTTTGCTTTTAAACATATGACGAGTAAATGCTACCTGCTGATTGGTTGCTATGGGTGAGTGGTCTTGGGCAAATGCCTTTTATTACATACAGGTGCACGGCGCCAATGAGGCGAGTTGAGTAACTGTAACTTGAAGTTTATGATTTGAGTAATGAATCCTTTAGAGAAGCAGGTAAGTATAACACTTGTAACTCTCTTAGGGGCAAATTCACTAAGATTCGAAGTTGCGCCAGGCGCAACTTTGCCGCACTTCGCCACACTTCGCCAGGCGTATTTTCGCCAGCGCTCCGCAAATTCACTAAAATCCGAAGTTGCGCACAGGGGTAGCGTAAGTTTTCAAAGTTGCGCTAGCGTTAATTCGCCAAGCGAAGCGAAGTTTCGCTAGCGATGGTTCAATTGCATACGGCGCCAAATTCAAATTTCAATGGAAGAACACATATTAGCACTACAAATGCCTAGAAAACCTTCAAATCAGCAAATAAAAATTTTATTTTGCCCTACACATGTGCCCACTGTCTAGGTAAGTTGCCATGAGTCAGGAAACGTAGGGGGGAAGGAGGGGAGCCAAAAATATTTTCGATCTTTTTCAGCCTATCACCCATCATGTAGAAAACACGCCAGCGTTTTTTGGGACTTAGAAAAAAATTTGACTTTTTTTTAAACAATCCCTATCTACTCTATTGCGCTTCGCCAGGTCTGAGGTGGCGAAGGAAGTCTAGCGTAAAAGGTAGCGTTCAGTACACTGCGCAAGTTAGTGAATTTGCGTAGTTACGTCGCTAGCGAAAATTCGCCTGGCGTAAGGGTGCGAAGTAACACTAGGGAAACTACGCCAGCGTTCGTTAGTGAATTTGCGCGTAACGAAAAATGGCAAACGCTAGCGAATTAACGCTAGCGTTCGGCGCTTCAGCGCTTAGTGAATTTGCACCTTAGTGAGTCAGAGGTAAGTTATGGATTACCTAAATTAATGATGGGAAATTTCTCCTTTACAGGAACACAAGAGATATGGAGAAACAGTCCTGGTAAAGGGGAAGTTCCTGTAGGAGGAAGATAGTTCTTTGGAAAAGTCTGGTCTAATGAATCAATTATCTTTTCCGAGGTAAGTTGGCAAACAGTTGAAGCCAAGGAAATTAATCAGCACACAAGCAGCCAAATACAGTCAGGGACATGATCAATTCCAGGAACCATGTGGGTTTTAGCCAAAAATCCAATCAAAGAAGCGAGGTGCAGGAAAGGAGAAACCAAGAACTTGCCAGGAACAGAAAGGAGCCAAACCTGGTGAGTATCTTCCGTGGAACACTAACTATAACTGCACGCAGTAGTGCACATGCGTGTTCCAGATAAGCCATAGTGTTAAGTTGCAAACACCAGACCGGCTGCACCTAACAGTAGCTGGCCTCAGGCTGCAGTACTGAATGGTAATTCGGCTCTTCTAGTGCAAAGAGCAAAGATGCAGCCCCCCCCCTGGACCCCCCCCTTCATCGCAGGAAAGGTAAGCACTGTGGGCGAGGGGGAGCAGCATATTTGGAGCCGGGTGGCACAATCTTCAAAATCATCCCTGATTACATAACCCCCTAAATTACAGAAAATAACCTTATCTGGACAATCCCAGGTCCCATGCATTCAGGAAAATAGATTCCATACATGTAACAGGTAACAGAGGAGCAAATCTGACTAGAGTTAGTAAATGAGCTTCAGTGTCTTGTATATGATACTGTCATAGACAGGCAGCTGAATAGTACTTAGGTAATGATCATGACTAATCCAAATCAGACATGCTCCATGGGACCCCCAACCAGTTATTTTAAAGTGATACTGACAAAAAACTAAGCTACCCATGTTGAGTTGTACTACTGTATATGTTGATCATTTTCTTTGGTGATTTTGGTGATTGGTCTGCATTTGTAATTAATTGTTTCTTGAAAGTTCCTGCCCCTTGTCAGCCTTGAAGCTAATGGACTACTGCTGCACAAATATGACATCTAGAGGAGCATGGGGGATATATGACACAATTATTAATAACATGTAAAGACAGTGTTAGGATAAGTGTAAAAAAAAAGTTTAATTTCTGGTCAGTATCTCTTTAAGTTAAAATGCTAATTGTTAATGAAACAATTAAAATACATTGTGATGTGTTTCATGTCTTGATGATGATATCTTCTGGTGTTATTATGTACACATGAACTGGAATGCATGGGAAGATACATTGTACTATTAGGTTAAGTATAAAATAAGGGACCAACAATATGAAGTTCAATATTTATCTATCTGTATTGAGGGATTATCACAATAGCCATCTGTCATTTCAAAACAATACATTTAATATCATTCTTCTGGGGTAAACTCCTTTTAGAATAAATATATTCGTCAACTTGCTTTTACACCATGATGTCCACCATCTATATTCCTACTTGCTGCAAAAAATGTGAATAAAGGGGATAATTTGATTTTTTAACTTTTGGAATAACCTTTTATCTGAAGCCTATGAGCTTACACAGTTAATACACTTTCTACAATGTCTTTTGAATGTGTAACAATTCTGCTCATTGCATATTATCACACATTACTGCACGGTTACAGAGGTTAAAATGATTCAAATTGAGCCTCTGCTAGATCCTTTTTTCTAAAGACAATTTTACTTTAAAAAGGCAAAAATCCTAGCGATTTCCATTTTATTCTCTGTCTGTTTCATTTTTTTCATGTGATTCAAAGTTCTTCTCAATTATAAATATTACTAACATTTCTGTCTCCATTAGTTTGTGCCTAAATGGAAACTGTACAGAGCATTGAGTGTAATAAATATTTATATAATCTTTGAGCAGGACCAATTTGGCTTCCAGTGTGCATGCTCCTGTTTGGTGATTTACGCCATGGAACCTGGGCACTGTTTGTGACCAGTCATGGCCACCAAGGTTGCTAAGCTACTGTATATTCTAAGGCCTGGTACAGAAAACGGGACGCCTCTGTGAAGTGCTTGCTGCAGTTCTAGAGGTGGGAGACAGATTCGGGGGAGGGGTACTTGCAGAACTTGTAGTGTGGTTTTGCTATTTAATATTGTCATAAAGGGGCCTATTTATAATGTTGTCTAAATATTGGAGATAAACATCACTGATGATGTTGCCTATAGCAACTAATCAGATCTTTGCTTTTGTATTCTAACTTGTGATTGTTGAAATCTACTTGCTGATTGGCAGTGATGTTTTTCTCCAATGTTTTACACAGCATGATAAATAGACACCTACGAGTAAAACAGAATTTACAGTTCAGATATTCCTTGGAGGGCTAATTCCACTTTGTGGAGTTCTAGGATGTTATGGAACTCAGTATGTAGGATATATATATCACAAAATCCTGTATAAAACATACATTTGAATACAGGGTTAAGTGTTAAAACGTTAAAACAGTATATTTTGCACTGTTTGTACATTTTGAACTTTAAATAACCTATTGTGAAATCGAAACATTGATGTCAAGCATATTACAAAAGACTGTATGATTATTTCATTTAGAAGGCATCATTACTCAGTTACCTACATGGTGCTCTGGTCTTATTTTTGCATTTGCTAGAAATAATGGTTTGTCTTTTAAATAGATACATTAGCCATGAAATCATAGAGCAACTCTTTCCTTTTATTTTATTTATAGCATGACATGTTGGTAAAATCATCTACTAACAAAAAGAACAATTACTAAAAGCATGCCTTTATGCTTCCTGGAGGCCCATTATAGTTTAAGGACCAGTGCAGCTGTAGTGAGCTATTCAGTTGAACAATGACACGTTTTAAGATGGTTTCAAGGGTGAGGATCATTGATTTTCATGCCTTATAAAGACCATGATTTACAAAATTTAAGATGCTCATTTGTCCTCCCAAAAAAATGTCACCCTAACGGATAATAAGGTATAGACCCTGTAGTGATCCACACATGCAAGAGTTTAAGATTTGCTATTCATTAGGGTTACTTCTCATTGCTTTAGGAACTCCAGGCATAGTATAAACATGCAAACCCATCATAGAAGTGTTTTTTTTTTTCTGCCTGTGAAATGTATTTTAACTGAGATATCAGAGTCTGTAAAGCAACAATAACCAATACCATCATTTAAATAACTTAAATGGACCTGCAGAATCTTCATACACTGTAAGAGCAAGTGTTTTCTTCCAGTTGCAGCAACCAACTTTTCTAGTAATCATTCATGACCTTGCTACAAAGAAAGCAAGATTTTAACCCAATATTTTTGTCTTTTGAAAGGAAAGTATAGCAAAAATTAAAATGTAACATAGGCTTCATTTCATGAAAATTGGAAACTTCTCAAATATAATCATTTATAAATTCCATGCCATTTCTGAAATAATCCTCAGTATCCTCTTCCTGGCAACCTGTCTCTCTTCACGCAGGAGTCGGATTTAGTTTTTGACTGACAGGTGAAAAACATTGATGTATACTTCCTTTACCTAGACAAGGTATTTAAGTTATAGTAGCTGTGTTTCAGTTAGCTGAATCTAAATTGAACTTTGACTCCAGCATGAGATAGACATGTTTTTGCAGTTTACATATATTAGTAAATTACACACAGGGACATTGCCAATTCACTAACAGGCACAGGCACCAATTGACTAGCGAAAGAGACCATCACTAGCGTTCGTTATGGAACGTTCGTTAAGATGACTATTCGCTCTGGCCAGAGTTGACTTTGCCACCTCAGACCAGGCAAAGTGCTAAAAAGAAGCTAGATCTTCCTCAATCTTCTGTCACTTACATCATATCCTGTGTGCCGAAAATGCATTAAATTTCCAAAAGCGCTGGTGACTTTTCCTTTTTTGATGCAGGATTGCCTGCAAAAGTTCTAACAAACTTTTTTTGGGTAACCTAAAAAGCTAGGCACAAACGAATGGTAGCGTATCTTCACTAAGAAATGCTCGCACTGCCAAAGTAACGCTAGCGAAAAGTCGTCATCGTTCGTCGCCCGGGCGGAACTCTTCATATTAATGAATTACTGTAGTTGTAGCGCATTTGCGCCTGGCGATCTGGTGTGAGCTGTGCGAAGCTGACGCTGGCGAAAATTTGGCCGTTAGTGGATCTACCCCAAGGTTTGCAAGTAGAAAATCTTAATACATGTCTATATCTACATTTAGCAAAAGGCTTTTGCAGAATTTAGGGACGTTGCCAATTTAAGCAAATACACATTAACATTGAACAGTGGTTATATAAACAATGACGCCAAACTTTCCTCCAGTTCATATACCTGGATACACCAACATCTCCCAAAAGCCAAAGTAAAACATGAGCCTGACATCCCTGCTATTCAGGATAAGAACTAATTTTGACTTTAAGATACCGTAGCTTTGCCAATTTGTGTTGCTCCTAAAGCAGGTGGAGCTATGTACACCTTGAAAACAAAAAGGGAGAGGAAAAATTCATAATGCATAAGACATTACAAGTCCCGGCTATTTTTAGTAATCCTCGTTATCTCTAGAAGAACACTCTGCAAACATATTTGGAGTTAGGCACTTAATATTCTTGGCAGATTTCATACAGTTACAATCATGTCAGTATTTAACAGCTGTGTACTTCATACTGCAGAATATTAAGCAAAATTGTATCCCATGCTATATCAAAATCATTTACATGTGTTGTGTATTTTCACTTTCTTAGTCAATCTGTTATTATTGAATATTACACTTTTTGGTTCATGTATAAGTAATAAAATATGTTGTATCCTGTTTAGTAAGAGAAAGACTACCAAATCACTTTACAAAGTCTTGCCTCAGAGTCAGTAATTCTCAGCCCTGTTGGGATTTCAGTTACTGCCTTGGCTGAACTCACAAGAGGAAACCAATCTCCCCTCTGTATCAGTTGAAGTCTAAGTTAAGCAAGTCATGTCCCTTGTATTACCTCTATATTATTCTCTAAAGGAATGCTATAAAACATAAAGATTTAATCAGCCTTCTAAATATAGTCCAAGAAGTTTGTGAATAATGCTATAACAGATGGTTACTTTATTGTCAACAACATGGGAAAATTTTCCCTCCTACCAAAATGTCCATGTGGCCAACCATCTGGAAAAGCCCTGAAAACACATAATTATATTTTAATACAGTGTAGAAAACAAAAAAGGATTTTTTTTAAAATAAGTTTTGAATTGCTGGTTCAATCCCATACAGATATAAAGTACAAATACAACCCTGTAACTTGGAGACCCTGCAGAAATAGCTCAGATGCTAGTTTTTTTACAACCAGAAATACTGTTCCCATAAAGTCCCATTCTGAAAACATTTAGTATTAAATAATGCTCTCATTGTAAAAAAAAAATATGCATTTTGCAAATGGAAATTGTGCATTTTGTCAAAATAACACCTTCAAAGTTTTGCGTCATATTTTATTATATTTTTATTGCAGTTATCAACAAACTCACCTCAGTCACACTGAGTCAGCTTACTTAGCAATTATTATGATAATAACCATGATATGGTTAGCCATATATCACACTACAGACGTTAACTTCTTTGAAATGTCAAAATCTGGAATTGAATTAGGAGATGTATTTTTCAAATTAAATTTCATACTGTATGGATTATCAGTACAAAGCAACAGTTTACCAGATTGAAGAAACCAGGCACACCGATACGTTCTATTTTAGCGCCCAGCCTAAAATCTAAAAAAAGGATCAAGTACAAGGAACTGTTTTATTATTGCAGAGAAAAGGGAAATAGATTTTTTTTTTACAATTATTTGATTAAAAAAGAGTCTATGGGAAATGATCTTTCTGGATAGCGGTTTTAGGCATATCCTTCAAGAAATTTTCATTTTAATGGCCCCCTACATGGCCCTCTTTCCAGCCACAACTACCCCTCCACCCCTTTCCCCCAACAGCCTATACCTCTTCTATCTGCTCTTCACAATTGGGGCAGGTGGAGATTTACGGGGTGCACAATCTAATGAGGCCATGGGGAGCACTTTGGGGGGTTTTCTCAGTATCCTGCTGGCCCAGTCCACACTGTCTGCATACCTAAGATTTCCACATACTTTTTTACAATTTAATGAGGCCATGGGGAGCACTTTGGGGGGTTTTCACAGTATCCTGCTGGCCCAGTCCACCATGTCTGCATACCTAGGATTTCCACATACTTTTTTACATGAGATCATTGATATATAATAATACAGCCCCCAAACATGTGAATACTGATTGACTGACCTGCAGCATGAAAAATCATAGGCAGCATTGTTTTAATGAATCTTGGCATGTTACTGTAAAATCACTGACCACAGCCAAGCTTTTTTCTCCAGGACAGTTGAGACCAATAGCGAAATCAATAAGTTTTTACTATTCATCATATAAAACAATTTATTGGGAATGTTTTACGGCAGCTTCTGGGAAATATTACGGCAATGCAGAATATAGAATCAGAAAGAATATGCTGTTCCATCTGCGCAACATATTAAAAATATACTTTCTTAGAAATAGGACATTGGGTAAGAAGGTTAGATTCAAATAATAGAACAGTGCTTTAAAATACAAGAATTGTGCATAAGACTCTGTTCATACATATTTAAACCTTACATTATTAGGCTTGTATAAAATTCAAGCAAGGCATGTGGATTACTAAGAGCATGAATGTATACATAAGCAGTTCTTGGAACATGGAAACATCAATATCCATTTTATACAATCTAATTAGCAGGAAGAATCCCGGTGATTTATTGGAACTCACTCTCCATATCCTGAGATCATAAACAAGTAGCCTATAACAGATGGGGACAAATGATCTCTCTATCCTTAGTCGCACATACATGACACTGCTTCAGAGTTATGCATTAACCTTATGTCCTAAGAAAAACTAATTCGGCTATTACACTAAAATGTTCTAATCTGATTAAAATATTAGCTACCATAAAAACGTTATCTAAAATTGTTAGGACCATAGTTTACCCGGATAAGTGAAGTTCATGCTTTTTGGGAAATACACATAGGACATGCTTATGCAACTACAAAAAAATGTGCACTGAGGTCAGCTGCTAGGATGCAGTAAATAAAAAGGCTCTGGTAACATGCAGCATTTACAGTTACTGGAATTGAATAAACAAACTACAGCTGCTTCAAAACAACACCATGTTTGCACACAAGAGTTTTAGGGTGAAATCCAGTACAACCAGTTAGCTGGAGAAAAAAAGTTATCTTTATATTTGTTATACCACATTGGCAAGAGCTATATACTGCCTTGAAACAGTGTTTTGTTGCTTTCTGTTAGCTCACATGTTTTGTTCTTCCATGTATGGAAATGTTTGTCTGCATAATATTAAGTATAAAGCATTATACAAGCTTATATTTAATTGGTAGCGTTGATGAGCTAAATATTTTGCTGCGCTTCGCCACGTAAGAAAAAACAGGAATAGACTCTAATGTATACTTTAAAAAATGTTGCATGGCTTAAATAATGTTGCACGAAAAAATGGCCATTGACTTCAATGCATTTAACAAACTTCATGCTGTTTTGCAAATTTTCAGAGAAGCAAAATAATTCAGATTCGCCCATTACTAATTGGCTAAAATGCCATTTTTGTCTACTTTAAAGTCAAATTATGGGGCAGATTTATCAAAATGTGAGCTTAAATAAATAAAAATTAACCCATGTTCTATTCATTCCTATGGGATTGTAGAACTGTATTTATCAAATGGTGAGTTCTAACTTTCAGTAATATGTGTTCCTACCGCACACTCGCCTTTCCTCTCACTGCGTTGGTGGTGCTGGTTCTCTGTCGACCCCGGCCAGGTCCCTTAGCAACAGCAAAAAAGAAACGGATCCGCACACACGCTATGATCAGCAGTTGGGGGGACACCCCTCTTTATTATATCACCTCGTGATCAACGTTTCGGGGGGATAAACCTCCCTTCATCAGGAGTTCTAACTTTCACCCATTAATAAATACAATTCTAAAAATCAAAAACCAAAAAAGCAGACGGCACTCCGTTCAAGGAGATAGCAGGTTTATTGCAACTCCCACAAGGATCTCAAGCCCTATGTGTTTCTGAAAAGCGTAGGGCGTGAGATCCTTGTGGGAGTTGCAATCAACCTGCTATCTCCTTGACTGGAGTGCTGTCTACTTTTTTGGTTTTGGTGTGATAAAAGCAGTGGGGGCGCTGTGAGCTGAGCAACCAACAAGGAGGAAACGGAACAGCCAATGGGAGGGTAAGCTTTTTAGCGGTCTCTTTGGTCTAAAAATCAAAAAGTCACATTTTGATAAATCTGTCCCTAAATGAATGCAACTATTGCTGTATTTCTGTCAAGGAGAAATGTTATCCTTCTAACTTGATTTGTATTCTGTACTTCTAACAACTAATGGTTTAATTACATGAAATCAGTGTGTTACTATTCATGTCCTTGATTTCCATGTTACATGTGGCTCATAATTAGTCTCTGTGACTCCAATACCTTACGGCTTCCTTTTTATTTAACCAAACAATCCTTCATATTCTGTGCCTCTGGTTCTGGTTACATTTCTTCTATCAATTCATATTTGTCCTTGGCCACTCTCCTTCCCTCTATATTCATCTTCTCCATGCATACTAATTACTGCATTTTGATTCTTTTATCAGTTCATGAAACAGTCAAATATACCCACTTCTTCTATCTCTACTAATCTTCTTTAAATATCTATCTGTCCATCTGCCAGTTCATCTGTTATACCAGGCATTTTTGAAAATGTAAGTACTGTTTGTTGAAAATTGAGCCATATATATTTTCCCATTCTCTCGAGTTTTCCAAACCCCTACTATCTCCATAGTAACTCCATCTTCTAATCCATGACCTACATCCAACTCCCTGTGGTTATCTTGCTCAGACCTGCTCTAAATTGTTAGTGTTTTTTCAATACCTTACTTATTCAGAAAGAAAATACCCACTGTTTTCTTTAAAACTGTTATGAGTTTTGACAAACTGGGATTGTTATTGTCACATTCTCAACATTATTATACATTTCTCATTATGTTCTTCCAACTTTTGCAGGTAAAAAAAAAACAAGATAATTCAAATGTGAAAAGAGGAATACTCCATTTTGGGTTATAGGAAAGTAAGCTAAACTAGGAGAAAGATTATATGTAGGTAGAATTAAGAAGGACACTTGTGATCAGCTAGAAATCATTTGGTTTGTTTGGAATGTGGCAGGTAAAAGGTAGAGATGTTTGCAGAGAGGAAGTCTTATAAATAATGATACATTGGAAACATTTGATATTTCAAAAGTGTTCATCTACACCCTACTACATTGTTTCATCTCTGTTTTTGTAATGTTCAATTACAAAAACTGGCCTTGCTAACTGCTTAGCTATTATTCTGCTCTGCCAGTAAAATTCCTTTACAATTACAGAAATAATGAATATAATAGAAATAAAGAACAAAGCATTGGAATCTAGAGTAATATATAATCATTAGCAGAGGGCATTAGCAATGATTTATTAGATAGGAAGCATGCAAGTAAGCCCTTGTCCAACCACTCCTTTGCCATTTAAAAAAGTTGTATTTGTGTGTGAAACAATGAGAACAATAATGGGGGAAATATTTTTATGTTTAGCTCCTTTTCTGCATTGAGTGAGATGTGTATTTCTGTGGTTCCTGACAGAAATAACCTAGAAGTTTCATAAACGCAGTGCAGTGTGCAGACTGCTGCAGGTGCACATGATGCGTCAGTAAGAAGGCAATGGCACCACGTGCATGTTTTCGTGAAGCAAGTATAATCACATCACTTTATGTTGCATTAGCATGTGGTTTTATTGGGTGTGAACCATGGAATTGCTGGGTGAGTGCATTGGTGCTTAGCACGATTATATGGAGGGCAAATATTGAGCAGCAATTCTGCATGTTTTTGCAATTTGCTCCTTGCATTCAAAACTGTCTGAAATGCCATTTGAAGTGCAGAGACCTGTTACTAGCTCCATTAATACACATGGCCTTGTCCTTACCACCTGTCCTATTTTTTTTTATCCGGCATGAAGTGCAGAGCTCAGCCAGACCCAGGAATAATCTCTGCCTGATTGAGCACTAAGGGGAGCTCTGTTGCTCTTCTTCTCCTGTTCTTTGTAAATTACCCAGTGTGTGTGTCCATGCAGAAATTTCAGTCTGCAGCACCTTCCAGGTGCAATATAAACAAAATAGCATCTGATTTACTTGTCACAAGTCAGAACCCTGGAAATCATGTATCATGTTCAGGCTGGTGGCCGTTCCAATGTTTTCAAGCATCCAGGTGTTCACATTGACACCTGGATGAGAGCGGACTGGACAGGTGTACTTGCATTCCCTCCAAGTAGTCACAAGTTGCTAGGAGCATGCACTGGTGCAAGTACCTTTTGTTAATACCATCAATTAGTGGTAAATAGTGATAAGTGAAATGGGCCCATTTTGTTTGCTGAAATATCTGCTAAAATCTGCTAAATGGCAACATTTTGCAAAACTGCTGACAAATACATTGGAGTCATTAGGCATTTTTTGCCACTTTTTTCTTTCACATCAAATGCATTTAAGTCAATGGGCATTTTTTCTTGAGTTTTTTTCTCATGCCAAATGCAGTGAAGTAAATGGACATTTTATCTTGAGCCAAATGCACTGGTCAGATGGCATTTTTCTTGCATCAAATTCAGAAGTGATTGGTTTTGCACTGAACTGGAATACCCACATTCACATTTATGTTCTTGATCCATTATCTGCCTCTAAGAGTTAACTCAAGGGTGGACAACTCCTTTAAATATATATGACACTTAGGGGCAGATTTAACAAGGGTCAAATTGAAAATTCTAATTTTTAAATTCAAATTTAAAGCTAATTTTAATATATTTCGACTAGGGAATAGTCCAAATTCTAATTGAATTTGAAAAAAATTTGAAAATCTGAATATGGAAATTGATCATGTACTGTCACTTTTAAAATTTGACTTTTGACTATTTGCCATTTAAAACCTGCTAAATTGCGGTTTTAGCCTATGGGGGACCTCCTAGAACCTATTTGGAGTTATTTGGTGGACTTTGATCGAATACGATCCGAATTTGAATCGAACAATCGAATACAGTCTATTCACCTGAAGTTAAAAAATTTGATTTTTTTTTTAATAAATTTGGTCTTTTTTTATTCGGATTTGGAAGTGATGGGCGTTTAAAAAAACTCCCAACACCTCGACATTTGACCCTTGGTAAATCTGCCTCTAAATAAAAGGCCTCGGAAGTAACAGTATTTTACTAATGGCAGCTCTGGCAGTGATCATATTAAGAACCGATGTTAAAACAACATTTTGTGAGTATCATAAGCAACATTTTCTATAGCTTTATAATCTGTTTTTGTATTGCTAAGAACTTCTGCCGGCTCGACATTTCCTTGCTGACTCATTCAACCAGATGGAGAGATTTCAGGCTTGTACAGTACAAAACCCACGTAATCCTCTAACGCAGCTTCCAAATAATCAATGTTATATGTAATTCACATTCCATCTGAAGATGAGAGACCAGCAGAGCATTAGAGAATCAAAACCAATATATGGTTCGTATCTTCCTCAGTAGCCTGGGAAGAAGTTAAAAGAAATATTTTCCTGAATTACAACACTTAGGGGCTGATTCATTAAATTCGAGTGAAGGATTCGAAGTAAAAAAACTTCGAATTTCGAAGGTTTTTTTGGGCTACTTCGACCATCGAATGGGCTACTTCAACCTTCGACTACGACTTCTAATCGACTGATTCAAACTAAAAATCGTTCGACTATTCGACCATTCGATAGTCGAAGTACTGTCTCTTTAAAAAAACTTCGACCCCCTAGTTCGGCAGATAAAAGCTACCGAAGTCAATGTTAGCCTATGGGGAAGGTCCCCATAGGCTTGCCTAAGTTTTTTTGATCAAAGGATATTCCTTCGATCGTTGGATTAAAATCCTTCGAATCGTTCGATTCGAAGGATTTAATCGTTCGATCGAAGGAATAATCCTTCGATCGTATGATCGCAGTATTTGCGCTAAAAGTCGAATGATTTCAATTCCTAGTCGAATATCGAGGGTTTATTAACCCTCGATATTCGACCCATAGTGAATCAGCCCCTAAATGTACTGCTGCACATAAGAACTTAAAAAGTCATCAACTTAATAATCATGTATCCTGTTCCAAATTCAATAAAATGGCAGTCTAAATGTACGCTAGGCTACGCAAGTAATAGAGATGTGATTATCTTATTGCAGCATGCTTGACATCATTCAGTGCAGACTTTCAAACACAAAAAAAATCCCTGCATGAGTTTGCATTAGAACTGTTTTCTCTTTTGTTCTCTTTCCCTGGCTTTATCTGTGTGGTGCCCTTATCTACCTTTGGAAGCCCTTCCCAAAGAGAAAGGGTTGCCATTAAGCAGAAGTGCATGCTGAGCTTGTGAAATGACAATGGTTTGGTAGTCTCACATTAAAAAACTAAATATAGTCGGCTTTAACGGAGTAAGTCAGTCCAACTTGTGCAACTCCATCCATACACTCCTACTTTCAATGGTTATTGTTGACTGTCCTGGTATACCTATTTTTGTTTGATGCACCGCCACATACCCTATCAACCTCAAGCGGATACATGCAAAGCAAATTTAGTCTACTCCTGGCCATTCTCCTACTATAAACTCTCTCTTTGCAACCTCCTCCATGTGCCACTAGGCAGGCATCAAATGCACAGGCTATATATAATAAGTCGTATTGCACCAGCCTATTCATTTGTCAAAACTCAGGGAACATTCAACATATTTACAGTAAAACCTTTGGCAAAGTCTATTAAACACAGATGCTACTTCTGAGTTATACTGACACCAGTCATCATCATTGCCACAGGCACTGAAGCTCTTTGCAGGATGTTCCAGGATTAAACAGCTCATCCTGCTCCCCATGTAGGCACACAATGGTCAGAACATGTGCATTAATCTCCTTTGCACAATATCCTATACAAAAATACTAATTGCTTGGCCACAGTTGTCCACAATCACTCAGTAACCTAAGCCACAGCTATACTAGTGATGATATAGTCTCAGGAGGAGGACTATGAATAGGCATCAATACAAGTAGTTCTTCCTAGATTCTATACTGATATTAACTCACTCCACAGTACGCAGTTACTCCTCTTTAGCTTGCACATTTACACAAATATCCCATAATATTATATACAGGGAAGTTCCAAGCAGAGAAAACAGTTTTTCTCTTTTTTATATCTGGCTTCATTCATAATGTAGTCTATATCCAACATTCACCCTCACCTGCAAACTTATGACTTGTCCTACTATAAGTAAACTCTAGGGTTCCATAGATTTGGGTCAACCCACTCATCACAGTTAGGGACTGAGAGAGACCTGGAATACCAATGTGCAGAAGTCCAGAACAGAAGAATCATTTAATAGGACCAGAGAACGCACAAATTAACAAATTCCTTTATTAATGGAAATATTTATTGTAGCCATACCAAGATGCAGTTATTCTGTAATATTGTTTTGATTTGAAAGCCCCCAAAATACAATTTTATTATGTCACATGGTAGTATTAAACTGATACAGTATAGAGATTTGATACAGTATAGAAATTTGAAAAATACCTCTCATCCAAAACACAACATACAAATACCCTTCATGAATAAACATGAAGGTAGTAACCCATAACATAGCAACACCACTTCAGGCATTTGTGACCTGATGTTCAGAATGCGAAAATCCCCCAGGAAGAGCTTGAGGCTATCACAGCCTAATAACAAATTCAAGTTTAAGAAGTCTATTGCAAAGACATTCTTGATAAAGTGCATATTGTGCTTATGTTGCAGCAACCAAAAGTTTACATTTTGCAGTTATGTGTCTTTGACTGGAAATTCTAGCCGAGTAAGGTATCTAAATAATGTATGACTGTGATGTCTAGCACTGAATTATATTCCATTAATATTTCATTCGGGATGCAGAGATTATTTTATTTACTGGTTCACTGTGAGATTACAGAAACATAGCTTTAGAATTATTTTTCAACAAAAACAAGAAGCACTGTGAGAGTCATTGAAGACATGCTTTGTTGAATTTATCCCATAAATAACTCAGAGCTAAGCAGGTTGTGGCTCACCAGCTCATTGCAGAACAGTAGTGAGGCTATCCCCTGATATAGGATATTTAATTTTAACTAGTGATGAGCGAATTAATTAGTCATCCATGGATTTGCAGCAAATTTCTGAATTTTGCCATGTGCAATTTCTTTCTCAAAACTGCGGCAAAAATTTGTCACGCCGAAAACGTCCATTGATGTTAATTAATTTGGAGAAAAAAGTGACCATAGAAAAAAATGCCCATTGACTTTAATGCATCTGGAGAAAAAAAGTCGCCATCCATAAAAAAAAAAACGTCCATTGACTTTAATGCATTGGGAGAAAAAAGTCACAATAAGAAAAAATGGGCATTGACATTAATGCATTTGGAGAAAAAAAGTTGCCATAAGAAAAAACGGCCATTGACTTTAATATATTTTGAGTGAGAAAAAGCTCGTAAAAATGGTCACGCGTAAATACATTTATTGACTTCAATGTGTTTCGAAAAAATTTCGGCGTTTCGCTGATTTTTTTACAGGTTCGCGAGTTTTTCAGTGAAACAGGACGGATTTGCTCATCACTAATTTTAACCTCACGCTACAAGGTACTGCCATTTAATATGTTTGATTGAGTTTTAGTAAAGCATAACAAATGTTATACAGTCCAGAAACAATTAAGGGGCATCATTGTGTCATTTTAATCATTAATGAACTTTGTTGTCTTATTATTAAAGGGGACCTGTCATCCAGACATAAAAAGCCATATAATAATGTCCTTTTCAAATTAATCATTTCCACTTCTGTTTCTTATTCATAAAGGGGACCTGTCACTGTATAATAAAACTCCTTTTTAAATTAAACATGAAACCTAAATTAGTTGTATTTATTTTTTATTTATTTACATTTTTTATTAAAAAAAACCTGTCATAAAGATATTTAAAAATCTCAGCTGCCAATCATGTATTACCTTACCCACCTCTATTCCTCTAAAGGCAGGGCAGGCAGTTGCTTTCACTTTCCATTCTGCATTTCATAGATATTACTGCACTCCTCGCAGTCTATTAATTGTGTAGCCCGTGCATGGGCACGGGCATTAGGTCCTCGATTCTGGCACATAAACAAGATTGAGATGAGATTGAGATGATTCACAGCATGTCATAATAACAGTGTCCATAAAATGGCTCCTGCCTGCTTGTTGTGATTGTAAATTCCAAGACTGAAGGAAACATGTATATATTATAGTGTAAGTAAAGTTTATTTTGCCTGCCTAGCACAAAATAGAAGAATTTGGAATTACTGTATATCTTAGAATGACAGGTCCCCTTTAATTTTAGCTTCATAGTGGTCAGAAATGTTGCACTACAGATGGAGCATCCCTAAAGGATTTCTCCAGACTGCTATCCCAGGCAACATTTTCTACCTTATATGCCTAGACAATTATTTTATTTGGCACATGAAAAATTATATTGGAATTGTTAACTCAAAAGCATTCTGTTCACCTTGACCCTTCTGAACCAAATAAATCAATACCCGAGCATACAGCTTAGAAAACATTCACAGACAGAGATAACTATAAAGCTTTACTAGGTCGGAGGAAAAAAACATTTCTTTAAAACAATGTTTCTTTAAACGACATCAGTTGTTTTCATGACATGAGCAGGTGTGAGCTCTCTAAAACTAGAACACTTCTACTTTTTCACTTAAAGGAAAACTATACCCCCAAAATGAACACTTAAGCAACAGATAGTTCATATCACGTTAAGTGGCATATTAAAGAATCTTACCAAACTGGAATATATATTTAAGTAAATATTGCCCTTTTACATCTCTTGCCTTGAGCCACCATTTTGTGATGGTCTGTGTGTTGTCTCAGAGATCACCTGACCAGAAATACTTCAACTCTAACTGTAACAGGAAGAAGTGTGGAAGCAAAAGACACAACTGTCTGTTAATTGGCTCGTGTGACCTAACATGTATGGTTTGTTAGTATGTTTGTGAGTACAGTGAATCCCAGGGGCGGTCCTTATTTTTTAAAATGGCAATTTTCTATTTATGATTACCCAATGGCACATACGACTAGAAAAGTATATTATTATGAAAATGGTTTATTTACATGAAGCAGGATTTTACATATGAGCTGTTTTATGCAATATCTTTTTATAGAGACCTGCATTGTTTTGGGGGGTATAGTTTTCCTTTAACCGGTTAGTGCAGTCTTAGACTTGACTCTCTACATTTTCCTGGTTATGACTCTGCCAGGAAGAGGAAGTATCAAAGTGAACCACCCATGCACAAAAACATTTAAACATTATATTTAATTCTTCTCATTGTGTTGTTGAAAAGGCAAGTTGCTATTCTGCTTTATTCCCATCCACATACAGAATATGCAATGTTATGAGGCCTTCTGATTGTATTTGAAGTGGCATACCATAATTAAATCTAACATCTTATTTCCTTTACTAAATGCCTGTTCACACAAAGTACAGTATATGATTCAAGAACCTTGTCAAGTTGTGACCCTTTCACTGTGCTTTTCATACCACCTGGATATTAGTCAACTGCAAAATGCTGGTTGGCCATGGAATTATGTCTCCCTATCACAGCAATGGACATGTTTTTATTAATACATATTTAAAATGAATTATTGTTGAAAAAAACTAAAACAAATTGGAAGCTGAATGGCTAAGTTGTGTTAATGTGTTTGAAGCATTAGGAAGTTCATCTTTCAAGTGCCAGGAAGCTACACAGCCTCAGCCCTCCATTAAAGGATGTGTACTGGATAGTTACATGACTGCAGTGATGGATTAGTGATTGGCCTGCTGCCATTTTAAGCAACATGGTTATAGAATAAAAGATTGTCACCTCAACTCAACTTGTTCTTGAAGGGTTTGCATATACATATAATAGTGGATTCCATAATAGGCATCCAGGTCTTTAAAGGACCAGTAACATCAAAAAATAATTTAAAAAATTAGTTTCTATATAACGAAAAAAAACCACCAAGACATATTTAACTTTAAAATCGCAAAGTCTTTATTAAGATATATGTACTCTAACTGCAAAGAATGTGTCGGTGGTTTTAAAAATATGAGTGTGTATGGAAACACGCCTATATACAAAACACTATCTTGGCCCACACGGTGCCCCTTTATTGTAGCAGAACATGTGCTATATTCCAACCATATGTTTGTGCACTGCCAGTGAGAATTAAGCGGTTCTTAAAAAGGTTGTAACAATTTATTGGACAGGCATGTTCAAATACAGTACCACAGTATAAATTAATGACAGTATGTAGAAATGCATATTTTTACACCAGGAAGATCACCTGACTCAAACATATATCACTAATCAGGCCATTCCTCCTTTCTACCCCATGAACATACGGAAAGGTAAGTGCACCATCTGATACTCTCTGTGGAAACACAGGCACAAACTATGTAGGGATTCACAATATTCTTACATATAAATATTGTTTTTTTTATTATCAGTGCAGCATTTTCCCCCTCACATTTCATCATCATTCTGGCTGCAAACTGATTGTCCCCAGTTCAATGGAGTTGAACTGAGTTCATGACTGCAGGTAAAATGGTCAGATTGGGGATTGTGATTGTGTAATTTCTGGCAGGAAGCATTAAAGTGTTATTACAGTGTGATTGTTTTGACCCTAATCTTTTGAGCCTATTGACACAATGTGCTGTGGGAACCATGGAATGACTGCCAAGTGCTGGGTGGTGGTAGTTCCAGTGTTCCCAGGAGACACACTTGCACATGATACATCAGCAGACAGATGGATGCAAGGATTAGGGTTTCCCCTCACCCCTCTAAAACGGAACACATAAAGAATCCACAGCCTGCATGGCTAATTAGCAATTTATTTAGATGCATGATGCATGGCTGCATATAAATCAGTTCAGTCTCCAGCATGCATCTAAATGAATTGCTAATTAGCCATGCAGGCTGTGGATTCCATGTGTTTGGTTTTAAAGGGGTGAGATGGCAACCCTAAAGGATGTTGTCAATACATGTAGGAGGTGAATTACCCTTTAGCCTCATTTATGGATGTAGAGAATAGTGCAAAGTGCAATTTTCAGATGCAAATCACAATTTTATACCTTCAATGCAACATTGTTTACCAGAATTCATCATAATTGCAAGTACACAATAAATTGCACCAATATGAAAGCATATTGACATCCAATCTAGCAATTTGCTGGCATGTTGCAATGGACACCATTTCCACACAATTTGATCTAGCACAGTGTTACTATTATTGACTCAAAACACTTCAGGTAGGACAATGCAACTTCATCCGACATGTCTATCTCTTTCCTTATTTTTATCGCAGGCGTTTTGTCGCAGAGCGTTGGATCGCGCCGAAAATGGCCATGTAGTCCTACCCTTCAGGAACCCTAATTACCACTAGGTCTAGGCTTGCAGTTATGTCAGGGGTCCATTGCATTAATGTTTGCACTTACACATAAATTGTCAGAGAAGGCTAAAGGGATACATTGGCCACAGGTTTAAAGGTTTGCACTAAATATCTTTCTATATAGTGTGAACAATGACATATCAGTTACACAGTGTAGTGATGCTGGCAGTAATTGTTATAATTTGTTTTTTTTTGTGTGGATATGTGTGTTTTACTTTGTTGAGGGGCTAAAGGATTTAATGGATACAATTGTATCAAGGGGTAAAATCTATATTGATTAATTGCTAGTTTGGATAAAGACCTGCCTTTCGACTAATATGTTGATAACTGGGATTGTTTTTTTACAGTGCCACCAGCAGAACTGGAAATAATTTGAGGTATAACCCCATGTGACAGGTAATTACTCTTCCATGTTGCAAATGTGGCTAGATGGAGCCAGTGTCACCCCCTTATACTTAGAAGCAGTTCAACTTCTGGCTCTGACTCACAATAATAAACAGCACCGTATGTTGCAAAAGTCCCTCAGCCTGAAAAAAAATCTCTTGAAGAAGCCTGAAGAAAAAATTTCTTTCTTTTAAAAAATGTTTTTAATGTAATTTATTTATTGTGATTGAGAGATCTGGGGAGTCCCAGTTCCAAAATCTGTTAGATCTTCTTTTGCCACTACTAGTAGTACAGAACAGGTCATCATCTTCTTTTTATTTTATATTTTTATTGTTTAATAAAGATAACAGATTGTGGATAATAATATTCAACATAATATCATCCTCTGTATTGGTAAATGGAAACAACAATAAAGATTATTTTCCTTCAATGTATTTCTGTGTCTCATGTTTTCTTGATTTTAAAATGTCATCAAAAGGTTGTAATAATAGGGAACAGCAGTTCAGTTGTTTCCGATGGTAAATTCCTGGATTTCTTCCAGTCGAGTTTCCAGGATTTATAAGACTCGCAGTTACCATTAGGACTATTATCAAATCTGTCTGTGCATGTTAAGTACAAAGTATAAACAATATAAAATGATTTAAAACAATAAAATACAAAATGCCTGTGGTGCCTCCTACTTTTCTTCACTCTGTCTCTGGTTTCTGTAAACGGGAAACAGTTATTTTACCATTTTGGTTATATTTGTCTCCCTATTTTTGTTTTTAATATTAATTACACTTTCTAACTAGAGAGGAGGGCACGGGTTGTACCAGATGGGACAGGTCATCGTCTTAACCAGTAACAGAACTGTCCTCACCAGCAGCATGTTTCAAATAACATATACCAAAGATGTTTTGTCTTTTGTGCCAAGGACAAATACAGTAATTGTACTGAGTTGTGATTTAGGATAGTTTTTCTACCAGACATATTTTTGCTTCTGCTTTTTAGTGCTGCATTGTGTTTTCTGTTTTTTTGGGAGCAAGCTTGTCATGGCACCCACCATAATAATGCATTGCTACATGCATAGTGCTATGTAGCCTAGCAGAGTATTGGATAATCTACCCGTGGGTTTAGGCCTCTTCCCATCAGCATGTTTTCATTTATGTCATAAGCCTATATGAGACATAACACCATCTGCATCTTATTGTTGTGAGAGTCGACCCTGGAGATCAGATTCTTTTGAGGGCCCTAGTAGATCCAGTCAGACTGTTGCCATGGCATCTTTATAAAATGTTCATCTTATATGAAAGATAGCTGCTGCTTTGGATGAAGAATCCTTTTCGCCGTCATGTTTTGGATGAAATAAACATTTTTATTAAAAAAAATATTATTCAGAGCTTCACTTATTGTATTTACAAAGCGTAGTCACCCTTTCTGGGTTGTGAAAGTACCACTTTCCCTTGTGCTTCAAAATGATCCGGTTTTTTACAATGCTGCCAAGTTTGTTGATTTATAGATATATGTTGTTGCGGGGAATGCTACAAAAACACAACTTAAGCTTCTTGAAAAGTAACACAATTTCCAGCAACTTTGCAACATACATCAATTAAAAAATATGCAGACTTTTCATGATTTTTAATGGTTTGGAACAGTTCCCTAAGCCTAGCCCCCTGCTCTCATTTTGATCTCTCTGACTACTTTGCTGAGCTGACTGATTACTGTTACTTTGTATCAACAGCCAGCTGTCCTCAGCCTGCATTCTCCAAACACCACAATTCCCTGCACACATGATTTCAATAAGGAAAGGAACATCATAGTGCAATGCATTGTGGGTTATGTAGTTCCTGCATGCTGCCTGTAAGCTGTGGAGAAGTTGTTACAATTTGTAACATCAGTGTTTAGTCCCCCCTTCCCTGCCAGGATTTTAGATGATGCAGAAAGAAAAGAACTGTTAAACACCGGGATTTCAGTATAGAAAATGGCATTTACTCATACTTTTTGAAGAAACCGATAACAGGGATGGGTATATTAGGGACTTCTGTGTTATGTGGGCATCTTTATCAGATTTTGGTTTGGAAGCCGGAGTTCCCCTTTAATAATACTAATCAAATTGCTTCTTGGGTACTTACATTAATCTCTTATTGCTAAACTATAACTTTCAGCAACCCTTGCATTAGAATAATAGGTTTATATAGATAGCTTGATAGATGGCAGGTAAATAACCCTTGGATTTCATATACATTCATAACCTACAGCGAATTGCTTGTTATTGTCACAAGAAGATTCTTGATTTATCTAAGCTGGTTACAGGGCTCTGGGGTTCAGTGTCGGCCCATTCTTCCCTTTTTTATACTGGTTCTTGGGCTGACAATCATGGAAAACACCATGTACCTATTGGTAAACTGATTAGTGTGCCTGTCAGCACTTCTTTTTCCCATTATGAGATCATTATGTGGATCACTCAGACCAGAGGGCTGCAATTCAAAGTCAAGAATCTATAGTAAAGTAAATAAGTAAGTAAATATGTTGTGTTTCTTCCTGGCACCCATAAGTCAGATGAGCAAGCAGGGTTTTATCTGGCTTTTGTTTTTAAAGTGGGGCCTTCTATGCTGAAAAGTAATCTGTTTGATTCAGTCACCTTCATTAATAAATCTGAGGCAGTCCTGTTTGTTGTCATTCACTAAACAAAGCTTAAGCACTTATCCTAATTGTACTCCTCTCTCTATAGGGATGAATGGCATGTTTCTCCTCATTTAAAAGGCTGCAGTGGTTTAGTGAAGCAATTTTGTAAATTGTGCTACAGAAAAGCTGCAGTGACATCTTGTGGCTATATGTTACAGTGAAGCTAAAATATAACTAAAGGTATCAGTTTTAAATAATTGATGAGTAAAGCTTAAAGTAAAATTAAGCAAATGGTGATACATGTGTAGGGCATGTTATCTGGAATGCGTGGGACCCCATGGTTTTCAAGATAATGGATCTTTCCACAATTTGGACCAGCATAACTTTAGGCTAAACATTGTTTAAACATTAAATATACCTAATAGGATTGTTTTGCCGCAAATATGGATTCATACAGCTTAGTGACTATCAAATACAAGGTACTCTTTTATTATTACAGAGAAAAGGAAATAATTTTTTAAAAATGTTAACCATTTGCTTGAATTGGACTAGTGATGTCACTAATGTGTGCCGAAACTGGCCCAGCATGGAGAGCTTGGGTGCACATGTGTCTGGTTCTGCGCACATCCCAACCCAGCAGTAGCATAGCAGGGGGTCCTATGTGGGGGTAGCCTAGGTGCCCACATGTCATTAATTCACCACTGACTGTGGGGACATAACCTTTTCAAATTCATTAGAGGATGTTATGGACAGATTGTGGGAGAACATTTTTCCCACAGAAAATATTCAGCATAGCAACTTGTGAGCAGGTTTTACTGGTGACCCACACAGCATGTGATAACTCAGCACTTTCATAGCTAGAACAGTATGGAAGGAAGAGAAAAAAGAGAAAAACAATAGAGAGCATTTATCAATGAACAATCATTAATAAAATAATATCTAGTGGCCATTTTTATATAGTACACTAAGAATGTATGTTGTTGCCAGGGGCGTAACTACCGGGGGAGCAGGGGGTGCAAATGGGCCAGGGCCCGCACCCCTGCAGGGCCCCCCCGGAAGATCGTGCGCGCTGCAGCCAGCTGGAGTCGGCTGCAGCGGCAGAGAAAAATTGCGTGGACGAGGGTGGGGGCGGGCCCGTCTGCACGGCCCGCACCAGGGCCCGCCCCCACCAAGTTACGTTACTGGTTGTTGCACACTTTCCAATAAGAAACCTTCACTTGAATCAATCAACACAAATGGTCCATCACCAAAAGGGTAGAGGAGCTGTGCAATGTGTTATTGGGCAATAGTGCAGTGGTAGGTTCCCTTATTCACCTTTAGGAAAGTCTTTAATGTCTTGTTGGACCAAAATTTTGGGCAGTATTACTGTAATCTAAAAGGCTACAGTTAGATTTAATTTGGAGAAGTTGATTTGCAATTTACTTTTTTCAACCAAAACGAACCATGTAATTATGCAATTCCATTTAACAAGTAACCCTATGCCCCAGAGCAAAGGCTTTCATCATAGGGGACAGGTGGCCTGTCAGGGGGCCCATCAAAAAGGGGAGTCTAGAAAGGCACAATGGCCAAATTCAGTGGGGGTTCTTCAATTAAAAGTAGTCATTCAGTAATATTGTTTTGAAGTTTTTTTTGGATCAATAGAACTACTGTGAATACGTTTACGTTTTACGTTACATTTTTGGGGTTTTGAACAACAGATAGCAACTGCAAACAATAGTCTCTTGTATCACTAAGCAGACTCCAACAGACTTCTACTTTTGGTTCTTTCAGACCTACACTTCAGATGCTTTGAGGGCACCTAGAGGCATCACATTCATGTTTGTGTTATAGAGGAAAAAAGATAGTCATTACCCTCTTAAGCAATTCTAAAGCATAAACATATTAACTGAAAGCATACAGAAGTAAAGATTACTTGAGCAAATGGTTTCACTTTATAACTATGTATATTTTCCAACAGAATTTTTTTTTCTCAACAGAAATGTAAATGGCTGTATTGTTACCCAAAAAAGACAGTTGGTGCGTTATACCAGCTCTTTTCATCATTCCTCATTTGTGCTTTTTGATGGACTAAAATCGTTTCTGTGAACTGTGAGCAACACTCTTGATTTTTTCATGGTTTTTTAGCACAAAATGGATATTAAAATTCAAGCGTAGAAATATATTTCAACATACCCAGGTTATGGCAATACCTTATTTGTGTTCACTGCGCTTCATTCACGGCCGGCACCTAATACCAGAACAGGCGCCAAGTACCCTGGTCTCGGCTCGGCTTCACCAGTAGTGTGACCACCGTTGGGCTTCGGGAGGAGCCCTCAGCTTACTTGGGTGCCACCTGGACTTAACGACGGGTACAAGGCGAGATGTTCTGGCTAGCAGAGGGGCACGGCAGGTAGATAGTCTTTTAGGCCGAAGGTCACGGTACAAATGGAGCAGGCAAGAGAATCGTCAGGCAGATATCAAGAATCGTCAGCTAGGCAAGGGTCAAACCGGGTAATCAAACAGATGGGGTCAGGCAGAAAGAGTAGTCAAGATGCAGGCAAAGGTCAGGATTCGGATTTCAGAATAGTCAGGAACAGGCAGGGATCAAAACCGGAATAGCAGATACAAAATACACAGGAACAGACAGCACAAGGCTTCAGGAACCACCAGAATCAAGATTCTATCACGGGCACTGGCTGGGGGTCAGAATGGGCTTTATCTACATTCGAAATTGGCGCCAAAACGAGCATCAATACGCGCTGGTGCAATCACGCCAGCGCGCCTGTACCTTTAAAAAGAATCAAGATGGCGACAGACCAGGAGCGCGGTGGCGTGGCGGCCGTCCACGCCGCCGCACACCAGGTAATTTTATTACAGCTTCAGTCAATTTCAGAGAGCTGTGGGATGCTTGCAGAATAATAGAATATATGCCGGGTTATATAAAGTGACTTGGAATGTTTGAATAATTAGTGTGGCTTATTTACTCCTGTGAGTCTCTTGCGTCTCTTTATTTTTCTGATTTGATCACTATAAGTCATCTTTATACATGTTTAACTTTTTGACCCCATCTGGTGTAAGTTGTACCTCCAGCCACTAGAAGGCTTCAGGTGGTATTAAGTGTTTCTTTTTACTGTTGAGCTGTACAGGAATTAAAATATTGTTATAATGCACACATGTTCTATATTACAAGTTTCCTGCATAATGTCTACATTTCTAATGTGATTTTAAGAATAACAAACCATAAATATGGTTACATTTTGCTTTAAAAATATGGGAGGGACAGAGGAGCAAGAGACAAAGGGGGTAGTCGAGATCTGCAGAGGAGAGCGAATCCGTACTAGGAGAAGGCAGAAGAATCTTGAACAGGCACCTGCCCAGCGCCCCCACAGTGTTGTGCCCTAGGCAGGTGCCTTTTCTGCCTACCTCTAGTTCCAGCCCTGCATGGTTTCAAGAGACAGCTGACTTTTTTGATCATTCAGGAAGGGCAAAAGCAGTGTCAGAAGGTTTGCACCAGCAGCTACCATAGCAGTAACCATTGCTATAAGTCCACCACTTTCTAGCAACATGTTTTGATACAAAATTTGGCAGCATTTTTAATAGTACTTGGCTACTACGCCAACATGCAAAATATTTAGGCAAATGTACAATCTGAAAACACAAAGAAATCACAAACTGGCAAAGAAGGTTAAAAATCTGCAAATGCCATGTTTAACAGCACATCATCAAAATGTGATGAGGCCTGTGGCCTTCTTTTTTTCAAAAAATATTGAAGACATTAGGGGGCCGATTCACTAACTTCGAGTGAAGGATTCGAAGGTAACTTCGAATTTCAAAGGTTTTTTTTGGGCTACTTCGACCATCGAATGGGCTACTTCGACCTTCGACTACAACTTCGAATCAAAGGATTCGAAGTAAAAATCGTTCGACTATTCGACCATTCGATAGTCGAAGTACTGTCTCTTTAAAAAAAGCTTCGACCTTGAATCGTACAATCGCACTATTTGCGCTAAATCCCAGTCGAATATCGAGGGTTAATTAACCCTTGATATTCGACCCTTAGTGAATCAGCCCCTAGGAGACAAATTTGCTTTGAGACAAATCTTCACAAATCTTCTGACCACCACCTGTCACAAAACTTAAAAAAAAAATGGTCTGAAAGGGAAAGTTAAACCCTAATGGTAACATTCATAGTAGTTTGCTGTAAAATATGTTATCACTATGTATGCTGATAATCAACAATGCTAATCATCTAGTGGGCATACATACATTTATACTGCAACTATTTTTTTTTGTTTAACTTATGACAAACGATGACAACCCAATTACAGTAATGAAGTTATAAAATAACTTTATTTACATGTCCTAATGCTTCCTTTTTTACAAATGACAAATGTATGCTTTAAAATACTTTTTAAGAAGTACATTATAAATTAATGCAATCACATTAAACATCGGACCATTGCAGCAGTGTTAGTATTTAATATGCAAAACATAGTAAGTCTGATTTCAAACACAGCTGATAAATTGCACAAGTGCAGGTGTTCTTCTGTATTTGCTTTAATTTTCTAACTTGTAGTAGACTGTGTAAAACGGCTGATACAAACGCACTTGTTCACTTTAGCACCTTTTTATGGTAATCAGCCCCATAATATGTTGCACAGTGCACTTTTTAGGCTAATAGCAGCCAATCCACTCCGTCCAATTCCCTCTATGCTTGTGTGTTGGCAAGCATAGGATCAGCTATTAGTCCCTCAAAAAGAAGGGCAGATTTTTGTGTGGAAATACTAAAATTTAGATTTTTATGTTCTGTTATGACGTGCCACTACTTCACAGCTGCTGTTTCACAAAACTGGTCTATATCCTTAAACTGAAGTCCCTTGGCTAAATTTATTGCTTTGATTGGTCATTTGTCCTCCTTTCAACAGGGGGTGTGTGGATACATTGTACAGTCCTTGAGAGATTCTGTTCTGCGGAATCTTCTTTTAAAAACGTATTTAAAAGCACCGATTTTTCTTTGGAGTTCCTCCACTTCATCCTTCGGTTTTGGAACCAGATCTTAACCTGTTGAGAAATGTAAAAATATATAACTTATGGTGTCACAAGAAATCAAAAAAAGCACTATATATTCTGTCTGATGACATGACACTCTAATATTTACAGTGGAGTATAGTGTTCTTGCTTCATTCTTAGGCCCCAAAGAACCAGAATATTCCAACTATAATTTCTGAATAATGGATTCATTCACCCAGAGACTAATGTCATCTGTAAGCCATCAACCATAGGCACAATTAAGTCATTATTCATAGACTCCCTCTTTCCCACTTTCATCTGTTGCTTTATGTTTTGTCCTACAGTCCAGTGACAAATGATAATACTGGGTTTACTAAACATCTTTCAGAGATAGCAGTGCACAAAAACCTACATGAATTAGATATGATAATTACTGTTGAATTTCTGCATTCACACAACTGCATGGTCACAGAATCAACTGGAATAATTTTGAGAATCAGTTGTTGAACAGCTCTGCTAGGCTATTAACTGTTGATAACCAGCTACTATGAACAGGAAAACCACACAAGGACCATATACTCGTATATGGGGAAGTACAGATCTTCCCTGTTAAAGGGCTGTGGTTGCCTTGGGCTGGTATGGAAGCTCAAAACATAATGTACAACATTTCTAACCTACTTCTTTAGTTAGGCTTTAGTTCTCCTTTACTAACGCAGTCCTGCACCCCAACTTTATTAGACATGTGAGTGTAGAAGTGCATTTTACCACATATTGTCAATGTGGAATTTATATATTCCTAGTTCAGAAAGCATTAGCTCACCATACAGACTGTTTATGTAGAGTAAGTTGTACCTGAGATTCCTTTAATGCAAGCTTTACTGCGAGCTTCTTTCTGTCAACCTTGCTGATGTACTTTTGCTTTTGAAACATCTTCTCAAGAGCTTTCCTTTGCTCCTCAGAAAACACCGCCCTTCTTAAAATGACACGCCTTGTCTTGGAGTTTGCATCCTGGCCAGATAAGGGCAGCAGCATTTCATTTCCTACAAAAAAGCATTTAAATTGCATTAAAAACATTCGGGGGAATGTAATAAAAATCGCTAACGGAAAAACTATTCGCAATGCGAAAAGTTATGCCTCTGCGCGAACAAATTTTGCTTTGTGCGAATTTAATACAGCCTTTGTGAGCCCGGAAACTGTTTAGCGACCACTTCCGACAGTGAAAGACCGTTTGCGAATTTTATAGTTTGCGCCAATGCGCAGTCAATGTAATAAAACTTCTTACTGAAAAAGTCGCTATGTTTGCTCCAAAAGATTACGACACCTTCAAGCACTTCTTATGCGTGCGCAATTAAAATTCGCAATGCAATAACAGTTTAAGGAACAATATTACATTGCGAGATATGGATTTTTAGTCTTATTGGTGCGAATTGTTTTGCTCTTTGCGACTTTTATTACATTCCCCTGTATGTGTTTATTTGATAACATGCAAGCAGACATGATTACACTTTACAAGTACATTAGAGGATATTATAGACAAATAGCAGGGGACCCTTTTACCTATTAAGAGGCCACCCCTTCAGACTAGAAGAAAAGAACTTTAATTTGAAGCAACGTTGGTGGTTCTTTACAGTGAGGACAGTGAGGTTGTGAAATGCACTGCCGGGTGATGTTGTGATGGCTGATTCAGTTAATGCCTTTAAGAATGGCTTGGATGATTTCTTGGACATAATATAAAAGGCTATTGTGATACTAAATTATATAGTTAGTATAGATATGGGTTTATATAATATATGTGAAAGTAGGGAGGGGTGTGTGTATGGATGCTGGGTTTTCATTTGGAAGGGTTGAACATGATGGTCTTTGTCTTTTTTCAACCCGATTTGACTAAATATGTAACAGCGATGCACAATATGTTGGCGCTCTATAAATACATGTTTACAATAATGATAACACGACAAGTAGCATACTGATAATGCATGAGATATAAATTTGTAAGAGGCTAAGTACTGTTTTTAACTGACAATATACTGTAAAGGGCCTACAAAGAGACATTTTAATATTGAAGGGAACAATATTATAGTTTAAAAGGGAATTCCACACAAATATAACTTTAGCATTTTGAGTTAAAAGTAAACACAATTTCAAATAACTTTGCAATATACCTCAATTTACTGTATATACTCGTGTATAAGCCGACCCGTGTATAAGCCGAGGTACCTAATTTTACCTACAAAAACTGGGAAAACTTATTGACTCGCGTATAAGCCTAGGGTGAAAAATGACAGATCAACCTGTTTCGTTGCATACCTATACTATATACTTGCTATACAAAACTGTGCAGATGAAGCAACAAATAACTAGGTTGGTCGTTTTTATTTTAACCAGTGATTAAATCACCTTTCTTTTGGTATACAAAAGCAGTGCAGTTCTGAGAACTCTTTGTGCCTTTATACATCATTTCACATTTTAGAGAGTCCCAATACTAGCCAGATACAACACAGCTCCTCTACTGAACAACTAGTTTATTACAGAGACCTACACCTACACTTACAATTAGTAGGCCAATGTGGCTGGAAAACCACCAACCTGGCAACCAAGCTCACCTTACATTTGACAGTACAGCAGCCCAGCCTCACGTGACATCTTTCCCTATTACAGTAACACCACCCCTTCCTGTCCAATACCTAAGCTCAGCTCCTCCCACTGGCAGCCACTTGATTACAACATGAGGGAAGGGCCTTTTCGGCACTAGAATTTACCTTCCGCTTGTGGCAGCGATGTGGCGTTTCCTTAGTTTCAGTCAATCATAATCTCCTGCGTCTCGGGTTAGTGGCTGCCCGCTTGTGGGATGGATTGCAAACCTTTCCGGGTTATGAGGAAGGCGGAATGAGCTGTCTGTCACTAGAGCCTGTGTGGCTGCTAAAGGACGTGTCCCGAGGGGTTTCTAGACCTAGTTGCTCCCACAGCTGCAATACGATGCGTTAGGCTGCGCTACTGTACAGACGCCGGTGCTGGCCAACTACAGGCATTACAGTAGCTCAGCAAAGGGAGGTACCGTATATAATATAGTCGCACCGCTGGGAGGTTTTAGGGCAGGCGTCCCTTCACACAGCAGCAGTATTGTACTAGCGGAGGGGCGTCCTGCCTCCGTGTTTGTCTATCAGCGGGAACATCAGCATAAAGTGGATAAAGTTACAAAGGTTAGTGTTGTGAAGAGTCCCCGCCTCATCTGTTTCCTCTACGGTCTCACTTTTAGCCGCACTTTCCCCTGCGTGTGTATGCATGTCAGTGCGCAGCGCACTGCCACTGAGGGAGGACGGGGCAGCTAGGGGAAGATTCGGCCCGGAAAGGGGGAAGCGGCACTGCCCCCTCTGTGGACACACATGTACCTAGTATAGACTCGCATATAAGCCGAGGTAGACTTTTTCAGCAGATTTTGGGTGCTGAAAAACTCGGCTTATACGCGAGTATATACGGTATATAAATAAAAAAATGCAGACTTTTCATGATTTTGAATGGTTTGTAACAGTTTCCTAAGCCTAGCCCCCTGCTCTCCTGCTGTTCTGTCTACTTTAATGAGCTGGCTGACTACTGTTACTTTGTATCAACAGCCAGCTGTCCTTAGACTGCATCCTCCAAACCCCACAATTCCCAATCACTGCACATGTGATTTCAATAAGAAACGGAACATCACTGCATTGCATTGTGGGTTATGTAGATCCTGCATGCTGTCTGTAAGCTGTGGAGTAGCGGTTACAATTTGTAACAGTGTTTTAGTCCCTCCTTCCCTGCCAGGATTTCAAATGATGCAGAAAGAGAAGAACTGTTAAACAGCTGGATTTCAGCACAGAAAATGGCATTTATTTATACTTTTTGAAGAAATAGGTAACTGTGATGTGTATATTAGGGGGTTTCTGTGTTATGTGAGCCTCTTTATCAAATTTTGGTTTGGAAGCCGGAGTTCCCCTTTAAATAAATCAGCTTAAAAATATTTACTTAGTCACATAAACTAAGTACTTAAATACGTTTTAACAAATGCATACCCAAACAAGGAAAGGTAATACTCATGTGCAAAAAGGAGCCAAATGGGTAAACCGTGGGGAAGAAATAAAAAAAAAAAAACAGTGGAGAATACAGCAGAAGATAAAATGGAAGGAGGAGGGAAGGCTTTAAAATAAGAAAGGGAAATAAAATGGAGAAGGGGAAGAGCAGAGGGAAAAGATGAAAGAACAATGAACAAATGAAAGTGAAAACAAACAGGAGAGCAGTTGGCAAGTAATGAATGCGAAGAAAAGAGTGGAAAATATAAAGGAAAGACAGAAAAAGACTGGAATGCAAATTAGGAGTTGAGAGAGGATAGTAAATATGGAAGGAATAAAAGAGTGTGAGAAATTCTCACACTCTTTTATTCCATCCATATTTACTATCCTGGAAGTAAAAGGAAAAATGTTAAAGATACAAAGGTAACAGAATCACATTGGTGGATGAATCAAGATAGGAGAGAAAGACATGAGTTCAAAACGGGAAAAGTAAAATAAAAGAGAGAGGGAACAGCTAAATAGAAAAATGTATGAAAAGAGGAGATCGGAGTAGAGTCTAAAGCATGGCAAAACAAAAGCGCAAGTGAGTAGGGAATTGTGTCATACGTAATTGTACTATGTGTTGTATACAGAATTTGCCAGCACTTGTCCCCCCCCACGATTAATAAATATATTGTTTCAAGTTAAAAATCAGATTAAATGACTTTACAGCACTAATGAACCCTATAGCTAACAATATGTAGTCACTACAATGAACTATTGCTTAAAGGTAAAATATTTTCTTCAAACTGTTGTAGCATGATCTCTTCTACAATTGTGTTGGCACCTGCTATGTATGCTGTCCTGCTAATGCCAGATCACATTGGAATAAATTACTCCTGTCAATGTTAGTGATAAATATGCACTTGATCAGTGCAACAAAAGTCACTTAGTAGAAGACCACCTTGCAAGAGCGAGTAAATGGTTTAGTCATGGTTTCCATTGCTCCTCTGACAGTCAATTCATACTTTTTAAATAGGCAATTAATAGGTCACTTTCAAAACTGTACATCATTCTGGGTTAATAAACAACTCTTGCAGTTGATAATATGCCTTGTGTAATTAATCAGTTTCTCTGTATACTAATCCCATGCTCTCCATTTCTTTTCAGGTAGGAAAAGGTTATAGGGTAAGATGAGCTGAAAGGAGTCTATAAAAGTCACTTTCATTCACTGTTTTATTTTTCAGTCAAGTGTTTTAAATTGTGTGCAGAAACACCATTGGAATGTGAGAAAGGAGAAAAGACTGCATACGGGCCTCTGCTTTATTGTAATACAAAGGGACAAGTGACCCTTGTGAAGGCCTTTTCACTGCGCAATGGTTCTTAAAGTTCATCTGCACAGTGAAAAATTGTGATGAAGTCGCGTGTGGCAGACTGAAGTCAAAGTGGTGATTGGTCATGGTGCTATCATCCATTCTACTTTGTGTAATGCAATGCTAAATGCTCTGTGGGAAAGTAAAGAGCCCTTAAAGAAAAACTCATACATTTGCAGCTTGTTCACTTGTCAGTTTGTATGGTCTCAGTATTTAAGAGTCATTGACTTCTGGGACTGTTCACAAAACCAACACCATAAGTTTATTTTGCACACTCTCAAAGTAAAATGTCCGAATTTATTTCTGCTTTCTATTTTTATTATAGTGGTGCACTTAATCTAACATTCTAATTTTCTGATGTTATGGAAGCTGCAAAGCAGAGTACCTTTTGGGTTTCTAAATATTCTGTTATATTCTTTATACTGGGCATTATATATAGCATTTTGAGAACAAACCCGAGTAAATTTTTTTGAACATTTAGAATTTTTCCCTTTTAACATACTGCTTTTTTCTTGATACTCTTTCTTCTTTCTTCTGTTTTTGCCCATACTGGACTGTTTGAAAAGAACTGACAAACAAATGCCAAGCAGTTTAACAAATTTTGTTGGCCAGCACAGAATAACCCATTATTTCCTACAGGAGACTGATGTTTGTGCTTTGGTTGAAATGAGCAGATTTTCTTAGTAACCACCATAACTAAATAAATAAACAAACACACACACACACACACACATGTGTGCATTGCCCTGCACATAGAAGAATTGCTACAGGTCTCTGTGCTTCATATTGGAGAGCAGAGATCTGCATGTCTCCTTCTGAATACAACCTTGTCTGCTTTTGGCAGTACTGCATTCATTAGGGACGGACAGAGAAGGTATGTCCCCTGCCCGTCCCCTAACTTATGAGTCATTCAAATGCACTCTAACCCAATATGCTGGCTGCAACGGTACAACTGGCCTGTATTCTATCTCACAATAAATGCAGCAAAAATTAGTTTTTGCAAAAATGAAAAACACAGCTCTCATTTGTCGTCTTAGGTTTATTCCGGAATAAGCATACTTTGTTTTTTTAAATGAAACTTTCATTATAATGTCTGTCCATTAATCTTTTTCAGTTTTATAATGTAGGCTAATATTATTCAGTTTCATTACTAGAGTAACATTATGTATGCTTTAAAATACATGATAACAAGAAAGCTATTAGCTTCTTGCCTGGTTTAGTGTTCATGAAGCATATTCAATTGTCCCATGCACCTAAATCAGATAAATCTTCGGAAGGGGCACTGAATGAGACTGCTGTTATTTTTCTGACAGATTAGCTACTTGCCACAGCATCGCCAATTAGTTTTCCAGGACCCATTAAATCCTGCTGCTTTAGGTTTACAGAATAAGTCAAGCATTACTGATGAAGCATAAAGACTTACTTGGAAAAGCAGTGGGGGATGCAGGGTGCTGACAGGACCCACCACAGCAAGCTGAGTAAAATGGAACGGATTGCAGATAAAAGTACTTTGAGAAATCTGTAAAAAGAATCACAGAATTAATCTAATTAATTACTTAACTCAAAGGTATTTGTTTTTTGTTCCTGCTAGGTCTCTGGCAATTAAGAACATTTACTTTTAAATATTAATATGTATTTAAACATCTAGTTATTTTAACAGTAAAGCTATGTAGCAGCACTTATGATTAAAAAAGATTTTTTAAGTTCTGTATTTCCTTATGCTCACTCCATACATTTCAGCAATGACACAAATACTGTACATTAATTGCCTTTGAGTATGTATATATTTTCTTGTTCTGACTTGCTGTATGGTACATATTAATACTATTGTAGCCACCAAAAATGTTGAACTTAATAAAAGAGATGGGTGCAGTATTGGGCATGTAATGTATACAACTCACCTTCCCTTAGACCAGGCATTGCCATATCACCCATTTAACATATACATTATACATTAAATAAACCCAATATGGATATATGGATTAATAAAATTAGTTAGGATCAAGTACAAGGTACAGTTTTATTATTACAGAGAAAAAGCTAATTCACCATCGATGGCTTCGCAGGCAGCGCAACACTTGGCCAGGTGAAAATTTGCTCAGACAACGCTAATTCACTAACATGCAAAGTTGTGTCCGGGGCGCCGAACACTGGCGAAGCTGCGCTAGCGTTAATTCCGCAAGCTGAGCGAAGTTGTGTCAGCTTTGGCTAATTTGCTTACGGCGGGAAGTTAAAGTTGAATGGGCTTGTATGCTGCAACAAATACATTACATTACACAAGCCCAGGGAAGCTTAATAAAAAAAACAGAGTTATTATAATGCCCTACACATGAGCCCAGTGTATGGTTTATGTGCCATATCTTAGGAAATTTAGGGGGGAAGCCGGATACCCCAAAAAAATTACGCTCTTTTGCAGCCTGTCACCCTGAAAAAGGAAAAGACGCTAGCATTTTTTGGGACTTCCTATCTACTCTATTGCACTTCGCCTAGTCTGAGGTGGCGAAGCAAAGTCTGGCTCAAGACATAACGTTAAGTAAAATCTGCAGCTTAGTGAATTTGCGCAGTTACGTCCCTTCGCCAGAGCAGAACCTTGCCTGGCGGATGAGTGTGAATGAGTGCCAGCATCAGTCTCTTTCTCTAGCGAAGTTATGACTGCACCCGTTAGTAAATCAGCAAAGTACCGAAATGGCGTCACGCTGGCGGATTTTAAGCCAGTGTTAGTCACTTCACCCTTTAGTAAATTTGCCCCTATGAGAGATGGCCCTCTGGTAATTCGAATATTTCTGGATAATGGGTTTCCAGATAAGACATAATATTATACTTTTGGCTATTAACTTTGCTCAACCTGTATACAAGGATTCCTTTGGACACCCACGGTTGAGATATACCCCGCACTTTATAATTCTCCCACTTTTACTTATCTGATATAACCTTACTAATACAAACAGCACACATAAGCTGCACCTCCAATGTTTCCCACAAACTTTCTGTGATACTATACACAACATCACCATGTACAAATAGTATAAAGAGGTCACAATTTGACCACAAAGGGGAGTGTATTTCATTTATTCAGGCCATCACAATGTTTCATAATTTTGGACATTTCCGCCCTTTATACTAATAATAATACTCCTTTAAAACCAGTGGTATAACTATAGAGGATGCAGACCCAATAGTTGCAGGGGGCTTGGGGAAAAGGGGGGGTCAAACTGTAGGGTCAGCTTCCTCTATAGCCGCTACCTGAAAATTCATGCACTCACTGCCTACCCATTAGCCCACTAGATAACTACTGATTGAGAATGATAGTTGCAAAATACATTCATTAAATAAATAGCAGTTTAATAGTAAACAGGAAAACAATAGCCATGTATTTTGCCAATGATATTGCTTTCACATCTATCCCACAATCCTAGATTCCGGACAAACTACATTCCCCAAAATGCCCTTTTCTGAAGCCCTGTCCCACTGTGGCACTACCTGGGTTAAACAGATAAGTGTATTGCCTCATCACAAAATGTATAATAAAAACATACAAAAGCTACAGTGATACAAACTAAATAAATAAATGGCATCACAGCAAATGTCTTAAATTAGTCTTATGGCAAAGACAAACAAGGAGATTTGTCACCCGCGCTTAAAATTTGCTAGTTAAATTCAAGTAATGTCATTTACTTGTGATTATAAGGTTAGTGAATTGCAAGGCATGGAGATTAGTTGTCTGTGGTATCGATTTTTTAATACAGTGACAAATCTCCTTGTGTGTCATTGTCCTGAAACACTTGCTAAATATGTCACAAAGCTATGCAGATCATATCATCTGCTTTATTTTAAAACAGCATTGCTATAACAGCTCGAATCTTGTGCTCAAGTAACTCATTTGAATTTAATCAACCAATTAGTCCTACTAGCCAGGCAATTAAGACAGCCCTGACCACAGTACAATGACAGTGGTCTTCTCTGAAGAAGTTTATAGAGACAAATATTACAAAATGGCCATCAATGCTAGATTTATGATTATTCTCTGCGTGTGCCTAGCTTTCAGACGCTTGCTAATATACTAACTTCACTATTTCAGTTGCTCCTAAATTAATTATATAATTGTATAATTTAAACATCAGGCTAATTAATATGTTTTACATAGTATAGTTAGAAAATAAAAACCTTCGGCATATTTAAACAACAATTCCAGGAGTAAGACCAGAGGAAATTCTAACGCTTGAATTATATGAAAATCATGCTGCTTTTTTCTCTGCTAAATGTATAAACATGTACATTAGCAACTAACATAAAATCATAATCTCCCATCTAACAACACCGGCAAATATTGCAATTTGCTTGGCTAGGCAGAGGAAACATTCCTCGTGTATTTTAAATAATTGCAGAACTCAGATACAAAATTACATTGCAGATAACAATTCAGCTGCATGCAGCTTTATTTCCAGCAGCTCTGTTATATTAATACCATGTTGATTTAATGAAAATGTTCAACAATATCCCTCCCAATATGTATATTCCTGAAACTAGCAACACTGTATCTCAAAGTGGATTTTACAGTTCCCAAATAAGCACTGGGCTACATAATTACCTGTTTCATATACATTTCCTGTAAAGGGTTGTGGATAAAACGCCTGCCATCTGTCTGTAGTGCGAAGAAGTTGGAAAGTCCAAGCTCTGGGATATGTACTCCCAAGAGGGCTAAATTGTTCTGTTGTAGGACACTGTGTGACAGGCAAATGACTGTAAGCCACAGGAAGGAACTTCATAGCCAAAGGGTCCACATCCTTCAACAAATCATCAATAAGAAAGCTTCTCCCCAGGTTCCCAAATCCAGGAGGTGCTGTGGAACTCTGTATGTGAGCTACAGGTCTTGGAAGGTCCCATCTCCAAACAGTAGAAGATAGTGCTCCTGGGTCCATTCTGTAGACACAGCTGAATAAACTTCAGATTCTGGTCTGGCTTCTAGCTTTCCTAATCTGCAAGGAAAGAGAAGGTTTTTAAGCAAGGCTATGGCTTTGGATGACTACAAAAACACTTGCTGCACTTAGGTCTCCATGGATAGCTTAATGAGAGTCCACAGAGATAAGAGAGTTGTTTCCTCAGGGAGAAGGTGTGTCCAGCCATTCATTATGTCAAGTGGGGTATGACATGGCCAACAATAAACTGCTGCACAAGGCTAAATTCAGTAAAGGGCTATACTGAACTGAAGTCTCAATGTGCTTGTTGTAGTGTAAGGAGATGCAGTTGAACAAGCCCTTTCTGCCACAAAAGTAATGGCTATGCAGCATTTTAGTGTTAAAATAGAGAAGGAGGTAAAGCAATGCTTTGTTTAGAGGTCAGTTGTACAGCATAATTCTTTTAAGGAAATATATCCATATCATGTATGCAAGTAGGACATAGTTTTAACTTATGGAATAGTATTTTGCACATAGCCTTGTTTGTCTGCATATTTGGGTTTATAAATGTGATTGGCAGTTGCCCTTCTACTTACTCATCGGAGCTGAGGGAAAATTAAATTCCCAAGGACTCCAACAAAGCAATGCTTCCAACAAAAACACTTTGTACAATTAAAATGTAACCAAGTAGGATAAACTATTCAGAGACACATTGGAAAGAATATTAACAAAGTATATACAATGGGGCTGTTTTATTAAAATTTGAGAATTTTCTTTCCATGATTCAAGTGATAAAAAGACAATCGTGAAAATTTTCAAATCAAGTTTTCTGATTTCAGATCGAAATAAAATTGAATTTTAGAATTCGGCAGATAAAACCTAATGAGCTTCTGTAAGAGTCAATGGAAAGAGTATTCATAAAATTCAAGCAATTTTTAAATTAAAGTTTTTAATTCATTGAAAATAAATTGTAGATTTTGATTTTCCAGCTGATATTTTTCACAAGATGATTGTGATTTTTCTGATTCAAGTCTTTATGTAAATATGCTGGGAAAAAAGTTTGCTTTAGTGAATCTTCTTCCCTGTGTTAGTGCTGTCCCTGCAACTCACAGTGTTGCATGTAGCTTATTCAACATCCAGTACTTCTTATGTGTTAGATCACATAAGAAATACATTCATGGGATCCTTGAGCAAGGTAGGCCATAAAACTTATTTGTCCTTAGGGCTATGTTTTTGACAGCCCTGAAGATAAATTATATTATGTGCAGTGTTTCACTGAAGCTGATAAATAATGCTGTATTAAGACCAAAGTAATACCCAAGCAAGTTTTTATTTCCTATTTCCTTTAGTTGGGTACAAATGTAGAAATTGATACGTGTGTGTGTGTGTGTGTGTGTGTGTGTGTGTGTGTGTGTGTGTGTGTGTATATATATATATATATATATATATATATATATATATATATAGACAAATACAAGAGTCCTCTGCACTCAACCCATTATCAATATATTTAAGACAGAGACATTTTGTGCATACTGCTACTGAAAAATGCCTTACCCTTTAGACAAAACAGGGATTGTTTGTATATATATATATATATATATATATATATATATATTGCAATATATTTAAGGTGGCCAACTACATCAAAGTCATCCCATATCTGGCCAGTCCTATGCTCAATTTTCATCTGATTCATTAAGAATTCTATTGCTTCATTATACATTTTACAAAGGGACTAAGTTCAGTAGCAGTATGCACAAAATGTCTCTGTCTTAAATATATTGATAATGGGTTGAGTGCAGAGGACTCTTGTATTTGTCTATATGTATTTTGTTGTCAAAGCCTCATTGCACCCCCACCTAATGGTTTTAAAAAAATAGTGGTGAGCACAACTTTCCCTTGTTTGTTATAGTTTATACAGGAGCAGTGACCAGCTCCATGTTGTAGCTCCCACCCTTCCCAGCTATAGTCAGGTGATCCCACTGGTGTCTAATAAAAGGGCAGCCAAGTTTGGGAGTTTTACTTTGAAAGCAGCTAGTAAGTTGCAGGTAAAACTTAGTCCCTTTGTAAAATGTATAATGAAGCAATATAATTCTTAATGAATCCGATAAAATTGAGCATAGGACTGGCCAGATATGGGATGACTTTGATGTAGTTGGCCAGCTTAAATATATTGCAATATATGGACAAACAATCCCTGTTCTGTTTAAAGGGTAAGGCATTTTTCAGTAGCAGTATGCACAAAATGTCTCTGTCTTAAATATATTGATAATGGGTTGAGTGCAGAGGACTCTTGTATTTGTCTATATGTATTTTGTGGTCACAGCCTCATTGCACTTTCCCTTGTTTGTTATATATATGTGCCTTACTTTTAAAGTGATGCTGACACTACAAAACTACTCTTCAAATAATTACCTATAGTTCATGCTGATCATTTTTCACCGATAGGCCTGCTTTTGTAAACCATTGTAACTTGAAAGGGATCCTGTCATGGGAAAACATGTTTTTTTCAAAACGCATCAGTTAATAGTGCTGCTCCAGCAGAATTCTGCACTGAAATCCATTTCTCAAAAGAGCAAACAGATTTTTTTATATTCAATTTTGAAATCTGACATGGGGCTAGACATTTTGTCAATTTCCCAGCTGCCCCTGGTCATGTGACTAATGGATTATCTATGCTAATGGATTATCGCTGCGCAAATACACAAGCCCCCTTGTAGAAGAACACGAGGTATCAGATAGGTAATGTAAAAGCATCAGGCAAATACTTAATGGCAAAATTATAAATGGCATGCAAAGACAATATTTTGTCAAAAATGGTTTCATTTCTGGTGTCAGTATCTCTTTAAAGTGCCCTTTTGCTACCTGCTGATTTGTTGATATGGAGTTAGAGCAATTTTGCACTTGTTATTTCATTCAGCCTGCATCCTTTAATGGTTTTACTCATGCAATTAAACATGAATTATGCATTGGTATGAGCAAAGTCCCTCATAAATCAACCAAATTTGTAACATTAAAAGGTTTCTGAACATGTATTCAAATCATGGTAAATTGCAAAATATCAAATTACTGAAACTACCAAATAAATATGAGGAAGAAATATTATCATAAACTGTCCTTCACAAATGCAAAAATACATTTGCATGGAAACTGATTAGTTGTAGGGTGCATTCATTTTAGAGTGATTTATTAAGCTTTCACAGAGAAAGGCTGCTTAAAATGCATAAAGAGCAGTGAACAGTAAACAACCATGTCTTAGTTTGAAAATAACAGGACCCACATGCTGTGCATGGAAATTGCCCTTAACAGAATAACCTATTGTCTAACACAAGAAAGCCAAAGGTTGCTTGTAATCAAATTTGAAGTTCCACTTATTTATAAAAACAACAATTCCCATGAATATCTGTTGTCACTATGGATTTCTGATTACATTCATTGAAATCTGTTTTTCAGTCATTTAAACTGACATTTTTATAAATCCAATGCAACCACATGAACTAATGATTCTAAACTGAATTGCTCACTCTGTGAAAAATTAAAAATAGTAACCTATGTTTTTATCGAGAGACTACAAATTACCATAATGCATACAAAAGACCTATATGAATAGGTAATAAAAGGAGAACATACAATTTTCTACATCAACTTTGTAAAAATAGTGGTTCAGTTAACTATTTATCTTGTAAAAACAAAGCTGCTTCCAATAACTATGTACTTTAGAAATGTAATCACATGCAAGAGTGACAAATAAGGCATTATTATTAAGTTAATTAAAACAGAATTCATACACCCAAGAACTAAAAATAACAGGGTTTTTTGTGTACATGCAAAAGAATATTATATCACTATGGGATATTTATAGTAACTGAACCATGTTCTGCAAGAATGGACTTCAAATGCATGTCTCAATTAAATTCAGCTTTATTACGCATTGATTTATAAACTATAAAACTACTAACATTTCAACAACTTTGCAAACTTAAAGATAATTTAAATTTGTCAATGGTGGTTGCAAATATGGCCTTGGGGGCACCAATGAAAACTGTGACTACATCCTATTGAAAAGGAAGGGTTTAGGTATGAAATTTAACTAAAGGGCTAGAAAGTCATGCTTAAATGTCGCTGTAAAAACCTGCAGCATGTTTGTTTCCATTTAAACCTTGGTTAAGAGTCTAACCAGGAGAGAGAAAAACACTGGTACCATTCCTGAAAAGAGTAGATATACAAAATACGTTACTGAGAAACTCTTCTATTTTTGACTTTTTAACTGTGAGACAAATTTGCTTCCATCAAGTTCTATATTGTATTCCTAGTCAGTAATTGATTATCTTTGAGTGGAACTTATCTCTATTGACTTCCTTAAAGCCTTTTAGTGGTAATTGAAACTTCCAAACAAAGCATGAAATGTTGACTTACAAATGAGCTCTTCCTTTAGTTGGCTTCATATATTGTCAGATAAAGGGAACAATGGCCACCTTCTTGCACCAGGCTGTTTGTCTGGTGAGTATTCCTCAGTGCAAGTGTTGGTAATGTGTGGGTATTTATTGTATTTCTATAAAGTCCTAATAAGCTCCATGGGTGAGAGTGAAACCCTTTGCTTTTTCACACTGTGCTCAGGACCCTTAAACTTCATGGGGTCAAGACAGAAGAAAGCGTAATTGACCATGAGGTCTAGATTAATAGACCCTACATTAACACTCTAGCAAGAATGTCACACAATGCAACTTTTGGCGCAGCAATGAATGAAGCCTTTGTTATAGTGACATCATTTAGCAGTGAAATCTTGATGTCACCATGGTAAACCTCTAAAAATGTCAAGACTGTGATATATTTATCGGGTGTCCCTGCGTTATGCGTTATAATTTGGAATTAGTTGTGGCATTTAGGTCCACTTTGTTATTTATTGATACTTTAGGTTCAGATGCTATTTATATTGTTTAAATATATGTCTATGTAATTATTTATTAGCATAAAATCCGGCACTCATATCCATGCCAGGGTGCACTATCCTGTCAATCACATTGCAGCTGTTTTGAATAGAAGACTCTGAAGAGATATAATGTAGGTTGTTTGTGTGTGGAAATGTAAATTTAAATATATATATATATATATATATATATTTACATAAGCATGTCTACACTTAAAGGACCAGTAACATAAATTTGTTTTTAAAAAAAAAAACTTGTTTGTATAGAACGAAAAAAAAACACCAAGCCATATGTAACCTTAAAATAGCAAAGTCTTTATTAAAAAATAACTTACCAAAACTCTACTTGTGCTCCTCTTCATAAAAGGCGACACGGCAACGATCCATAGTGCGGCGCTCGATTTCTCCTCCATGGCTATCTCCTATAGAAGGCGGGGAGGAGAAATCAAGCTCCGCATGATGGATCAATGCCATGTCGCCTTTTCTGAAGAGGAGCGCATGCGGAATTTTGGTAAGTTATTTTTTAAAGTTACACATGGCTTGGTGGTTTTTTTTTTTTTCGTTCTATAGAAAAAAAAATTGACGTTACTGGTCCTTTAATTTGTTTGCGTTTTCTGGCATCAATTCCTTTTTTATTTATACAAGTGCATCATAGGATGAACTTAGACAGATTATAATTTACACTCAAGTCAAAAACTGAAAATACAGTGGTAGGGTAAGCAATTAACAATGGCCAGTTTTGCAGATATAGTAAAGATTTATTTTTTTAATTCTAATTCAAACAATACACCCCAGTGAAGAGCCTCAAATCTTTAGGATGATTATTAAATGTACATTTTACAGACTGATAGGATAAAAAATATTGTGCAAAGAATTGGATGGTACTTAGGCTATGGACACAGGCTTTTTTCAGAGGCTGATCAGCAGCTGTTTTCAGCCTGAGTAATTTTTGCAGGCTTAGAGAAGCAGATCTGCTCAGTGCACCTGCTCCATTGATTTGAATCTGACCAGCCTGTGTGCGGTCACACACAGACTGACATCAGCCCAAATACGCAGATGACAACAGCCGCTAAAAACAGCCTGTGTCCAAAGCCTTACTTAATGTTTCATATTGTTCAGTTGCCATAAGGGCAAGGCCAGACGGGGCGTTTTTACGTTGTGTTTTTAAAAAAGAACAGCCAGGCGTAAATACGCATAAACTGCGCTACCACTGAAACTAATGGAAAACGCACAATGGCAATTCACACAGGGCGCTTGCGAGCTGAAATCCGCCACAGGACGCCAGTATTGCTGTTTTTTAGCAGAGACGCCAATACATCAGGTAACTACCAGATCAATAGACTCTATGGGATCTGCACGTTTGAAACCACACTTTGTGTAAATACGCAGCGTATTTTAAATATGGCGTCCAAATTCTCAATGAGAACAATGAGAAGTGCATGTTGGGAAAAGAATCCTACGTGCTGAAAAACGCATGTTGGCGGTCGCAGGTGGTTTCAGTGGTGTATTTACGCCTGGCTGTTCTTTTTTAAAAACGCAACGTAAAAATGCCATGTCTGGCCTTGCCCAAAGAGAAAAAAATCTACATATTATAGATAAATCCATAGCCTCTCAATAATCACCTTAATTACTTATATTATAAGACTTGCTTTTTCCTCAGACAAGATTTGCTACTTGTCAGAGTATTTCTTTATGCAAAAAGATGCTGCCTCCACAAGGACTAATTGTAATGTGCTTATTTTAAACAATGAATGTAGATTTCATAGAGGCTTCAACCCTCGCCAGTCCCCCGCCTTTGCTGGTACCCCCCTGCAGGCCTCCCGCCTCAGTCGCAACCCCCCTCCAGGACCACACGCGAACCTGTCCTGTAGTTGTAGCTGCAATCAGGGGTGGAGAGGGGTGAGATGGATCAGTGGGCAGCATGGGAAGTAGACAGGTGTGGGTCTGGGTTGGCAGGGGCCACAAGGACCGGGGCCCACCGGATTTTAACCCAGTGCCCAACCAGCCCAGTCTGACCCTGATTTCATACATTGAAATTGGGGGAAATTCTCTGTCCCTTGCCGCCTGTGGCAGCTCCCGTAATGCTGCCCCCCCTCGCACCCCAGCACTTCTAGTGCAGCAGCAGGTTCAGGGGGGCCACAACGCTTATGCAAATCACGCTCTCTGCACTAGTAGAGCCAAATGTCTGGGTTAGATATTTGGCTCTTAAAGTTACCAGCAGAGGACCTGGGTGAATATAGTACTAGTGAATGTTATTTGCAACCTGTACACTCAAACAGATACACATTTAATGCCCTGTGCTTTAATACATCCACATTTACATTTTTATTTATTGTATATAAGTTCTTTTAAAAATACCAGACCATTTTTGAACCATTTTTTTTATTCTCTTTAGGGATATTTCTGGGGTAAAATTTAATTGTACCTTGGAAAATGAAATAGGAGTTAAAGGAACAGGAGGGGGCCATAATGTGGCCAAGGTGGGTTTAGGTGCATAGCAGAAAGTAGTAACACCAACCTGACATGTGGTTTCAATGTGTGCAGTTTTCTGGGGAGGTCGCAACCCAGGAGCCACTTGTTCACCCCTTTGCACATTGCCATGGGAAAGGCTAATGGAAAATGTTCCCCCTGCTACTGTCTGGGTTAAATGTACCACTGAAGGCATGTGCCCACCTTGTTGCCTAGGAGCAGGGGGAATTGTGAATGTGGATCAGCATCTGTAAGAGCTAGTGATCTGAAACTGCTGCAGCTATTGAATAATCTATATTATAGCATTTCAGATTCTTTAGCCACAGATCGGAGGTTCTATGATCTGTTAATACACAAAGCAGGTACAGTAACTCTACTATAACTATGTCATACACCAATCAATGTGTACCTTCTGGGCTGATAGGTTATATGGTCCCTTCCTAGCAGTGACATAGGAGACAGTAGCAACCAGGACCTACAGATATAAATGGCATAACTTTGAAGAGGAAATAAATACTTTGTATGTAAGTAAAGGTGACCATGCATTGAAAGGTCTGCTTGTTTGGTGATATCTTTTCCTGATATGCCTTCCTTGAGATGGGCAAAGGCCCTCACTCCAACAGGTAGTTTCAAACCTGCCTGTTCAACATCTGGCTGATTTTGACCCAGATATTAGTTGGGTAGGCTCATGAGAGGTATCTATACACAGGTTGATAAGCTGTCAATTTAGTCCGTTGCCAGTTTTCATGGGCCCATGTGTGGCCACATTTACTTGTAAATTTTCTCAAAGCTCACTATTTTTGCCTAACAAACCTTTCTAAAAGCAAAAGGGCACAGTTTAGCTAGAATTGGCTAGAAACAGTGATCCTTTAAAGATCCTAGCCCATATTGACAAAGTACTGACAATTAAATAAGCAAGAAATATAAATGTGATTGTTTTTTCTTTTTGAGGCATTATCTCCATAAAAAACGGAGTCAACAAAATAAAGGTAAATAAATAAGTTTACATTTAACAGTAGTCTGCAGTGCATATAAAAGTGTTAGCAGTTATTTCTCCACCAGAGGGCAAAATGGGCCTATATATTCAGCTATACAGTGTACACCGTTGTGTGGATATCCATGCGGAATGAATAATTGGTGACAGTTTCAATCCCTTTGTTTCTTTTGTACTAAGTGTGTTTAACTTCAGATATTTAAATAATGTTTCACAAAACATTTGTAGTAATCTATGAATGTGCCACATTCCTATTGGTTCTATATTTTGTACTTCTATTACTTTCAGAAAAGAAAAACACTCAGAGTAAGGGAGAAATTAATGACAGGGAGTCCTCAAGTTACATACATATGACTTATATACAACTCATACTGACAAACAGAGACTATTACAGTAATGTACTGTGGATTGCTTGGCCTTTATTAACATTTAGATTTAATTGACCACCTGCCCCAATACCCTCTGGCATGTGTTGTCTACTGCAGAGCACAGAAAGGTAAAAATAAATATGTACAGAAAGGTAAATATATATATATGCACAGAAAGCTAAAAATAATATGCACAGAAAGGTAAAAATAAATACTGTTAAGACAAACATCTGTCTTGTTGCATTTAATAAGTAAATGTATATGTTTCAACTTACATACAAATTCAACTTCAGAACAAACCTTCAGACCCTATCTCATATGTAACCTGGGGACTGCCTGTATATAAACTGTGGAATCCAGAGGATGTGTTCAAATTTCTTTTTAGTTTATTGACACTTTCCTTAGTGTTAAAAAAATGCTTAGAGATGTTTAATGTACTGCCGCATTTTTCAGCTCTCAATGGGGTTACATTCCTTTCTTTAATATGAGGTGTTAGGGCTCAGAGGTAGAACAAATTAGTGGGGGCTTAATGAACTTGGAAAAGCTCTTTATTAAGGTGTAAATAATTGTTACATCTTAGAAAAAGCTTTAAAATCAAACAGTGTCTGTATACTTTTTTTTTATACCGCTTAGTAATAAAAATACTTAAAGTTAAGATGGCAATACATGGGCACATTTAGGCTGCCGATTGAGCCCACTAAGGAGGATTTAGCATCTTATCTGCCCATGTATAATCCTACCTCCAACTTCTTCCAAGAGCGGGTTGGTTTGAAAATCCTGTTTGGCAAGGATTACATTTATCTTTTTTTTATGCTGTGCATGCCCAAGTGCATAACCGTACATGTGTCAATGTTGAATCTAGGGATGCAAAAAATACAGAATCGAATTTTCAGGATTGGGGTGGATTAGATTTATGTTGAGCTAATCTTTTTATCACAAATCCAAAAATGCAATTTAGGATTTAGATTTGGTTTAGCATTCAGACAAAGCTTTTATGGTGAATTCTCTAATAATTTTGATTCAAAACTGTATGGAATGTCTAGTTAAATGTGGCATTCTGTCTGGGGAAAAAACTGCTCTGATGACATGAGTTAAAAAACTTAAATGCCCTGCACAGAGCTTTGACCTTAACTGAAATGAACAGCTGTGAGTGGCATGCAGGGGATGCTTCTGACTGAGGCAGCAGCCCAGATACTTCCCCACCCCAATTTTGCATAGGAGGTGATCACAGTGACCAAAAATGTCCACTTTAGGGTGGTGGCATACATGGTGATTCCGGGGAGATTAGTGGACCAGCGACAAATCTCCTCATTTTCGGGCGACTAATCTCCCTATTAGTGCCGGTGGGATGGCACTCAGATTGCTTCAGTTTTCCAAAGTCACCCTGAAGTTTCCTTGAAGTTTCCACTCCTTTACAATTGTTAGGTGCATGAGTACATGCAAAAAATCTATTTCTATATATATTTGCACCTGCTCATGCATATTGTGCAACGGTGCATTCAGTGCTGTATTGTTGTATATAGGGCCACTGGGGCAACCGCCTGGGGACACCCCCACACGAATCAGAAGCTCCCGTTTCACCAAATGCCACATAACCCTCGCTGTACACTGCATACCAAAATTCCTCCTTGTGGACGCTATCATGGCATGGGACAGCACTGGTGCCTGCAGTTCCAGGTGGGGGAACAGCACTGGGTTGGCCAACATGGGGCCAGTCCAACCCTAGTTGCAAATTGCTCCAGACAAGAGAGCCCAGACTTCTAACACCTACCTTACTAGTAAGTAAGTGTACTGTGCCTATAGGCACTCCCAGAAGTGCAGGATGAATTATGTGTTTGTGACACTGCAATCTCAATGCCTTGAACAACTCAAATTCAATTTAATGTCTGCTTGTTTATTTAGCACAGTTAGTAATTGAACCCTACATTTTGTATTTTTGGTTTCTGTTTTTTTCTCAGTGGCAAAATTACATGGCATTGCCCTAGAGACAAGGGCTAACAAAGCTGTGAAATCCTCGACAATAAAACCCTACAATGTGAATCATTTTATTTGAGCTTTAAACCATGCACTCCACATTGACAAGGATGTGGGTGTATTTAGTAATGGATGGAGACATTATACCCCAAAGGAATAAGTGGGTAGCTATGGCTTGGACTAGATTGTTTTTCTACATTAATTGTAATTATTCCACTCCCACTATTAAGAAGTTAGGCATCCTTAGGTGGAACATTGTGACATGTGTACTGTCTTGCTGCAAAATTTTGCATTTCAATAAACCGTTACTATTTTTAGTCAGTATGTCTTCTACAAGGTACATTTTAGAAATGTTTAATAGTTCAAATGCATATGGCCAAAAAAATATATTTAAAAGCCGACGGCTTAATATTTAGATGTGGAAAGAGGCCTCCAGCTAAGTTCGACACCTGCAGAGAAACAGTGACTTTGCATTTGTTGGCCTGTGTGCTTCAAAGATGTTCTTTTGCCAGTGTGGCAAATGCAAAGGGGAAATTAATGTAGGGCTGCAGCAGCCAGTCCCTGCCCCTGGGGGTTTCCGGAGAGGGGCATCCTGTCAGTGGCTGGGCTGCTAGCTTCTCTCCCCAAGTCTCCTGGGAACTCTGCCTTGGGCTTCTGTGGCTGGTTCCTCCACCAGGGATTTTAGGAAATGGGCAACTCCTGGTGGTGATGGAGAGCATGTGCTGCCGGCTTCTCTACCCAAGCCTCCAGGGAAGCTGGGGGGACACCCATCATGTAACCAACTGTACACTCAAAACTGCACTCCTCCAGCTGCTGCTTGGTGGGCCAATGAAGTACCAGGAGACGTGGGATGCCTTTTTCCAGGTGTGGGCTTGCCAGTGCCACACTAACCAGGAAGGGCTGTGTAAAAGGTTTATTCCTTTGTAAATATGTTGTGTGGTTTTGTATTGAAATAGTTAAACAGGCAGCTAAGAAAACACTAAGTTTAAATAGGGGTTTCCATTGGGATACAAACTGGAAGAACAAGTTGGTCTTGTTTTGTTTTTGCATTCAGATTTCAAAAGATCTGTTACGGATTAAAGCATCTGACTGCTTTGCATTTTGTGGCAATGCATCTAAAGTAAAAGTATAACATTTGCTTAATATAGTAGTGTGTCATGACTATTGATGAAGCTCTATGTCTACTAATCAAAAATGCTGCAGTTATGATTTATAAAAAGTCATTATTTTTGCCTGAAATAGGGAAAACAAAGGTCATTATTTATATTAATTATATTAGGTGAGTATAATTGTGTAAAAGTAGAGTATGTTATTTGGCACTTCTTAGGGGTTATTTATTTAGGTTCGAGTTGTGTTTTCCATGAAAATTTGAGTTTTCAGTTGATTTTTTGGTTAAAATTTACATTTTCAGGTTAAAAAAAACTTGAATTTTTGAGTTTTATTATACCCCGTTCCGGGAAATAGCGCAGATCCAAAATTACACCATCTTTCTATAAACTGGATCGCCATACTTTGTCTTCTAATTAATTATTTGAACATTAAATAAACCCATTAGGGTTGTTTTGCCACCAATATGGATTCATGCAGCTTAGTTAACTACAAGTATAAGATACTGTTTTATTATCACAGGTAAAAATGAAATATGTTTTATAATTTTGGATTATTTGATAAAAAAGGAGTATATGGGAGATTAAATGTAATACAGAGCTTTCTGGATAATGAGTTTCCGGATAAGGGGTTCCCATACTTAAATTTGCAAATGGTTATTCATACCTCTATGTATCACAAGATAGCTCACATCTCATCTCAGGAGCCCCCCACTCCAGTCATAAAAATGATATTTATAATTAATTTGGTATAAATACCCTACATATATATTATAGACAGTCTTCTGCTTGGGCTTTGTCCTTATAAAGATTTGCCATTCCTGGAGATTATGGGGTTAATATTTTGTGAAAAGGTACATGATACACTGTTTAGTACAAACAGCTTTTTCCCTACTGAATTAAAAGAAAATAATACCCCTGAACAATGAAGGTCTTTATAAAAATATATTGAATAAAACCACAGTTTATATTGTGGTAGAGTGACTAGGAAAAGGTGTAAAAAGGTCATTCTAGCCTTTAGAAGCATGCATGTGGTATCCCTGATTGAGATGTGTGTGTTGGATCTCATGCATAGGAAAGAAAACATGAGGAGACTTATAGAAATCCCTTTAAGATAGAATTTCTATAAGGGTTTCAATGTGCTCACCCCTAAGGGTTGAAGCAGAGAGGGGGGATATGTGGTAGAGTTACTAGGAAAAGGTGGGAAAAGGTCACTTTAGCCTTTAGTTTCTCCCCAGGTACAGAGATAGGCTCCAGGAAGGGAGTTATTAAACAGAGAATCAGCGCTCTGTTTAAAGACTTTAGTAGCCATCGACTCCATTCCACAGATCCAGTCCAGAGATTGGAATTCACCTTCCCCAGAAAAGCTGTCCTGTTGAAAGACTATTTAAAGTTAATTAGAATGGGAGAGTGTGTCTCTCAGCAGGACACAGCAGGTAGGAGACCTGGATGTGTGAGGAACTCCCAGAGGCGCTGTGGGTGCTGTCTATGTCTGCCTGAAGCAGAAAGTGACCGGGGCCGTGAGTTGGTCAAGCTTGAGGCAACGTGAGTGAAGGAAGCCAGAAAGCTGAAATCTTACAGGAAAGAGTCCTGTGGTGTACAGGGGTGAGCCAAACTATTTGTGCTGGTTGTCCACAAGAGGCCCAGTCTAGTCAGGGACTGCTTCAAAGTGTGAAGGTAGTGCCCAGTGGTCAAGGTTTTTATTTTATGATTTATGTTTGTTTGCCACAATGATCACCCCTGTGCATCATTGACTGTGTTTGTTTAAAAGTGGGAAAATAAACCTGTGTTTTCCTTAAAGAAGCCTGTGTGCCCCTGTCATTCTGCATCTTATGCTACCTGCCTACCAAACGCTAATTCCCCCAAAAAGTGCATGTACAGGCCAGTGGCATGTCACAATATAAACAAGCTGCTGTGTAGCCATGGAGGCAGCCATTCAAAGCTGAAAAAAGAGAAAAGGCACAGGATACACCACAGATAGCAGATAAGCTCTGTAGTATACAATGGCATTCTTCAGAAAGTATCTGTTATCTACTTTGTATCCTGTGCTTTGAATGACTGCCCCAATAGCTACACAGAAACTTGTTTATATAATCTATATTTGTGTTTCTATAGCAACCATTTTACCAACGCAGGGCAACAGTACATTATATTGTCATTCCTTTAAACCACTTTAATTTTTTGGTGTTACTGTTACTTTAATATTAGATAAAAGTGAAAAAGGATCTTTTTTGTTACTGAAACAGGTTGGACTGCATTGCAAAGCTCTGAACTGTAACTATAGTCACACAAAGTGGAGTATAAAGAAAATGCAGCTAAAAAAAATCTACAGCATTACGATGTTAAGTGTAAAAGGAATTTTGTACTTAGGTACTGTATTACGTAAAGGGGTGGTTAACCTTTAAGTTAACTTTTAGAATGTTATAGAATGTATCATTCTTAGCAACTTTTTTAATCGATCTTCATTTTTTTAAATTTCTTATCGTATTTGAATTATTTGCCTTCTTCTGTCTCTTTCCAGCATTCAAAATCTAAAAAGCAAATGCTTTGTGAAGCTACAATGTTATTGCTACTTTTATTAGCTTTCTTTTCAGACACACTACTATTCACATTCCAGTCTTAAACCCCTGACTGGTTGCTAGAGTAATTTGGACCAATTGCAAATTGTCTCTGAATATTAAGCTCTACGTTATACTAAAAAAATAATTTTAAGGTTTTAAAGGGCACCTGTCAGCTGAAATAGTCTCCCCCACCAGAGGTGTGGCCTAATTGAGCCCCCACTCCTGTTGGAGGAAACAATAGTTCAAAAGAAAAAAAAATCAGCAATGTTGGGAGCATTAGTGTGATCAGTGGTTTGCTGCACACTCATGATGCGCATGCATGTGCTCCAACATGGCCATCTGCACCAGGAGCTCCCTCCAGGGCAGGCAGCCTAGCACTGGAAGGGGCAATTTTTTATTTTTCCTCTTTAAAAACCAATTTCAGCTGACAGGTGCCCTTTTATAACTGATATTAATTGATTCAGCTGATGTAACAAGAAAATTCTTTGTAGACAGTAAATGGCAAAAACTGTGACCAGTATAGGTGCAGTGCTCTTATATGTGCTGTTGTGGCTACAACACATACGTAATGTGAGCTGGTGATTAGAGAGTCAATAGAAAAGAGTAAATGTTCCAGTCCATTTCATGCAATAGAGCTGACTTTCCAGGGAGTGTCTCACCTGGGAAGGTCTATATGTTTGCCAGGTGAGTAGACTTGTGCGCAAACAGCATGTGATCTGAAGCCAGAGAGCTAACTGTACATTACAGAAGTTCTGTTGAATACGGGCAGGGATGCTCTCAGTGTCTGCAGGTGAAGGAAGTCAGCGAGATTTGGAAAGGTAGAACTTTAGAGTCCCAAGGAAAAACAAAGTGCCCTGAAAGTATCCTGGAAGCCTACAACAACCTTATGTGAGTACAGGGGTTTTTCCCCAATAGTAAATGTTAATTTTGCTATGGTTAAACCACAAGTGACCAAGAGTATTCAAGTGTATTAAGAAAACATAGGTGAAGTTACAGCTATATAGTCATATTAAAAATAATCATATCATTTTATAATATAATGGTAACTATGCATGGTGGAAGTATCCTGGGAACACTAGGAAACACTATTGCCCCCCCCCTCCCGTAAGGGCCCCACAATTTGAGAACTGATGATTAGAGTCATCAGTTCCTCTTCCATACTTCCAAATAAAGTATGATTTATTTTACATTTGTAATATTTTGTAATGAACGGAAAGGTCTTGTGAATAGGGCCCTCTGATCCTATACTGGGTAACCTTTGTTTGTTAAATTATTGTAAGACCTCCCTTCATTATAAATTAATGTAAAGTGCTGTGACAGCACAATATAAGGCTATACTTGTGTGCACATACTATTTTGTAACTGTACCTTTGCATTTATAGACAAGATCATTTATAAACATTGAGCAAATCAGATGTTTCCTTCCATTGTTCTACCTGCAGCTGATTGAAAAAAAGGAATCCCTTATTTGTGCTATGGGCAAATTTGCCCAGTGTATATAAATGAGTATGTTTCTATACCCCAGGATGATCATTGATCTTATGTACAGTGCAGCTAAATAGTCAGATGCTTCATAAACATTCATGTTTTATATAATGTATAGGAGTGGGAGTTGTCAAAAAACAGGAGTAGAATCCACTAGGGGGTTCTTTTCCACAAAAGTCACTATTACATGGAGCGTGTTTAGACACAAGTATATTTTAATGAATACAGTACCTCTGAACTGTCAAGTTTTTCACGGGACAGTCCCAATTTTGACAGCTCAACCCACAGTCCCTGATTGTTACTGAAATGTCCAGATTTTATCTTTGATCTCCTGCACTGAACAGCCAGAAAAAGATACAAAGCTTCTAACTTAATAGGCTTTTGGCAGAGAGCCCAGAATACATGGCAGGTGCACTTAGATACTTTTGTAACAATTGATGATAAGCAAAATAAACTATTGTAGCAATTTAAGATAAGCAGGTATCTTGGGGAAACTGACTTGCAGCTTAAAGGGCAATTCACCTACATAAGCCGTTTCAAACACTCAACGGACGATGCCATCGCCACTACCCTGCACTTGCCACCTGGACAATAAAGACACATATGTACGTATGCTGTTCATAGACTTCAGCTCAGCATTCAATACAATCATTCCTCAGCACTTGAGTGTTAAGCTGAGCATGCTGGGCCTGAACATCTCTATCTGCAACTGGATCCTGGACTTTCTGACCAAGAGACCTCAGGTAGTCCCAATGGGAAAAAACACCTCCAGTACCATCACACTGAGCACGGGAGCTCCCCAAGGTTGTGTGCTTAGTCCACTTCTGTTCACACTGCTGACTCATGACTGTGTGGCAAGTCATGGATCCAGTCACATCATCAAGTTCGCTGATGATACAACCGTAGTAGGTCTCATCAGCAAGAACAACGAGTCAGCATATAGACAAGAGGTGAAATGGCTAACGGACTGGTGCAAATTCAACAATCTGTCTATGAATCCAAACAAAACAAAGGAAATAGTTGTTGACTTCAGGAGAACACGTGGGGATCATTCTCCACTGTACATTGACGATCTCCGGTGGAAATTGTCAAGAGCACCAAATTCCTTGGGGTACATCTGGCGGAGAACCTCTCCTGGTCCCTTAACATCAGCTCTATAGTGAAGAAAGCACAGCAGCTTCTCTACTTTCTGTGAAAGCTGAAAAAAGCCCACCTTCCACCACCCATTCTCACTATCTTCTACAGAAAGCATTTTCACTATCTTCTATTGAAAGCATTTTATGCAGCTACATTCCTACCTGGTATGGAAACTGCTCTGTATCAGATCGCAAGGTCCTGCAGCGGGTGGTGAGGACAGCGGAAAAGATCATTGGGGTCTCGCTTCCTGCCATTATGGATATTTACCACACCCGCTGTCTCCAGAAGGCTACCAGCATTGTCAGGGATAGCACCCACCCTGCACATGATCTCTTTACCCTCTTGCCATCCTGTAAAAGATACATGTCAAAGATGTCACCAGTAGATAAAATTGTCATGTGAATAGTCAGGGACACTTGACCATAACAGTTTGCAATTTCTCTTCGCTGAGATTGTACAAAACAGAAAACCCTTTAGATAAGAAGCAGCTATACTCATTTCTCAGAGTCTGACTGATTATCAGGGGCTTAGCTCTCCACTCCCCTTATCCTGTACAGCATATATCTTTATCTATTGTTGCTCAGCACCATTGACACTGATAATAGCACACCATGAGCTGCTGCCAAAACTGAGGAGGTTATATTATTTTTGCTACAGTTTTCTACCATTTCAGAAACACTTGAAGGCTGAATGGAATTTCTCTACTGGCATGCATACAGCTCCTGCAACTCCAGGTATGCCATCACTGAGCAGTCAGTGTAGTGTCACTTGGACTCATAAGAGCCAATGGGTACTTGTGGCATAAGGAATGTTGCAATTACTGTAATTTCTGAGAGACTAGAGGGAAGGAAGCTCAGTCCATAGTTTTGCACGGGTATTTCTGGGGGTTTTTTTTTTTGCAATTTATGTTATCGTTTTATTTGTGAAGTTAAATAACTTTTACAAATAACTGGTCAATAGCTGTGTATATGTTTTTCTGGATGTACTGTATACACACACTATTTATATTTGCACTGAACCTAGCTTGACCCCTCTCTAATACCCCTCCCTTGCACTTGCACAACAGGGAAAGATTCGCTCCTTTGCATTCCCTACAACAGGAGTGCCCATACTTTACTAATGTGAAATCTAGTGATGTGTCCCATTATGATCTACATCCATAAAAGCATTGTTAGCATTCTGTTCCATGGAAAATATTACTTAAATACTGACTAATAGGAAAATGCTTATTGCTTTATTTAAGAAACACCTATTTCTATACGTAACCTTAACATGATAAATATCTGAATGAAAAGCATGAAATAAGAGGGTGTTATAGACAAGATGTTGGTTGACAGAGTCTTGAGATCTACTGATCACCAGCTAAAGGTCTACTTACTGGTAGATCCTGATCTACCTTTTGGGCACCCCTGCCCTACAACCATGATAAAATAATAGTGCTACTGCTACACAACTCTCTGTACATACGCCAAGTATCCAAAACCTGTTATTGGGTGAGACTATTGATCAGAAAGGATGCAGGGGAGTTTTAGGGACTGTTAAAGGACCAGTAACATCAAAAAATTTTTTTAAAAAATTCGTTAGTACACAACGAAAAAAACCACATACACAAATTATACTTTAAAAAAGCAAAGTCTTTATTAAGAAATAACTTACAGAAACTCTGCTTCCTGTCTTCTACAGAAACGGCGAATGGGCGACCATCCATTGAACGGTGCTTGATTTCTCCTCCCTGGCTCTCTGCTGCTGGATCCTTCAGCTGACACAGTCTGTGCTTTCTGTAGTGCAGCGGCGCTTCCAGCAGGAACTTGAGGCGGATCTGTGGTGCCGGTGTTCCTATGGGCCATGTTCTCTCTCTCTCTCATTGCTCTGCATCCAGCTGACTACAAGTCCCTGCGTCCCACTGCCGGTAACGCTTTCGGAGAAGCTGCCCAGCAGATGGGACGGATGCATGGTGGGACTTGTAGTTTTGTCGGTAGCTGCGAAGCGCCAGAAAGAAACAGTTGCAGCGAGTGCGCGCAGCTGCGAGGGCTCTAGGACGCGCTACCGGTTGTCCCAGCAAACCCCCAAATACCTCCGGTCCCCCCTAAATACCTCGGCGCCCCCTTCCAAGTCTTCTTTCTCCCCTTGCCACGCAGCTGCCCTACAGGGAACTGACCCGGACTCACCTCCCTGGGGGATCTGGTAGGGCCGGAGCTGTTACAGCAGTGATAGAGAGAACATGGCCCATAGGAACACCGGCACCGCAGATCCGCCTCAAGTTCCTGCTGGAAGCGCCGCTGCACTACAGAAAGCACAGACTGTGTCAGCTGAAGGATCCAGCAGCAGAGAGCCAGGGAGGAGAAATCAAGCACCGTTCAATGGATGGTCGCCCTTTCGCCGTTTCTGTAGAAGACAGGAAGCAGAGTTTCTGTAAGTTATTGCTTAATAAAGACTTTGCTTTTTTAAAGTATAATTTGTGCATTTGTTTTTTTTTGTTGTGTACTAACGAATTTTTTACAAAAAATTTTTGATGTTACTGGTCCTTTAAAAGTAGTGAGAGCTTGACTCTGGGAATGGCAAGGGGGACATTTGAATAAGATTAGCTTGGAAGGGGCTGTGGAAATGCAAACATGGTTGTGACAGACTTGAGGGTAACTAATATTGTGGCACCTTGGCATGGGGACCTAACAAAGAAGACATCAGTAAACAGGATTTTGCATGGGGTGTTACTATTGGCAGGACAATATGATTTGTTTCAGGGGGACCCTTTACTGCAGAAACTTTTCAGCTCATCAACCTAATACTTAAACCATGTTCAATTCATTCAGAGATTTCAATGCAGTTAATTGCTGTACAGAGCTACCATGAATATAAAAGTGTATTTGTCTGAAGAAAAAAATTGGGCTAAGTACAGGGCCCCAACTTTGTATCATAGTATTTACATCCGCTTCTAAATTGTTGGGGGCCTGTTAACGTAAGCAGTAAGAAAGGTTGTGGGAAAAATGCGATTTCTGTGATTTGTTGTGTAAAAATACACTCTTGTCTCAAACCACACCCATCACACGCTAGGCTACGCCCCTGGTGTTTGGCCTCGCGATTTATATTGCGCAACCTCTGTGGTGACCCGGTCTAGGGTGGAGTCCCTTGGGGCAAAAAAAAAAAGTGGGAGTCAGACTCATACTTGTCAAAACTGCTCATTTGAAGTGAATGACACTGTACAGTGTAGGGCAATGAGCTATAATGAGTTTATCATGCGGGTAGAGGAACTGACTAGGTGTGTAGCGGGCATTATTAGTGAATTGAAGTTGTAAATTCTACTGTTTTTTCTCAATTCTGATGTGTGCAGCTTTACTTATAAAACACTTTTGTTTAAACACGTCTTCAGGTTACAGAAGTGTCGTACACATGTAGCCGAATCATTTATAATGAGCTTCGGATTGAAGGGGAAGTACGTTTGTTCTGAGTGTTGTTGCAGTAAGCAGTTATCCCATAGCTACAAGGAATACAGAACTGTTAGGGTCTTAACCCCACCCCTTTTCTACAGTAAATACCACTGTTCCAGGCAAGAAAAGAAGCGCTTAGCATAGGACTCATCTATAGCGGAGGGGAGTTCTTGAGGACACACGAACCAGCTAGGTCTTGCCCTCTGCATAGTTGTAGGCTGAACAGTAAGGTTTGGAACAAGCCATTCTTCAGTATCCCACAGTTGCGTGCTGTGTCTGTGGGGCAGAAGCGACAGGCTGTTGCGTCCGGACTTCCCGTGATTGACATTAGTCAGCCATAGTTCCTGGCGCACGGTCGCACTCTTCTTCCTTGCAACAAGTTGGGCGGGACGCTTGCAGTTGCCTGAAGTTAGGGGAAAGGACTGCTCCTCGGAGCCAACACCCTGCGACTTGTCATTGCTACAGGGAAGGCAGCTGCGCTATATAACTGCAGCCTGTTTATTTCGGTTCGAGACTCCCCTTGTTGCGGGTTCCTGCCTCACCCTTACAAGCGGCTCGGGCACTGACAGCACGCCATGGCCTCAATGAGGGACGATACCACCTTGGAGCTAGACGATGTGTCGGACGAGGATGGGGAGATGATAGGTAAGGATGGACAGGAGCTGGACTCTTGCTGGATTGCATCTACCTTTATTAAACTTCTCTTACTAATTGCCTGCAAACTATAAGCCTTGCACTGCAACACTGGAGCTGACAATTCCAAGGCTTGGTACCCGTGTGTTCCTCAGTAGTATCAGCTCGAGAGTTGTAGTTTAGCAGGAGCCGTGGCTTTGTACTGTACATTGCCAATAGCCTCTAATAAAGAAATGGTATCATTTATATAGAATCTGCTTAGGACTGGGGTTTAGCACTATGATTTGTATCTAACTACATCTAGCAGGCCACACATGGATTTCTTACAGGGCCCATATATAAAATATTCATGGTTTAAAATTAGGGGTGGTGCTTAAAAATCTCCACTGTAGTCCTTCCACCTGCATAAATGCTATAGTTTTCAGGCACAGAATTTATCTAGCCATTATGCCAGACTGATGGTGCCTAAAGTATGCCAGTATTATCCACCACCAGGCCCGGACTGGCAATCTGGGTTCAGGCAAATGCCAGAGGGGCTGCTATAAGGTCCCATAGAAAGTCAGTATTTAGTTTGCTGGTGGGGGCTGTTTGGGCTTCTGTGTGGGCTGATTGGGCATCTGTATACCTGAAATGCCTATTTTAATTCTCAGTCCGGACCTGACCACCACTGTAGATACGAACCACTGAAGCCAACACAACTTCCAGTGGCAAACTGGAATGGTGCACAAAGGCCATGAAAGCACTACTGAAGTAAAAACACTTTCAGTAGGTGAAAAAAGCAGTAGAGTAGGTAGGAGAGTATACGCAAAAGTTAACCAGTGAGTAAAAAAAATACAAAATATTTATTTACGACACATTATAAAATGCAAAAAGGAGAAAAAGAAATGACCCATCTCATTACACCTTCCCATCCATATGTTGTGAAGACTCCAATGAAGTGATTCTTAAAACTTAACTTTTAATTGAGCGATAAAAAACCATGTCTAGATAGCAATATTAAAACACTGGTTCGATAGGGGGCTGATAGACTGATAAGCAAGGGGTAGGAGGGGTGAAGTCACCTGGGAGTGACAGTTGGTTGGAGAGAGTCAAAAAATAATAGCGATTATTTGACCATTGATCATTCTGTATACCTATAAAGTCCACCAAGTATTAACCCCCAACAGGCCACCCCTTCTCCCACCTCAGGATCCCTCCCTTCAGGTGTGCGGTCGACCTGCTGAGTATAGAAGTATATAACATTGGCTACGTTGTTACTATAATTTGGCTTCAACTTTAATGTTGATATTATATTACACTTACTGGGAGAATCTAAAGCATACTCTCCTTATTAAGTATTCCTCAAATATATAGTCAGGTAGTTGCCATGACCAATAAGCGTTTTTCTCATACTGATTCTATTTTGACATCATTATGTTTTAATTCTATCGTTATACATATGATTCTGTACTCATACGGACTGTACAATGCAGGACCGCATAGGTTAATATGGACATCAAGAGTTAATTTTTTTGGTCACACTTCCCTCTATTTAATACATATCCGCTTGCTTTTGGCAACAAGGTATTGCATAATGTTTCCGATTGGCTATTTAAATTGTAGGGGACGTATTGTTGCGCTTAGCCCAGCGCATGTAGCATATTGGGTAGAAGCAATATATGATCCATGTAATGCGGCAATTATATATATAATCTTTTCTGACAGTACCTGTCAATTTTCACCTGTGACGCCCAGTATGCCTATTCGCTGCTGGGGCGCGACGCAGACTGCGGTATTGAGCTTTCTGATTGGCTCATTCAAATCCATACCGGTTGTTCCGTGGTTATAAATATAAGTGCAGTGTCGGCTCTCCCCTTATGCCTTTGATAAAGCCCGCAAACTAGCTGGTGAAACGCCCGTCAGGCGCAATTTTAGCTTTTGGTTAGGTAGGCGTCTGATAAGGACAACGTATCTATAGCTGGGGTGATCGGATCGGGAGGGGACTTTGGAGGGTGAAGGGGTTGGGCATCGGACGATCCGTGGGGTAGAGAATTCGCTACCAACATCCTGATATCCCTGGTTACCTAACAACCGTTTGGAATTTAGGCTTCTATACCGCAATTACTCAGCAGGTCGACCACACACCTGAAGGGAGGGATCCTGAGGTGGGAGAAGGGGTGGCCTGTTGGGGGTTAATACTTGGTGGACTTTATAGGTATACAGAATGATCAATGGTCAAATAATCGCTATTATTTTTTGACTCTCTCCAACCAACCGTCACTCCCAGGTGACTTCACCCCTCCTACCCCTTGCTTATCAGTCTATCAGCCCCCTATCGAACCAGTGTTTTAATATTGCTATCTAGACATGGCTTTTTATCGCTCAATTAAAAGTTAAGTTTTAAGAATCACTTCATTGGAGTCTTCACAACATATGGATGGGAAGGTGCAATGAGATGGGTCATTTCTCTTTCTCCTTTTTGTATTATTAATTATTATTTGACCCTGCACACCGTCCTTTGCGTCGGATGGATGGTGCTCCCCAACCTCTAACTTATTACACATTATAAAATGGCCTAACACGCTTCATGCCTGTTGGGGCACATATATATATATATATATATATATATATATATATATATATATATATATATACGAATTTGAAAAAGTTATTTGTTTGCCTGGGTGCACAATCAACAAGTCATCTTCATCCATCCAGAAAAGATAAGCACTCTCAGGTCTCAAAACTATGGAAAAAGTTTTATTGTTTAAAACAGCTGAGGACTAAAATGTACCTTTTAAATTATACAAAGGATCCCAGTGTGCACCTTACCCTATTTATACATTGCATTTACTACCCCCCCCCCCCACCCACCACCAAACCTGGAGGAAACTGTGGTCTAGGCCCATTGTCACTGTTTCTACTGCCAAAACAACCAAACCGGTAAATGTAGCTGGGAGTGTTTTCCCAGGAACAGTGTGTTGTTTCATCATCAACACTTGTCTATGGGAAAAAACAGAGCTCCTCTGGTTTATGCAAGCTGTGACTAAGACTTTGTCAAAAGGTGAAACAGCTGTACTTTTAGCAATGTGTTCCGTCTAATCCCTGAATAAAAAAAACCTCAAAATACAGCAAATTTTTTGACCCTTGCTATTCTTTGGACTGCTCGTTCAATAGTCAGAACCATGCAGCAGAAGACAATTGACTTAACAGGCCTGTGAAGAAACCATGTTTTTTTCCCCAAAAACATCAGTTAATAGTGCTACTCCAGCAGACTTCTGCACTGAAATCCATTTTTCAAAAGAGCAAAATTATTATTTTTTTTATATTTAATTTTGAAATCTGACATGGATCTAGACATATTGTCAGTTTCCCAGCTTCCCCCAGTCACGTGACTTGTGCTCTGATAAACGTCAATCATTCTTTACTGCTGTACTTTAAGTTGTCCCACTATGACCCCATTCAGTTACATTGAGTAGGAGAAACAATAGCCTGTCAGAAAGCAGTTCCATAGTGCAGCACTGGCTCTTTCTGAAAGCACATGACTAGGTGAAATGAACTGAGATGGCTGCCTCCACACCTATATTACAAAAAAAATACACTTGGATAAGGAATGAAATTTTATATGGTAGAGTGAATTATTTAGTGTAAACAGTGTAATTTAGGAATAACAACTACCATAAAAATCATGACAGAATCCTTTTAAGTGGAGTCATGGCTGCTACATTGTTTCACCAGTCATAATCAGCAGTGCAGAACGTGACTGACAAATACTGATCCCGAGTAACATATTTGCAGTTTAAATACTACAGCAATTAACTATTCAGAATGGGGCTTTTAATTATCTGGGTTTAAAGACATTGGGTGCCAACTCTTATCTGGCACACCCCCTTCTGTGTGGTCCCAGGGTGTCCAAGTTGGGGTCCTGAAAGATGCATAAATTCAGAGAAGGCTCAATGAGACTTAACTGCAACATAAAACATCTTGGTACTGTCTATTTTGTGTCAAGAACTTGGCATGGGCCAGTAGCAGAAATCTGCATCTTGGTGCTAGCATCTAGATTAACATAGTGAAGAAATGCATCCAGCAGACATTCCATGTATACAATTATGTTTATCTTGCTACCCATGTGTGTCATTTGATGGTATGTTAAAACATTTTAATGACAACACTATTTCAGTTTTATTTAATCATTTGTAACTATAGCTTCTATAGATTTAAATTTGCAAATAGAAACAATCCTGAAAATACTGTATATCAATAGCGCTAGCAGGGAATTCCAACATTTTGTGTGGTGACTGGATTGAGACTTCATGACCCAAAAGTAAAGTTTATTATCCTGGAAAACAAATGTGTTTTGGTAGCTATAACTGCTTTTGATGTACTAATCATTTCCTGCAGCACACAGCACTGTTTTTTAGCTAATATCACAACTGACTGCATGCCAACTCTAATGGTAGATAAACAGAGTAACTGCTTCAGTGTTGAGAAAAAAAGTTGTGCTTTAATACATTTAAAAAAAAAAAAAAAAGCAGATGTCACATGATTAGAATCCACTGGCTAGTATTTGCAGAATAAATTTCAAGTAAGTCTTTAGTCATGCATGGTGCAGATATGGTGCTTTAGCAGATTATATTTAGTCATTGGGGTTGTCTAACCAGCATTGACTAAATATAGAACCATACAAACCCTTGTTATGCATGATTTTATTAGTATAAACCTATTTTCTAGCAGGTTTCTCTCCTCATTATGGTTGTTTTTGCAAACTCAGACCTACCTCTATTTAGTAAAATAAGACACCTTTAGTAATGTAATATTTTGGGAAGACTACGGATAAGCCCATTTGGGAGGGATAGAAAGGTGTATCCTATTCCTGGAAGTGCTGTTTACTTAAAGGGACAGTATGCACCCCTTTTTAACACACGCTCAATGAATAGGGCATGTGCTGTACATACTCTTTGCCTGTTCTTTTAATTAAAAATATGTATGGTTTATGTTATCTCTGGCACTCTACAAGAAGCCAATTTTGATGTAGGGTTAATGTAACCTTCTCCTGTGACTGCACATGAAGCCACTGCATCGGCTCAGGGGCAGGTATAATGAGCTGATTTCTACACTGCAATGTAAACTCGCACGTTTCACAGGAGAAGGCTGATGCCAACAAAGGGGCTGATTCTCATGCTTTTATTAGCAGGGCAAGAATCAGCCACATGTTGCATTAGCGTTAGCATTTTCTGATCCCTCAAAACTTCAAAGGATCTAGTAAAACGAATAACCAGCCCAACAATAAGCCCCTGATAATGAGCTGCTCAAAGGCTGCTGCTTAGAGAAGAGAGGGGTTGTATCTGCCAGTACCACAGCCTGATAGTTCCACAACTTTACTGTAAAAACCCTTTTTGCATCTTAAAGTGGAACCTCCTTTTTCTAATCTGACGTTTGCTGGAAGGACCTACTGTTAAATAAAGTGTCAGAGAGTTTATTGTATGGTCCCTTTATATATTTATACAAAGGAAGCATACCCTCCCCCTTAAGCTTCCAAAAGGAATTAGATTTGTACTAACTTGAATAGTACTAACTTGAATCTGTTTAACTTATGAAAAAAGGAAAGTTACTTATAATTACATTTCCTTTAATTATGTAAAATGTTATTTTTTAGTTAAGATTCAAATTAGTGATAAAAGGTTAGAATTGCTGTTTTGCAGTTCTGGCGCCCCATCCGGGGCATCTGCAAAGACTTGGTATGTTCTTCCCACAAAAACACACAGGCTGGTATATTGATGGCTAATTAAATCGACCATAGAGCTTTTAAATGTGATAAGGCCTTTAATTATAAACACACTTGCGGAGGGACTGATGTGAATTATGTAAAATAATAATGATGTTGAAGACCTAATGACACAGAGTAGTCCTAAGTGTTCTGTTATGGGAAACCTCCCTTTATCAGGTGAACAGAATTACGATGTGATGCTTGTTGTTAACTTATGACTTACACAAAGCACTGCAGTATATTACAGAACTATATGCATAAAGCAAAATAATACTGTTAGACAAGCCCTGTGGTGTGAAATGCAACACTCAGCTCACCAACAGCCCACCTGCCTTACTAGCCACAACCTGTGTGCTGGATAACAGCTGCAGTACCCCATTCAGCAAGTTACAGTTTTCCACTGGAGTGTTTCTGTGAGCTAGATTTGTTGTCCATCTGACTTTATTTTAAAGCCGTTATTTTCAAAATGAAAGGAGAATAAACAGCCTGAGAAGAACCCCAGCTAGGTTCACATTTTAATATTTTGCCCAATTTACTAGTCTGATCTTAGTCCAAGGCAGAGGGCACACAAGACACAGGCTCTACTCTACTACTATAATCCCCCTATGTTTTAGTTATTATGCATTAGTTAATGTGTATATTTTATATTAGCAGTATTAATTGCACTTGAGGAAAATAATTTATTTGATATTTTGGCAGTAAAATTAAATGCGGCATTAGGGATGTGCGCAGATTGACTAATGTTTTTTGTTTTCTCTATATAATTCATGATCATTGCATTCTGCTATGAAAAAACTAAGCAAGTGATAAATCACCTTCTGAGCAAAAGTTGTGTAACACAGGATACATTGTTTGAACTCCCTATTTACCATGCATCCTTTCTTTCTAATAAGAAGTCCCATGCCATCTTTTGAATCTTACCTCCTACAAATCAAATAAAATAATCTTCCAGTTTGTATAGCCAAGCAAACACACAGCATGTCTATAGAGCCAAAATGGTTCCTCAAAGAGAGTAATTAGCTAAAAATTTAGCACAGTGCCTCATCTTCAGAGTATACTTAACCCACTTCTAAAGTAATGTCACGTAAGGAATTATCTCAAATGTAGTGCAGTTTATTACAGAAGGTACCACCAAAATTCTCTCATCATACAGTATTGCATATCGACTGCTGAAGCTCTGTTAATTGGCCTTCGCTTCCAGAGACCACCTCTCCTGTCCACTATGAATGCTGCTGCTAGGCTTATACACCTCGGTAACCGCTCCTCCTCTGCTCTGACTGTCCCTGCACTGGCTTCCACTACCTTTCAGAATAAGATCCAACCAGTTCACACCACCCTACATCTCTGAACTTTTCTGCATTTGTGTTTAATGGATCCTTATTATTTTTAAAGAATAATATAGTAATAAAGCTTGGCTCTGCAGTGATGTGCAATAGAAGAGTGTATACATCAAATAGACAAATTGCATTAAAATACTGATCAATACAGGTAAAGATGGCCTTGTTTGTGAGCTAAGCACTAGAATTGAAAAGAAATAGTGGTAAAGCAGGGATGGCAGCCACCATGTCTGATTGTTTAATTTCCTGTCCCTTGCTCTCTGGGGGAAATCACTGACTAGGAGCAGGCAAGCTTGAAGCTAGGAACTGATCATCTTCCAGTGCACATGCTCCTGTTCGGACATACAGTACATAATTTAATACTTGCCTAACACTAGGTATTTTGTAAGGATGTCACATGTGCTATTAAATTTCCAGTATACACCAGTGCATTTCCAGTATACATCAGTGTGGGGATTCCTCATTCCCTTCCTGCTCTAATAAGTCTATACTTACGCACTCATGTAGTTATAGAATAATTTATATGAAGAGCAGCTTATTAATGTCACTTAACCCATTGCCAGAAAACAGACATTGCACAGACTGACTAGAAAGATATTTAATGTGTTCTATCTTAAAAGGGATAATCTAATTCAAATGTCACAGAAGCAGTTTTATTGAAGAAAACTGCAGGGGAGGGAATTGGGTGGATCTTGTCTTGGGCCCTCATACTTACAGTTAAATGCAAAGATTTGGGAGCCCCTTGCCAAATTATATATTTAGCTTAGTTTGTATTTGAAAAATAGTAACTACTGCAAAATGTCTATTCACAGTTGCTATTTTCTTTGTTTCTATGTGTAAAAGTTTATAGAACAAAATGTAACAGAGGCATGTGCAAACATTTCAACACCCTAGTAAGTCAGGAATTAGTAACACAAATTACCTCCTCTTCCTTGCAGACCACTTCTAATTCTGAGATCTTCTTGGGCAGCCTGGTATGTTTAAAATTTACCCACAGATTTTCAATGAAGTTTGTCAGGGGACTGTGAGGGCAATTCCAAAACCTTCGACTTGCTTTTATTCAAGTATTGATGATGGCTTTTAATGTATATTTAGGATAATTGTCTTGTTGTAGGAGCCAGTCCCTTTTTAGCTTGTTTGCTGACTGTTTCACATTGAGATCCTGCATTTACTGATATTAAGTGGACTCGATTTTCCCCTTTTCACATACTTTTACCTGTACATTTATTGTACCACTGGCAGCCACACAACCCCAAAGCAAAATGGATCCACTCCATGTTTATCATTTAGAAATGTCTTTTTTTTTCAATTACTGATCAATTTGCTCGAAATTAACCTTTGGTGATTATGGCCACAGAAATATTATTTTTACTTCAGTCCACAGGCTATGGTGTTCTGCCTACTTTAGACATTTGCATCTATGATGAGATGACGGGTAACCTGATTCAAACATGATTATTTCCGGTTTGTGCAAGTAATGTTGTGCCATGGACAGGGTCAACAAAACTTTCCTGTAAGTCTTCCTTTCTTGCAAGCATACATTCAGTTCTATTTGAAAGTTTTCTTTGTCTTCTAGATCTAAACCTTTACCATTTCCCCTTAACTTACAGTTGTTGATGATGTTACAGGCAGTGGAAATTGCAAGATGGAAGTTTTCTTTTTATAAGTTTCACTTGCTTTGTAGACATTCACTTCATTCTCAGATCCTCACTTGGTTGGTTAGAGCCTGTGGTTTACAGCTTAAACTGGTTTTGGGTGTTCGAGATTGTATTGATTAAGTTATGTAGTCATCAACAGGCCTAATAGGGTCATTTGTGTCAGTGACCGTGCAAAAACAGTGTTTATTACTTTTGCAGATCCCAGAATTACTATTTTTTTGTTTCTGTTTTAAAGTGCCTGAAAGAAAATATAACTGTTTTAAAAGGGTAATTCACATTTCAAATACTTTTTTTCCCAGTTCAGTTGTTTGATAGTACACCAGAAATAAAAACTTTGTTCAGTTCAGCTTTATGTTTATTTTTTTTCTAAAATTGAAGTTACTATAATGTGCCTGTCTCTGGTATTTCAGTCTGGCAGCTCAGTAATCCAATGCAGATTTTGAACTGTTACTAATAATAACAGCTGTATTTAAAGAACTCCGGAATTATATTCATCAGGGCTAAGGATAAGAACTGTATTAACTAATGTATGAAATTAGAACCGTTTACAGAGTTGGATAACCCTCTCCCAGAGCAGCTTCAGGTAGTCATGAGAAGGTGAAAAAGTAAACTTCAATATTAGAAAAACATTAAAACATTTTTAAAAAGTCTTTATTTCTAGTGTATTATCTATAAACAACTAAAATGTAAAAAGTTGGTTCAACGGTGAACAGCAAGTACATTTTTTTAATCACCTTGATTCCTGCAATAGCTGTTTAACACAATTAACTAAATTTGTAATTTGGCCTGGGATGCCCAAACTTTGCATTGAACTATACATAGGATGACTTTTGTGCTTTGCAACTTGGAGCAACATACACAAATAGCAGTTGTAGCTTACTGCTTTCAGTTCTAAGCCTGGTTGTTGCTTATTGCTGTCTTATTGCTTATTTGCTAGCAATGAGCAATGTTGCCGCAATTAGTCAGTAATTAGCTTTGGTTAGTCTAGTTCATGTACAATGATGGAAACAAATTTCTAATTGGTTGACATGAGTTATTGCACTGGGGCAAATGTTCCCCTATTAGTAAATAAGCCCTATATGAGGGCAATGTTATATGGGTGTACTAACATTTAGGGGGTCATTTATCAAAGGTCAAATTTTAGATTTTTTTTTAGACCTCGAATGAACTCACAAAGCTAATGGTTTCTAATTTAAGAAAAAAACAACTCAAATTGCTCAAACCTCATGAAGGCTATTAACATCTTCAAATGGTTCAAAGGACCTCTGCCAGTGACTTCTGCATGACCTTGACCGTTTTTAAATGGTGTATTTTCAGATTTGAGCGATTTCCAGGGTCGTAGTATGATATATCTTGAAAAATATGAGTTTTGTTTTTTTTAACCAGAAAAATGTTGACTACAAAATATTCAAAATCTTGAGTTTTTCATGGAAACCCAACTCAAAACTTAATAAATCTGCCCTTAGGGTAGCTTGATGGAGAACTAAACCCTACAAATTAATATGGCTAGAAATACTATATTTTATAAACTTAATTTGCTGCACCAGCCTAAAGGATCATTTCTATAGCAGTAGTGATTCAGGCCTTCACAGTTGTCACCATCTTGGAGGCGAATAAACAGTAGTGCTTATAGTTAATTGATGTTAGCAATGCCTGTTGTAAATTTTGGTTTGGTTTACCGCAAACTTCATTCTTGTAATTTTTTTCAAAAGGACTTGTTTTATTCTTTGGAAATTTCCCTTAAAGTTGGTCAATATGATTTGTGTTTTATATTCTTGTAATGAGCATGTTTGACTAGTTCAAAGGTGAATTAACAACTTTTTTGTGTTTGTGTGCAATATCTGATGAATTCTGGTAGCACTGTTGAAAATGTCCTAGTTTGTTTTCTGCATATTGTATATTTATGAAATGCTGTTTGAAATCACTCATTAGTACTAAACTCTTTCCTCTTTCATTATACTTTGGGTGACAGAGACCACTTGTTCATTGGAAAAATTGGATGAGATGGCTTCATTGTTTTGCAAAGGAGTCATAAATAAAGGATTCCAGGCAGCAGTACCCTATGTATATTTTAACTGAAGGGGAAAAGTGCTTTCTACACATCTCTGAGGATTACATTGAATGTATTCCTGGGAAGCAAATTGTAATTGGCATATTAGATTTGTGTTGTCTGTTTTCAATAGAGAACTTAATTGCTGTTGTGCTTACATACACATCTGTTTTCTTCCTGGCATTTATCAGTGCTATTTTTGCCACAGGAGCCTGCTCTAGCTTTGAAACTGCTGTTATTTGAACATAATACAAGTGTCTGTCCATTTTACAGAATGTCTATAAAGTTATTGGTATGTTCAGTACTGATAGGCTGTAAACCTAAGTATAACATTTTGCCTAGTGATATCCTAGGGCAGTGCTGTCCAATTTATATGGTACCGAGGGCCAGAATTTTTCTAATATACATGGTGGAGGGCCGATAATGGAAGCCAGTGTTAGCCACTCCCTGTTTTTAGACCACACCCACTTTAAACCACACCCATGTTACAGCAAGGCCATGTCCACATTAATAGTACACCAAAAAACCAGATGGTTGGTGCTCACTGCAGGGATCAGGGCCGGAACTAGGGGTAGGCAGAATAAACAGCTGTCTAGGATGCCATCATTGAGGGGCGTACTTTTAATGGGGTTTTTTTTTTCTTTTTTTTCCAAGAGTTTATTTAATAATTTGTTTCAGTAATCATGGTCACTCATTCGGGTGGAATCCCCCTCCTTCACCCTCTCCCTCTTGCCAGCAAGTAATAGCTCCTTCTGTGCATTGCGGCAGTGCAGCGTGACGTGCGTATTTGCGTCAATGGCGTCACTGATGCGGTTGGATGACAGAGAGAGGCAGAGAGCTGGCGGCCTGCTTGGTGTGGCTCTCGCTTGCTCTCAGCCTTGCACAGTTGCACTGAACTGAAGACATTCTTTCTATTACTGTGAAAGTGTGAAGCTTCCTGCTGGCACAGCCAGGTACAGATTTGGGTGGCCATATGTTTGCTGTTACTGCTGGGCTGGACACTGGCACAGGTACATAAATACTTGGGGGCAATATGATGTGATCAGATTTATTTTTGGCTGCTGCTGGCACAGGTAAAGATTGGGGGCAATATGATGGCCGCAGGAGGGCTGTATGATGGATGGCTGCTGAGCTTGCTGGTACAGGTACAGGGAGCAGTAATATAAATGAATGGACATGATTACACTTTACAAGTACATTAGAGGACATTATAGACAAATGGCAGGGGACCTTTTTACCCATAAAGTGGATCACCGTACCAGAGGCCACCCGTTTAGACTAGAAGAAAAGAACTTTCATTTGAAGCAACGTAGGGGGTTCTTCACAGTCAGGACAGTGAGGTTGTGGAATGCACTGCCGGGTGATGTTGTGATGGCTGATTCAGTTAATGCCTTTAAGAATGGCTTGGATGATTTTTTGGACAGACATAATATCAAAGGCTATTGTGATACTAAGCTCTATAGTTAGTATGGGTATATAGAATTTAATTAAAAGTAGAGGGGTGTATGTATGGATGCTGGGTTTTCATTTGGAGGGGTTGAACTTGATGGACTTTGTCTTTTTTCAACCCAATTTAACTATGTAACTATGTAACTATGAAAAAATGTTGTACATTTTCTTGCTTTCTTTATTTAAAAAAACATTGTGGTAAGGAGGGAAATGGTAATGCAGGACAGGGGGCACTGAGTGAAGCTCTTGCCTAGGGGGCCAAATTACCTTGTGCCTGCCCTGGCAATGATGTCACTCATATGTGAAAAACGTTAAGTCATATAAGACATACCCATAAATCCATATGCCTCCTCCTCCCCTGTGTATAATACAGTACCCCAGCATATGATTAAACACCTTAGGGGCCACTAACAATAACTTTCAAATGCTAACAAACCCGCAGAACAAATACCAAAGTATGACACACACAGGGAGCATAGGGAAGACAGAACAGAGCAGTAGACAAGAATCAGGACCAGTCTAATATGTACTACATACAGTGACACAGTGCTGGTGCTCCATTAGCATTTTGTGTGAACTGGTGAACAATGTGGGCAGTTTCAGTCTGGGTCTCAGATGGAACAGTACAAGGCTTTAGGATGTGAGAGGTGTCACAAGTGTGAACAATACAGGGGCATCACAGGTGTGAACAATACAGGGGATTACAGTGTGAATTTAGGCTAAGGCCACACTAGGCGATAGCGCCGCGATTTGACTAAAGTCGCCGCGACTTTTCATCCGCAATCGATGGGGAAACTTTTGCGCTGGCGTCTATGGGGAATCGCGGCGTAAAAACACACGCGGCGATCTTTTTTCTATTGTCACTCGAAATCGCCTAGCGAGGCGATTTCGAGCGACAATAGAAAAAAGATCGCCGCGTGTGTTTTTACGCTGGCGATTTTTCGCAATTCCCCATAGACGCCAGCGCAAAAGTTTCCCCAGCGATTGCGGATTAAAAGTCGCGGCGAAAAGTCGCCGCGAGTCAAATCGCGGCGCTATCGCCTAGTGTGGCCTTAGCCTTAAGGTTTAAACAATGCAAGGGCCAGTCAATCTCTGTAGTGATACCTTTTAAATTTTACACATGTTAAGAAAACACAGCAGGCAGACTTTGATGTGGAGGGCCATATAATGGGGGGGGGGGTTGCGGGCCGCCCGTTGGACAGCCCTGTGCTAGGGTGACAACTCCCAGCTTCCCCTTCCTTTAAATCACCATGTCGAGTTTAGAGCATGCTCAGTCAAGCTCTTGCCTGTATGTATGTACAAATGTGTCTTTGGTCATTCATGTCCAGCAAATCCATTACCACCAATACAATGCCTAGATGATAGATGAAGGGTAGGCATTATGGCCAATGAAATTGGGTAAATAGAGGGCTTTTGTTCGCCTTTCATTGCATGTATCACAACTATAGTATGCTTGCAGTGGTCTAAACTATTTATTTCTTTTTAGTTTCAATGGAAATGGAACAAACAATTGTTCCTACATATGGAGCAATGACAGAAAATTCACCAATAATTTCAGCAGCTGATATTGTAAGTACTTTGTAATGCTACTTTTTATTTTTTTCTATTCCACTCTAAAGACAAAAGATATCCTATAAAAAGATATCCACCATCCCCTATAACTTTCTGGCCAGGGACATATGGTACATTTTCTCCACTGACATAGATATGCTAATGGAGAAAATTGCAGTCCGCACACACCTGAGACGTAAAAAATGCAAACATTTGTGTTTCTGCACTGAAATCTGTCCTGTGTGTGTGCGACAGTCCATGCATGTCATCACATTTACAAACATTGGGCAGAAGAATACTGATACCCCAGCTGAGCAATGCACCTTGTGCTCTTGGCCCCTCCCCCCTTTTTTGACATCTCCACTACTATTATTATCTGCCTCATTATCCTGATATCTTAAAGCTTAGATCTCTTAAAGCTAATTAGTCTCATGTCACTACTAATACATGCACTCAGTAATCATAGGCTAGTGCCACATGTGGCAGGTTATTGGCCTGTGGATAATGCCAAAATTCACAATCCAGCACAGGGGTGCCCTAAAAGTAGATTTGGATCTAGCAGTAGACCCTTAGCTGGTGATCAGTACTTCTCAAGACACTGTCAACAAACATCTTGTATAAATCACCCTCCTGTTTCATGCTTTTCATTAAGATATGTATTACAGTTTATTTATTAAAGTTACATAGTAAATAGTTGTTATATCTCCAACCTTCTACAGTGGTTGCTGTATATAAACATTTGACATGTTTTCTTGCTGTTTAACCCTACATTGTATTTCCCAGCACTTTGTTGAATCTGCATTCACATACCTTAGCAGTAGCCATTTTGCTGTTTAAAACCCAACCCTACAATATAGCATAGTACTAATACATAGGGCTCACTCCCTGTTACCTCGCACTCTAGGGTGTCCTGTTGCCTTTCTCTAAATTCAGGTTTGGTAGAGGTGCTCTCTAGACACTTAGAGGCACATTTATCAAAGGTTGAATTTCAAATTCATGTTCGTTTTTAAAAACTCCCCAAAACTCCTATAAATTCGAAATTTATTAAAAATAGAAATTTTTTTAACTTGGATGAATGGAATCGACCTGAAAACTCGAACCGAATTTGATTTAATTTTAAAAACTCAGCCAGATATCGATTGAGCAAGTTTGATTTTTTTGTTGGTGTTGGTGCTCACTGCAGGGAAATCCCTCATCACTTATATGTAAAAAATGTAAGTCATGATAAAACATACCCTTAAATCCATATGCCTCATCCTCCCCTGTGGATAATACAACAATGATGAAACACCTTCGGGGCCCTAACAACAATTTCCAAATGCTAACAAACCCCTAACATGCTTACATCCCACAGGTAGCGTAAGGCAAGCAGAGAATGGCACACCCAAGCAGCACTGGGCAAGCAGGGAATGGCACACAGAAGCAGCACTGGGCAAGCAGGGAATGGCACACAGAAGCAGCACTGGGCAAGCAGAGAATGGCACACACAAGCAGCACTGGGCAAGCAGAGAATGACACACACAAGCAGCACTGGGCAAGCAGGGAATGGCATACACAAGCAGCACTGGGCAAGCAAGGAATGGCACACACAAGCAGCACTGGGCAATCAGGGAAAGGCACACACAAGCAGCACTGGGCAATCAGGGAATGGCACACACAAGCAGCACTGGGCAATCAGGGAATGGCACACACAAGCAGCACTGGGCAAGCAGGGAATGGCACAAACAAGCAACACTGGGCAAGCAGGGAATGGCACACACAAGCAGCACTGGGCAAGCAGAGAATGGCACACACAAGCAGCACTGGGCAAGCGGAGAATGGCACACACAGGGAGGGAAGGCAGAACAGAGCAGGAGATGGGGAAAGCTATCATTCTATTATGTACTACATACAGCGACACAGTGCTGGCGCTCATTCGCAGCATAGTAATCCAAACGTTCGGATTAACCCGATATCGCCAAACGAGCGGATCCAAAAGTGTATGGCCACCTTAACTCAGAACACCTGCGAGCATATTAACAACAGGTGAAGCAGGCATGCCTACTAAGAAATACAGGGATACCAATGAACCAGGAACTTAGCTGTCTGCTTATATAGAGCAGAGGTAATGCACAATGCATTAAAATACTAGGTCACCAGTTTAAACCGGGCAAGATGTTACACCTAATCTTCTAAATGCTAAATTACACAGAAGATTTTGTAGGATGGAGCTGGATCTACAGAATGCCTCCTAAATGTCAGATATATTTACAGTACATGGGTCAAAACATACTGGACTGATACAAAAATCTGATGTGTAAGCTGCATGGAAGATTTGCCATCCGACATACCTGTCTCAAGGGAATGTTGCATAAAATCTGACCCACAAAATCTGATCAAATTTACCAGATAGTTTAGCCCTGAAAGATGACTGGCTACAGTTCTGTTTGAGCTGATTGTGGTTGTGCTTTTGCTCTAGCAGCTGAAGTGTTGCAAGGACAATTAAAAACAATAAAACTAATGTACCAAATATACATAGTGTGGGAAGAATAGCTTTTTGTAATGGTATGAAAAGCAGCTCTTATGCAGAGAAGAGACAGGGACATGGAAAATGCCTTAAATAGGACTTTGCTTTTACTTTATTCAGTCAAGTAAGCACATGGACAGGGTGCTTGTCTTCACACAGCATCCAAATTATACAAATATCTCGCACAGGAGAATGTAGTCTTCCTGACTTCCCCAAGACCTCTCCCAGACTCTGGACCACCACAAGGTTGGCCAGGCCACACGGCCTACTTCCAAGTTAGCTTCATTGCTGCACTTTCCCAAATACTGCTTTCAACTTGCTGCACATAAGCAATTAAGAAAAATCGCATACCCTCAGAGAGATAAGCCCAGTGCACAATATTAGAGGATTAGCAACTTCACAATTGGTCAATGAAAAAGGATATCGGCACACGAGGCATTAGCGTTGCAGGGAGCACCCTGCGCGTTTCGGGGACACACCCCTTTGTCAAGCATCAACTTGGTGCAGCCACAGGCCCCTTGGTTCTCCCCCCCCTTTGGGAACATCCAGAACCCCCAGGTATTGGAGTGCTCCACTTTTAGACTGCTACGGGCAACTCTACTTTCTGGTACCACCTAATTACCTGACTGAGAGTGGAAATAAGAGAGGGGAAATAACACAATATCCACTTTATGCCAGGTGTCACACACTGTCACAACACTATTTCTGAGTTGATTTAAAATAGCTGTTCAATCCTTCAGTGTATCTCCAAACATTACTAGACTTGCATTAAGTAAATAAACTCTTGACAAACATGCTTTTCTCTCTGGGGGTCAATCCAACAAATTAAGTGACAATTTCTATATAGCTTTAATATTATATAAATTGATACACATTCATTAAACATTTTTAGTGAAATTAAAGTTATTTATAAATGTAATTTCTTTTGAAAACAGTGTTTTCTGTTGCTTACTATCAATAGTCTGCTTACTAAAGCCAGTACTTGCATGCTTATGGTGATTTTAATTAACACTTATCTATATAAGGGTGTTTTGGGGTGTTTGCCACATACCACAGACACCCCGTGTGTCATTGCACTATCCACAATGATTCCCAGAACCTTCTTCATTAAGGAGGCCTGTAACACATACTGTAACAGTTAGTGGCATATTTATTAACACTGGAGACAAACATCACTGGTGATGTTGCCCATAGCAACTAATCAGATCATTGCTTTTATTTTCTATTTTTAGGTGATTTTTCTAATTATTGATCGGTTGCTATGGGCAACATCACTGGTGATGTTTGTCTCAAATGTTTATAAATAGGCCCTTTTATATAACAAGCTTTGATATTGGTTGTGCCCAATATGTAACCTTGCATTTCTCAACACTGTAGCATTTTTTACTGTACATTCCTCTACTTTATTTCAATCACTCTGTATTCCAATATCTTAACCATTCTAAAAAAAAATTTGTTCCAATTCACAGGTTGAGTATGATGAAAATGTAGATTCTTTGTACTTTACTGATAATCAAAGACGAATTGATTATGTTCTAGTTTATGAAGATGAGACCATGAAGGAGCATATTGCAAAAAAAAGTTTTCTAAAGCAAAAGGTGGGTTTTATAACAACTGCAATCAATTAAAATCATCCAACAAACAAATGCACTGATATAGGATTGTTTGAACAACATTGCTTTTATTTGCATTTCTCTCTCTCTTGAGCAAGAACTTTAGGTAACATTTTATCGCAGAGTCATATTTGTGCTGGATCTAATGCTGGTGCTTGGTTGAATATGGTCGGATAATTTAGTTGTGGTGCAACTCATTGTAAGACATGTTTAAATATGGTTAGAAATATAAAAGATATCCCGTTATAGGCAATAGTCTTAATACCAAAAAGGTGGGGACCTTTTCCACCTTCACCACCTTAATAATAAAATGGTATAGATAAATAAAACAAAATTTTATTGGTACTAAAACACAGTGTGGTAGAACAATCTATATACTTGGCCGGCCTATCTTATTTATTTACTTCACCAATTTCAAATTATAAATAAAAATCAATTGTTTAACTGGCTGCAGTTCATATATCCTTAAAAAGCAAATCACTGAGGATTTCATACGCCTTCAATCACAGTTCATAGTGATTTATATTTCATAAATAGGGGTTAAAACTTCTCCCGGATATTGTTATAGTTCACCAATCCTTCAGATAGTATTCAGGAGGTTGCTTATGCTTTCTACAGGGCAATTTTCTCCTGGCTTGTTACTAGCTTAGGGCTCTTACTGACAAGCGGTTGTAGCTGCGCTCCCCTGCGTTCCATTTTTCTGCGTTCAGCCGCAGGGAAACGCAGGAATAGACGCATTACGTTTTTCCCAATGGGGCTGTACTCACACAGGCGCATGTAGATGCCGAACGCAGGTTGAGACGCAACATGCTGCATTTTTCCTGCGTTCGGCGCCTACATGAGCTTGTGTGAGTACAGCCCCATTGGAAAAAACGTAATGCGTTTATTCCTGCGCTCCCCTGCGGCTGAACGCAGAAAAACGGAACGCAGGGGAGCGCAGCTACAACCGCTCATCAGTAAGAACCCTTAAGTTGTAAAATGACTCTAATATTGTTCAATAGTACCAGCTACTACTGTGGCCCCCCCCCCTTCGCAATATCTGCACAATATCCAACTCATGTGCTATGCTGTTGCATCAGTCTGTAGCATGCATGAGGCCAAACATTTAGCTTTTTTCCTGCTTTTATTTATAACAATGAATGATAATTATGTAAAGACAATAACACAGTGTTGATAATTTTTTTTGTACTGGGTGTTTCTTTGCTTCTTTAACCTTCCCATATAAATGTACATGTCATTTTTAAAATGTTTTGTATGTTGCACTTTTAAAAAGATGCATTCTGCATGTTGCCTCATTCTCTTTCATAATCTAATCATCCTCACACTGGAGGCAAGTCTTACTGCAAATAAATAACTGGCATGGGAATCTCATTATGTTAGCTGCTTCCAGCCAAACTCATGTGTTCCCAATTTAAAACTGCATGAGTCATCCGTTTATGGTTACTTTCCAGTTTTGTTCATTTTGTGTTGCCTCCCAGCACTGGGAAAGTTACATCTCTTTCCCTGACCCCTTTTTCAAGGAGCACACAGATATGCTTAGCAAAAAGCTGTACTGTATAAAATATGATGGTGGTTTACAGATATTTAACCATATTGGAACCTTGGTGACAAGAACATTGGGTCTAGTTCAGATGTGAGTTGTACTTGCCCTGCCACAACTCACTTCTTGAAGCCTGACCCTCCCTCCCACAGAAATCATCTATAATATGAACTAGAGGGGCAAGTCTGGGTGAAGTTTGGGCCATTAATCTGTTTTACATAACTTCGGCGGAGTCAGGTCCAGGTTTAGAACAGGTGAGGTAGGGTGGGTTCAGATGAAAATTTCCAACCATCACATCACTAGTATTTATAGCCCTGACATGCCCACCTAAGTATTTAGGTGTGTTGGTATTATAATTAACAAGTGTTAAAACATACAGACATGCGATAAACAGGGTACATACGAATACTGCCTAATAAAGTAGGTAAAGGTTTCTGATGTTTTTAGTTACATTTTATTAAAAGAGATGAAAGTACAAGAAAACCAAACAAACTAAAAAGTCTTCCCCAAAGTCTACCATTCCTCTCTATAAAAGAAGATCATTGAAGCAGGGCAGCTGCCAAGACTCACTGGCAGTGATCACTGACCAGGAGCAAGTGCACTGAAAGCCAGGACTAGGTAGGCTTCCATTGTGCTTGGTTTATGTCCATAAAATCATTGTTAATGTGTTTTGCATCTATATAGAGATAGAAAAAGGTATGATTTTGAGGACCCAGCAAGTCTGTCAGATTTGCATATATCATTGCACACTGCAGTAGTCCAACAATCCCTCTCTTGTGTACTTAGGTTGCCTTGTGGCAGAAACTAGTAATGTTACATGGGGACCTCTAGGGAAGCCAAAAGTAACATATAATTAATGTGGATTTTATATATAGCACTAATAGGATTGCATTCCATTTTTACAAGCTTTTGCATGTTGCTTAAAGGAGAAGGAAAGGCTAAAATTAAGTAAGCTTTATCAGAAAGGTCTATATACAGTAAATACACCAGTAAACCCTAAAAGTAATGCTGCTCTGAGTCCTCAGTCAAAAGAAACACAGCATTTCTTTCCTTTTATTGTGTACACATGAGCTTCTGTATCAGACTTCCTGTTTTCAGCATAAACCTCCAGGGTAGGGCTTGAGCATGCTCAGTGTGCTCCCCCTCCCTCCTCCCATCCCTGCTGTAATCTGAGCTCAGAGCTGTAAGTGAGCAGGAAGAGACTCAGGCAGGAAGTGATGTCACACCAAGTTTATATGGCAGCTTCTATCCTAAACAAACAGAGACAGTGTCTAGAGCTGTTTACTCAGGTATGGTAAAGCATTCTGCAGAATAAATATAGCGTTCTAGCTTGCACTATTGAGGCTAATGACAATAAACCGTCTTAGAGCTGTAGATGTACATTATGACCTTTGAAATACAAAGTATAGTTGCGTTATACCTAAAAAACTGGTTTCCTCACATTCTAAATGTTGTTCTAAAAGCATTTCTATTTTACAAGTGATCTACCTGCCTCTATAGAATTATTGTGCATTAGTTGGATCACTCTTCATTTTTGTCTTCGTTTTCTTCCATGATTATCAAATGAAAAATTATCAACATTATAAAAAATCTTTGAAAGTTTTATTCAGTTTTTCTTATTTCCTTAAGTTCTAATGAATTGTGAGTGACATTTCAAACTGTATGACTATGAAGATTTTCATTCATCCAGGTCATGGTATATCTAGTATAGGTCAATCTAAAAACAACTGGACTTGCTGAGTAATCAATGAAGACGTTTCACTACTCATCCGAGCAGCTTCTTCAGTTCAACTGAAGAAGCTGCTCGGATGAGTAGTGAAACGTCTTCATTGATTACTCAGCAAGTCCAGTTGTTTTTAAATTGACCAATACTAGATATTTCAAACTGTACTTCTTAGGTCACATTATTTTAAACTATACTTCTTAGGTCACATGAGACAATTAACAGACAGAGTTGTGTCTTTTGCTTCAACACTTCTTCTGTTGCTTAAGTGTTCATTTTGGGGGTATAGTTTTCCTTTAAAAAAGAGTCCTTGTTTATAAAAATTGGAAGGTTTGACTGCTTGCAATTTTGTAAAAGAGGGAAAGTGCATAATAATATTAACAGTTTCCTAGGAACAATGTTTAGTTTACCTAAGAATTTTTTTTTTTCGAGAGCCCAATGTATAGTTTTGTAAATACCTGTACTAAATTTACAAAACCTGTAAATTACACCTCCTGACAAGAATATATCATTTTTATAATTAAAAAAAAAAATACATACAAAATGTGCAATTTATATTTCTCATACCCTTAGTGTTTTGGGTACAAAGAATAACATAAATAGGGATCTTCTGAACACTTAGGGGCAGATTCACTAAGGGTCGAATTTCGAAGTTAAAAATACTTCGAAATTCGACCCTCGAATTGAAATCCTTCGACTTCGAATATCGAAGTCGAAGGATTTAGCGCTAAACGTTCGATCGAACGATTAAATCCTTCGAATCGAACGATTCGAAGGATTTTAATCAAACGATCGAATGAATATCCTTCGATCAAAAAAAGCTTAGCAAGCCTATGGGGACCTTCCCCATAGGCTAACATTGACTTCGGTAGGTTTTATCTGCCGAAGTAGGGGGTCGAAGTTTTTTTTAAAGGGAAAGTACTTCGACTATCGAATGGTCGAATAGTCGAACGATCTTTACTTTGAATCGTTCGATTTCGTTCGAATTCGAACGAATTTAACCAATTCGATGGTCGAAGTACCCAAAAAAAAATTCGAAGTTTTTTTCATTCGAATCCTTCACTCGAAGTTAGTGAATCTGCCCCTTAATGTTAATATGCTTACAAATGTACAATTATGTAGCATGTGGAGACCACAAATAAAAATAGTGTGTGAAAATTAATCTGATCATCCATGCAAGAACAACACACTACCTACTCTTCATGTTTGGTGAAAGCCCCCAAACGTAAGACCCTAGAAAACTATATAGTTTTAAGAAATTACACTTTTTGGCAACTTCGGAATGTGAAAATATATTTTCTACACCAAACTGCACTTTTACAGCATTTATTACACATATAGGTATGGGATCTGTTATCCAGAAACCCATTATCCAGAAAGCTCCAAATTACGGAATGGCCATCTCCCATAGAATCCATTATATTCAAATAATCCAAATTTTTAAAATTTAATAATAAAACAGTTGCGTCTCAACCTGCGTTCGGCGCCTACACGCACTTGTGTGAGTACAGCCCCATTGGAAAAAACTTAATGCTTCTATTCCTGTGCTACCCTGGGGCTGAAAAACGGAACACAGGGGAGCGCAGCTACAACTGCTCATCAGTAAGAGCCCTTACTCATGCTCTATCACTGATTAACATGGCCATTATACACACCTGAGTATAAAGTAGGTCTATAGCTTAATGAAATAAATGTCTTAAATACTGTAGAAGGTTCCACGGACATCAGTTTAATACAGTTGTTTATTTGATATTTAATTGGCATCAGTGCTTGGCTATGGACAATGGCACACACTTACTGAATTTTCTGGCTCATCAGGCAGGCAACAGCACAAGTGGAATAGTAGTTCAGACAATTATCACTCGAGAATGCATTAGTTAGGACTTTCAAGCAATAATCACCTGACCAGGAGTACACACTTTGGTGCAGTAGGATTACCTTAGCAATGGATGAGGGATGACGCCAAACATTTAGTTGTCCATCATGCACCATTACCCTATAAGTACTTACTGGCAGGTGTATGTTATATAATGACTCATTCTTTAATGCAGCTGTTTCTTCCATCAGTATATGACAAAAAGAAACCAATACCAGTTAACTATTGGAACAGGAACCTCAGTTTTAACGTAGTTGATTGTAGCAATTCAGTCTATGCCCACATTATATAGCTAGAAGTTTGAATGCAGAATATTCCACCTATTTTTCTATGTATAAAATATCAATGTAATGTTTCCTTTGAGTTAGCAGCTTTCCAAAACTCTCCCTCATTTGTTCATGAGCATCTGCTCTCATGGAAACTGTTATGCAGTCAGACTGCTCCCTTGTGTAAAACCAAAGCACAGGCTTCCTTGTTTTTCTGCATTATAAAAGAGAAACTACACCGTTCTGTACTTATATATAACTGCAGCTAATTACCCTCTCTGAAGCACTTAATGTATGTTTGCAGCAAATTGGCATTCTCAATTATGGTTCATTCAGACAGGTTTAATAATGGTGTTTATTAACATGTGGTGGGTCTTTGTTTCTTGAGCACATATTTTTTCCAGAAAGCAGAAAATAAGTAGTTAATGACTGGTAAGAAGCATTCAGTCAGTTTAAGCTGTAGAGCAGACTGTCCTACTATATTTAATTTGCTTGGTTTAGAATGGTTTCTAAACAGTTTGGTCTTGCAAGCCAATATAAACATGTTTATAGTCTAATCTAAACCAAATATGGGCTTAGAGATTAGTTGCCTCTGGTAAATCTGCTTTCCCACAGACGAAAATCTCCAGAAAATTTTTAGTCAGGTTGGAAGTAGTCACTGTCACAACAGTATTCTTTTAAATCGCCAGTTAAAATAGGTAAAAGGGTGCCATGTTATACTATATGAATAAAATGTTTAAGTTTTTCCCTCTCTAGTTTACCAATAACAATGATACGTAGTTTAATTATTAAGATAATAAAAATGTAATCCTTATATCATACAGCTCCTTTGTCTCGGTTTCCTCTGGTCTCCTTAAAAAATTCAGGGAAGTAATTACTTTTTAAAAAAATCTACAATTCATTCTATTAATCAGGAAATAACCCTCCATCCATTCAGTTACTTGCCATTACATACGTCTCGATTGACCCTATTTAAAGGGGTTGTTCTCCTTTAAATTAGATTTTAGTGCGATGTACCAAGTGCTATTCTGAGACAATTTGCAATTGCTTTTTCTTTTTTATTATTTGTGATTTTTGAGTTATTTTGCTTTTTATTCAGCAGCTCTCCATATCCAGCAATCTCGTTTCTAGAGTCCAAATTCCCCTAGCAACCATGCATTGATTTGAATAACAGACTGGAATATGAATAGGAGAGGGTCTAAATAGAATATGAATAGGAGAGGGTCTAAATAGAATATGAATAGGAGAGGGTCTAAATAGAAAGATGAGCAATAAAAAGTAGCAATAACAATAAATGTGTAGCCGTATAGAGCATTTGTTTTTAGAAAGCTGTGTGATAGCTGGAAAGAGTCAGAAGAAGGAGGCAAATAATTCAACAACCTATAAAAAATAAAGGTCAATTGAAAAGTTGCTTAGAATTGGCCATTATATAACAAACTAAAAGTTAATTGAAAGGTGAACCACCCCTCTAAGTGGTTCAGCTGATGCCTGAGAAAAGTGGACCGGGTTCATAGCTCCTAAAGATACTGCAAAATACAAATGGAAAAACTGAGTTTAATACCTAGTTTGTCTGCTGCCTGAATCTTTGCACCCTGCCCCACCATTGTTAAATGAACAATAGAGTTGATTTATTCCATTATTTTTATTATTAATTATTTGCCTTCCTATTGTTACTCTTTCCAGCTTTTAAATGGGGTCACTATCCCCAGCAGCCAAAAAACTATTCCTCTTTGAGGCTACAATGTCATTGTTAGTGTTACTTTTATTACTTCTCTTTCTGTTTCTCCCTCTTCTATGCATCTTCTAGTCCATTATTCAAACCACTGCCTGGTTGCTATAGTAATTTTGACCCTAGCAACCAGATATCTGCTGAAATTGCAGACTGAAGATCTGCTGAACAAAAAGCTAAATAAGTCAAAAGCTACAACTAATAAAAATGTTTAAATATTTCTCTCTACATCATACTTAGTTAACTTAACAGTGAACAACCCCTCTAATAATCTATATATTTTAACAAAGACTGTACATCATTGTTGTCACTTGTTTAATTACAGTTATAATTTCTTGTTGCAGAAAAAAAGGCAAGCATATGAGTCAAATCTAATAAAAAGTGGTTTACATTTGGAAGCAACACGTTCCGTAAGTTCTTACTCTTAAACAATTATACTATTTTAAGGAATTAAAATAATGCTATAATGACTTGTCATCTTATTTAAGATCAAACTGAAGTTCCCAAGTTCTAAAAAGTTTAACAGGGTATTTTATTATATCAGTAGTTGCGTTTTTTTTATAAATACGCAATGACTGGATTCACATTGAAGAAAATGGCAGTTAGGCACATTCTAACACATTGATATTGTATATAAATTTATAAATATGCCATTTCCATAACAATTTCCTGACAGTAAGGAAAGTGTTTCATAACTGTATAAAATTCAAACTTCTCTAGTTTTCCTTTAGTATTTTCTAGTTGGTTTTCGCTCACTCAATTATTTTTCTGCTTGAAAATACCTTGAAATTGCAGATAATAGAATATCCTGTTTTAAACCAGTCCAACTGCATACATTTATGAAAAAGAAGGAAATATTTTTACACAATGATGTGATTGGACTTGTTTGAAATAGGGGATTCCTGTGATTCACTATACAAAGTTATTTTTGCAAGTTTGTCACCAGGAGCCAAATGGGCCATTGCTTTAATGTGTAAAGGTGGACACAAGGCTTATTCAGTATGTGACATAATTTCAAGCTGCAGTTTATGGTCACGTTAATTATGGCATTCTTTGGTCATATTTTTTGTGATCTAAAATTGGCAAAGTAAGAGGGGGGTTTGGCAGCAATGGGAAGTATAATTACTCTTATAGAGAAACAATAACACACTGTCCCCTAAGATTTATGGCACACATCTCATTGGCAGGACTGTAATCCATGTGTAACTGCACACAAAAAAGGAAAAAGCAATAATAAATAAGTGTAAAAAATCAGAGCGGATTTGATCGGAGTTTGTAGCAGAAAATATTGAGATAAATTCGGACTGTGATAAATAACCCCCTTAATACTAATACTAGTTGGCCAGCCATGTGGATCCCTTCGATAAAACTAGAGGGCTTCTGTCATTTTCCAGAAAGGAAACTGTGCAAACATAAATAGTGCAAATACCTTTAATAGCAGACAAGTACAATTTATTTCTTTAAAAACAGGTCACAAAATTAAAGACAATCTTTTTTTTTTTAAATGCTGTCAGTTATCTGAGGGTTGCATTGCTCCCAAATGAAGTTTCTTTGTGTATCCATCTGCCACACACAAATTGTCCTACAAAAAAAAAATACATTTTTAAGTAATGGTCATCTATTGCTAATATTGTTAATGATGTTTACTTTGCTTTACTTCTTTGTCTATTTCATGCATATTATGTTTTTGTTTCTATTTGGCTATGGCTTTGATTTTAGGTCTCTGATGGAAAAATCATCTTTGTGAAGGTTCATGCACCGTGGGAAGTATTGTGTACATATGCTGAAGTGATGCACATCAAGCTACCTTTACAACCCAATGACCTGAGAAAACAGCATTCTGCTTTTAACTGCTTTACAAAAATATTCAGAGTTAGTGAAGATAAAATAAAGCCCGAGCAGGAATTTTTCACTGCACCATTTGAAAAAGATCGTATTGATGATTTTTACATTCAGGATAAAGAGACCTTCTTCACTCCTGCAACAAGAAGCCGAATAGTATGTCAAAATTCTTCATATGTAAAATTTTTGTCTTAAGAGCATTGGGCAAACATGCCCTTTCTTGGTAGGGGATCCAGTATAGGCCATCTCCCATAGAGTCTGGTTTAAGTAAATAATTCTAGTTTTTTTTTAATGATTTCTTTTTTCTCTGTAATAATACAACTGTACATTCTACTTGGTAAGTAAGCTGCACAAATCCATGTTGGTGACAAAACCATCCTACTGGGTTTATTTAATGTTAACATATTTTTGAAGATTTAGCTTTCTTAGACTTTCATATCTGGGAAACCCCCAGATCCTAAGCGTTCTGAATAATAGATCCCTTAATTATGGTATATCCTACCATTTCAGTGATTCCAAATACTGTAATTCCATTGTTATGTAAGTGGTAGGTTTACTAAGGTGCAGAAAGTTCTAGTTTTTCCCATGTGCCGCTGCTGATTATCTCCTCTGACTTTTTTCACCATTCTTACAAAGCTTGATGAAAAAAAAATGTGGTGTGCTATTTACATTGGGAATTGGGAGTGGGAATTCAGCTGATTACAATAATTATGGAGTTAATGCATCTGTAAATGTGATGTGGACTTGAGTGTTGTAGAAATTTCACAACAATATTGTGCACAATAGTGTACAATAGTGTAAGCATTCAAAGTTACTCCAACTATTTCACACATATCAAATTTGACAAAAGTTGCAGTTTGACATTTTCTTTCTGTCTGGATAGGTTTAAATTTTAGCATTTCCCAGTACAATATTTCATAAATCAGCTCGTAATTAGTAACAAGCTATGTATCCTATAGTGATGTAAAATTTGAAATCAGAAAAAAGCCAGAAAATAGAAATTTCCATCTTAATGTTTTTTTCACTTCACTAAACAAACCCCAAAATTATTATTAAAAGGTCTTTTAAAGTAAGATGTAAAGAGTAAAATAAAGAGTTAATCATATTTAAAGGGATACTGTCATGGGAAAACATGTTTTTTTCAAAACACATCAGTTAATAGTGCTACTCCAGTAGACTTCTGCACTGAAATTCAATTCTCAAAAGAGCAAACAGATATTTTTATATTCAATTTTGAAATCTGACATGGGGCTAAACAAATTATCCGTTTCCCAGCTGCCCCAGTCATGTGACTTGTGCCTGCACTTTAGGATGGAACTACTTTCTAGCAGGCTGTTATTTCTCCTACTTAGGGCTAGTCCACACGGGGAGATAGCGACGCGTTTGCGGTCGCGGCGGCAAAGCACCGCGACCGGCGCAGGCGACAGTTTTGTATGGGCGCCTATGTAAAAATGCCTGTGCTAACCACACGAGGCGATGCGCTTTTCAACAGTCGCCTGAAAAAGCCTGGCGAGGCATTTTCAGGCGACTGTTGAAAAGCGCATCGCCTCGTGTGGTTAGCACAGGCGTTTTTACATAGGCGCCCATACAAAACTGTCGCCTGCGCCGGGCGCGGCGACTGTCGCGGCGCTTTGTCGCCGCGACCGCAAACGCGTCGCTATCTCCCCGTGTGGAATAGCCCTTAATGTATCTGAATCAGTCTCAGTGGGACTTGGCTTTTACTATGGAGTGCTGTTCTTGGATCTACCAGGGAGCTGTTATCTTGTGTGAGGGAGCTCCTATCTGGTTACCTTCCCATTGTTCTGTTGTTAGACTGCTGGGGGGGGAAGGGAGGGGGGTGATATCACTACAACTTGCAGTACAGCAGTAAAGAGTGACTGAAGTTTATCAGAGCACAAGTCAAATGACTGGGGGCAGCTGGGAAATTGACAATATATCTAGCCTCATGTCAGATTTCAAAATTGAATATAAAAGAAATCTGCTTGCTCTTTTGAAAAATGGATTTCAGTGCAGAATTCTGCTGGAACAGCACTAAATGATGCGTTTTGAAAAAACATGTTTTCCCATGACAGTATCCCTTTAAGTAACAGAAACACAAACATTATATCAAGCATCATATTATGCTAATTTATTATAAAGTGGATTTTTGAAGTTCATTCCCTACAAGGGAGAGACACCAGGTGAATAGTTTTTCATGTATGGAACCTATAGCTGCTTAAAAATGTGTATCTTTGATTCCATTTTTTTTTTCATTTTACGCTTATATTCACAGGTCCATTTTATTCTCTCACGTGTTGAATACGCATTTCCTCTACATGATGTATGTAAATTAAATTTGTTGATGTTCTTAGCATTAGCCTGGCATTTATTTGACACTTAGGCAATTTATTTCCATAAACCACCCACTAACTTTTAACAGTATACTGGTGGGACTGGAACTGTAGCTGCAGGTAGTGGGCCCAATGCAAAGTAGCCCACTTGACTGCTAAACAACACTTGATCATGGACAGCAAACATTTGTAGGTCATAATACATTGTAGCATTATTCTGTGCCTTAGTCCTGTAAAGCAAAATTAGTAAGGTGATATTAACTGTATCTCAAAAATAAAATTAGCACCAAAACTATTCAGATGGAGCATGAATTGTTTATAGCTGGAGTAGTATAACGTTCACCAACATTGGCAGGAGCAGTGGGAACCTTCTCTGGAGTGATGAATTATGCTTCACTGTCCGGGGTTAACCATATAGAATTCAATGGCCAAATAACATTCACATTACACGAATAATTTCCAATACAGTCTTCAGACAATACTACTTTCAGGCATCCTGTGCATAAACAGATTAATACTAAAATGACTGTATTGTAACTATAGTGTTTGGCTACAAATAATATTGTTTGAATTAATTATTTATTTTACAGAAGATTATCATCAATATTGCCATTAGTCTTAATTAGCACAAAAGAGGTGGTGTAGGGCAAGATAACAATATAATCATAAGAAAGCAGTATTAAAAGGATGTATAGTTACACCAAGATCTGTATACTGTTTATGACTAAACTAAATCTGAAAGTAGCCTGTAGGCAACCAAAGTCAGAAAGGAGACATCTTAGCAGAATTCATTTTTCCCAGGATAAAAAATGCTGGGGTTAATATGAAATAAAGGTAACTAAATAATTAGAAACTTGGAAAGGTCTACAATATGGGGTATTTATTAAAAAACTTTTTTCCCCCTTTTTTTTTTTAAAAAAAAAATTGGACCAAACTCCCAACCACGAATGGCCTTAATTCGAACAAAAAAGCATGTACAGGACAAGTTGCAACAAAATAATGCAACAATTCAAATCGTCCGATGTTTTGAAATTGTCACTTGAAAAACACTACTTTTTAGGATTGTTGCACAAAAAACAGCATCAAAATGTCCAAAACCCTCAAAGATCATGACAGATTTTAGCTGGAGTATAAAAAAGCCCAACCAAAGTTCGACCTTTAATAAATGTGCCCCTGTGTGTTGAAATAGGTACTCTTTGCTTATCTAGAACATGGCTGTCCAGTTGGGCCCTCCAACTTCTTAAAAAGCTCCAGTGACCTTTCATTATAATATGACTACTGAACATGTATTATAGTGAATGGCTCACTATATAGAGAACAATTGGACAGAATCGATATAGAACATAACAGAATCAAAAAGGGAAGTTTTTATTCAAAAGCATAAACTACAAGGACATGCTTTTGTTCTTTGCTGGCAAAAACAAAAGAAAGGCCAAAGAATGTTTTTTGTCTGCTGATCATAGTTTCTCTGTTATTACAGTGTCATTTTAACAAAGTGTCTATGGATTCTAGATGCAACAGTGAAAGATATCTTTTGTACAGAGAGTGGGCTCATCCATTTAGCATTTTAAAGTTCCAGCCTCTGGATCTTGTACGGTGAGTTCAATAAAAGTATATTTAGTTAGAAAGGTATACAAATTGTTAATAAATTCATAATTTTGAAGCCTTACGTTCAATATCACTGGCCAATACAGGAGTTAAAAATGCTGACATAATCAAGTTTATCCTTCACTATTCCTCTCTCAGCATCTGTTTCTCTTCATGCAGGAGTTGGGTGTCAGATATTCATTGAGTTAGATCCAATATTTCTTATATGGGGGGGGGTCCTTTTGCCTAGAAAATGTATTAGAGCTCACTCTATTAAAATCATCAGACATCCTGTCTCTCTACATGCAGGATTTGTGCAAAAGGCAGTTATTTTGTTAGATTTTGTTTGTACTGGAATCAGTTATTTGAGTGAGCTCTAATTCATCTGCTAGGAAAAGAAGCCCTTATATAAGATATATTGGCTCTAACTGTCAATGAATATCTGACACCTGCAAGAAGACATAATAAAGAAACAGATGCTGAGAATGGGATAGTGAAGATAAACTTGATTATTTCAGAAACTATGCAGAATTTTTAATTGATGGTATTTAGAAAGTTATTTATTTCAGTATGATGAAGCTTATATTAAATTTCATTTTCGCAATAGTTCCCCCTTAAGTTACTCATATGAGATTTCTTTCAGTTTATAAAAGAGCACTACCTAGTTATAAAAACAAGCAAAAAAGGGCACTCATACAAAGTATGTTCCATGGACCCAGGGTTCCTTCTTGCTTTTTTTTATTTTTCAAAAATAGATTTGATGATACAATTATTGGGCTACCATACAATGTTAATATTGCAGTGCTAATTATTTATAAATAAATCAGCGGTAATGGAGCTGTGATTTATCTCCCAAAAGTGCTTCAAACTTACAAAAATGGCAACTGATCAACACACATTCCATGAACCCATGTTCGACTCATGTTAATTCGTTATATGTACATGCAGATAACATCGTTAATGTTTCTTGGACAAGCATTGGCTCAAACTTTAAATCAATGTTTAGCTGTCGAAGGCCTAAACGACGTTTTCATGGTTTGAGCCAATGTTTGTCCAATAGAAGCTTTCTTTAAGCAGAAATTAATGATGTTGTCTGCATGTACATATTTCATCTGGTGGTGAAAGACCTTGGGCCACTATTAAAAATTTTTGAAAGTGAGTGCTGACTTTATGTTTCTACTTTAATAATTTGTTATATACAATTGCATACAATTTTAAAAACAAGTATTTTTAGTTACAACATTATGATCCTAAAGTCTTGCCAAGTCCATATTTTGAAGCAGTTGATACAGTGTGAGCCTTAACCACATCTGTCTTGCATTACAGACAGGCCTTATCAATTTTTATCCTAAATTCTTCTGTAGAAAAACTGAACTCAGAATTCCACGAGAATGGAATATTTAGTTGAATAATAAACTCGCACCGCAATGGACTCTCTAGGGAAATGTTACTATTTTTGTCTACTTAATCTACAGTTTAATGGAACACTTCGAATAATGTTTGGTTCTTTCCACAGAAAATACTATGGGGAGAAAATAGGAATTTATTTTGCTTGGCTTGGTTTCTATACACGGATGCTGATTGTTGCAGCAATAGTAGGAGTGGGATGTTTCCTGTATGGAGTGAAATCTCAGGAAACTTGCACTTGGAGGTAAGTCATATATGTCTTAGCATGTTTAACAAAGTATACAATGAAATATATTATAATACACGAGCCATGAATAGCCTGTAATTTATATCCTTATAAACGGTGCTTAGTGATGTCATTTCTGTCACATGACTCACTGAGACTTGAGAATAATAAATAAAGTAATGTTGTCAAATATGAGGATATTCGATGTCACCTCAGAGTTCCATAACCAGTATAAAAACACTCGGCCTTTCGCCTTGTACTTTTATATGGGCATGGAACTCCTCACTGACTTGTAATATCCTTATATAATACACAAAAGCCATTAATATCTTGTAAATTATATCCTTATAAATGGTGAGTTCTGATGTCATCAGTTATAAACAGTGAGTAGTGATGTCATTTCTGTCACATGACTCGCTAAAACTTGTGTATTATAATAAATAAAGTACCCCCTGTTGCAAAATATTAGGATATTAGAAGTAACCTCGGAGTTTCATACCCTGTATAAAAACACTCGGCCTTCGGCCTCGTGTTTTTATATGGTCATGAAACTCCTCGGTAACTTATAATATCCTTATATTTTACTAAAGGGGGTACTTTATTCCATATATTATACAATAGGAGGTACATTATTCAATATATGAACATAACTTGGTTGCAACTTATAATATCCTTATAGTTTACATTAGGGAGAATATTATTCTCCATTTGATATACAAGAGCCATGAATATGTTGTAAATCCTTATAAAAGGTGCTTGGTGATGTCTTTTGTGCCACGCCAGTCACTAAAATGTGTTTTATAAGACACCTTGGAGTTCCATGACCTGTTGGCCTGGTTCTTTTATATTGTCATGGAACTCCTTTGTAACTTTATAATACCAATACATTGTCTTTTTGCTGAATTCATCCAGGCCATTTTCTACATTGTTGCTCAGCAACTGCATTTGCGAATAATCTGAAAAATGTTTCACCTTTTTTTGTGGCGTCTACAGTTGAACTGAGTATGAATTTTATTGTCCTTTTGGTGACAGTGTATGGTTTGTTTCAGCAAAGAAGTTTGTGATCCCAATATTGGAGGAAAGATCATTATGTGTCCACAGTGTGACAAAGCTTGCAATTATTGGTATCTTAATATCACATGTGAATCCTCAAAGGTAATGTACAGTTTCAGTGTGGCTTTCACTTTAGCACACAATAACAAAAAAAATGCCTGCTATTTCTAAGTTCACTTCATGGAAGTGGTAATATAATGTACTTTTGGGTCCTTTTGACCCATTTTTCCAAAATTGAAGTTTTAAGAAAATTGTATGTTTTTCTCTCGGTTTCAATTTGGCAGTTTAGTAATCCAGGTGCAGATTCTGAACTGTTACTTTTTGCTATATTAGTTTATACATTTCTCAGTAGCATTTGTGGAATATTACCAACTATTGTAATAATTATAACAGCTGCCTTTAATGAAACTCAGGGCCAAAGATAAGAAATGTACCAACTAATGTATTAATTTAGGACAGTTACAGATTCTGTGACCCCCTCCCAATACTGTGTTAGAAAGACAGAAGAAGCAGAAAAATTAAATTTTACACTTCAATATTAGAAAAACAGTCAAGTGGAAAGTGACTGGAAAAAAGTCTTTATTTCTGGTGAACTATCTGAAACCAACAGAACTAAAAAAAATTGTTGAATGGTGAACAACCCCTTTAAAGAACATTTAGGGGGTTATTTAGCAAAAATCATTTTCTGAACACCTCAAATAGTCTGGATTTATAAAGAAAAAAAAATGTGAAAAGGCATCAGAAAAATCTCACCAAGTAAAAGCTGGCTAGGTTCTACAGAAGTCAATGGAAAATTTTCCTAACAATTTTATTTATCCTGGTTCATGAAAACATTCAAGACGTTCAGCCTGTTAAAACGGGTATGGATGAAATGAATGAATGTGGTTCTTGCTTGTGGCTTTTTTTCCCATGAAAAAAAGCAAACTTGACTATCCTGTTCCAGTTTTTCCAGTCAATTGCATTTTTTTTGCTGATTTTTATTTTTCATACTTATGGGGGGTTTTCTAAAAATTACATAATTACATAAATCAGCCTCTCAATATATTATATAAAAAGAAATGCAAATTAGATAGAATACTACTCTATGAAAGTTATTTCTAAAAGGAGAAACTTCCTCTATCTTTATTGGTATATGCCCCCCTGTCCCAATGCTCCTATTTCTTATGACATTCACAGAAGATGTCTACGTACCCACGACTAAAATTGTCACATTTCTCCAGTCTACTAGTATTCAGCTTCAAAACATATTGATACCATTCAGCATTGATACATATTGATATCTCCTTTGACAACTTTCTTCCTTGGCCCCCTTTATTGTGAATTCTGTTGACAGTGATTATTTACAGAAGTAGCCAATACGCTTCTGCCATGTGGATATGAAGGCCATTAGCCAATTAATTTCTAATGACTAGGATTACGTATAATTACCTACTTCTGTTTTTACCATTGACTATCTGTCACATCTTATGTCTGCATCTGTCCATCTGCAGCTTGTCTTGGATATACTTCTTTAATCCCAAACATTATCTAATAGTGAACTAATTAAATACTCTGTATTAAAAGCTCATGCAGTTTACCTTATAGTCATTTCCCACCCTGCATATTTGGACTGCAGATTTTTCAAGTTGATTTCTCCCCTGTAAACCCTATGTTGCAGATAACTTTGGATGTCATATGTGTGGGGGTTTTTAATTTTTTGAGCAAATATACTAGTTCTACAGTAGCTGTTCAAGTAAATTGTCCATACTTTTTTACATTTAACCCTTCACTTTCCAAGAATAAATATGCGCCAAAACAGATTTTTTTTTTTGTGTTACTTATTTGTAAATCTAGTTTAAAGAGAGTTTGCTTATGATAACATAGATTTTATCTAAAGTTATGGATCACTGGTTGGAAATTTGCTGCTTTTAGAAAATGGCATCATCTTGTATAGTATCCAGCATGCCCATGTTGTGTTGGACAGCCTCCATTCTGACATGGTCAAGTGAACAGTGAGCCCTGTTTTTATCCATTGCATCCAAAGAGGTTCTTAAAGGAAAATTAAACCCCCAAAATGAATACTTAACAGATAGTTTATATCAAATGAGGTGGCATATTAAAGAATCTTACCAAACTGGAATATCTATTTAAGTAAATATTGCCCTTTTTCATGTCTTGCCTTGACCCACCATTATGTGCTGCCTCAGAGATCACCTGACCAGAAATACTACAGCAGTAACAGGAAGAAGTGTGGTACCAAAAGACAGAACTCTGTCTTTTAATTGGCTCATGTGACCTAACATGTTTGGTTTGTTTGTGTGCACCATGAAGTCTAGGATTCCAAAGGGGCTGCCCTTATTTTTTAAAATGGCAATTTTCTACTTATGATTACCCAATGGCACATACTACTAAAAAAGTATATTATTATGAAAATGTTTTTTTTACATGAAGCAGGGTTTTACATATGTGCTGTTTTATGCAATATATTTTTATAGAAACTTTGTTAGGGGGCATAGTTTTCCTTTAACAAACTTTGTAATTTTTTCAGATGCTTCTCTTCTTATACTACTAGAGGGGAGCTTACCCTGTGTATTACCATTCATGCAACTTAGTGGTTTCCTGGTGGCAATAAATTGAGTAGGCTGCCCTCTAGCATTACAAAAGTGTGTGACTCCTGCTGTTTTCTCAATAAACTTTGCAATGTTACAACAGCATCCCTTTTATCACCTTGCAGCATTTTGCTCTGTATAACAAATTTTTGCTTTGTGGTTGGTCAATCAATGAACAACCTTGGTCTCTCCAGCAAGTGTGGCTATAGTCTAGCAGCACTTTCATCTGGAGACACAAACATGTACAGTAAGTAATTGGCTCACAGGTTGTAGCTTTGACAACTTTAAAGTACTGATTGTCACTAACTTTTTGAATGATTATTCCTAATTATTGCTAAATATTGTATTTTTTTCTTATAGAAACTTTGCATATTTGATAGTTTTGGAACACTTGTGTTTGCAGTTTTCATGGGAATATGGGGTAAGACTGTCTTTTGTTTTTTTTGGGGGGAGGGAGTGTTGAGATTGGACACCCATTTAAAACACCTGTGTTGGGTGTTGTTCAAGCTATTGGGGCACACATTGACTGACACAAAGACTATGTAAATGATACTTTAATAGGCTGTTGCAATGTTTCATTTTATCAATGCTGACCAAACAAGAACTAAACTAAGAATTATCACTGTGAATTACTACTGTGTTGTATTATAATTACATTTATTAAAAAAATATTATGTGGCTGGCCAGTCTACTAATACATTCAATAGACCTATATAAACATATAGTAAATACAGGTTCATTTAAAAATGATTTAGTCCTTGAAGGATTCATTAAGAACAAGACAGCACAAAAAAAGGCAGTACAATATAGGCAAAACAAATGTATGCTAAGTTCCATTGTGGATTATTGAAGCCTATAGTTTCATAATAATTAATGTACAGAACTTAGTCTGAAAGTAAGTACTTAAGAAATTGTGACACATAACTAAATGTGGAAGTTCTTTTGTCTTGGCAGTCACTCTGTTCCTGGAGTTCTGGAAGCGCAGACAGGCTGAACTGGAGTATGAGTGGGATACTGTTGAATTTTTAGAGCAAGAAGAACAACCTCTGCCAGAATATGAGGCAAAATGCACACATGTAGTAAAAAATCCCATAACTCAGGTACTTTGTACTCCACATACATATATGTATAACATACTCTTGATATCACTTCATTCTAAACATTTCTTTGATTCTTATAATTGCTGAAATGTCCTTTTATATTTTTGCAGCAAGAAGAACATGTGCCTTACACAGCCTTTGGGAAATGCCTAAGGGTGACTTGCTGTACAAGTGCTGTTTTTTTCTGGGTAATATCTTTGGTTTATTAGTGATTTCCTTCAAGATCTGAATGTACCTTTTTTGGACTTCAAATTTTAGCCTCCTCGACTATCAACCATGGGAATTTTGAAATGTTTGTTTCTTCTCAAGTATTCTCATAGAACAGTGACTCTTAGCTACTGTCATCCTGGGCTGATTCTCAGCCTGTGGATAAAAGCAGGTCAAGGATCAGCCCCTATACTCGAATCAGTGCTCTTTTGTGCCTGCACCCAGAACTACTGTGCCAGCCCGGGGGCAGGCACTCTGAGTAGATTTCGGAGCCAAGATACATACTTGTGCATTTTAATCAGTCAGTGTGCCCGTATATTTACAGTCATACATTTGTATAACTATAATCATGACAGGGGTATCGATGTAGGCTATAGAAAACCTTTATAAGCATAAAATCATCGCTACATGATCATTTTATTTGAAATAAAGACTTGCATTTTATGTACATATTTGTAGACAATATGCATGCTATATTTTGTTGTGTTGATAACTGAAGGATAGAAGGGTACATAATAAAGGTTGTTAATGTAAACTTTTGTCATACGTGCAAACAAAGCCTGATAACATAAGATTACTGACTCTCAACTCTTTTTCTGACTCCCAAGTTAGGTTGACTTATTCTTGTTGTATAACAAAACATACAAACTGTTGCACACATATTTTTCCTTCCCATGAAAAAGACAGTTAAAGGTTAATTTGGCATGTTATAATTAAACATTTCTGGAAAAAAAAACTCAGTATTTGCTAAAACAGGTTTAGTGCCTCCAATGCTTTATTGTAGGAATAGTTACAGTTAAGGTAGTTACAGTTAGTTAGTTAGTAGTTAAGGTAGTTACAGTTGCCATTGCCTAGCTGGGAATCTTGGGAGAGGCAGTTTACATAGTTTACAGTCATAAACTGGAGAGATTTAAATGGGAATATTCTTGCCAGATGTACAATATTGAGTTTAATTGCATTTTTTGTATCTTTTCACAGATCCTGCTAATTGTTGCTTCTGTTGTTGGCATTATTGTATATCGACTTTCTGTTTTCCTGGTATTTTCTGCCACATTACCAAGTGCTGTGAATGGAACAAATGTAGAAGCAATCCAGAAATACTTGACTCCACAGACAGCAACAACAATTACTGCATCAATAATTAGTTTCATAATTATTATGCTTCTAAACATGTTCTATGAAAAAGTGGCAATTATTATTACAGATTTTGGTACGTTTTCCAGAGTTCTGTTTAGATTAATGCAGGCTTAATTTCCACTATGTTTCTGCCATTTATTATCTGCCTTTAAAGTTTAAACAGGCCAGGATATAATTTTTAAATGCTATATATTTTTATGACAGTTTTGGTCAATATTGACCGAAGTTTTACATTTTTTGATGCCCGGGATCTGAAACCACAGTTGTTTATTTGATTTATATGATATTTATAAGGAATAGTAACCCTATGTCTTTGCTGTAAAAATTTTTTGCAAAAAGTTACAATAGACGTCATTGTATGAAGACATTTACTACCTTTTTAATGTTTTGATGAGCATTTTTTTCTACTTATATTTTTTAAAAAATATTGTAGGCTAAATGTACAAATACAATTTCTTTATAGTAATCTAATCTAATATTCTCCTCAGAATTACCAAGAACAAGGACAGAATATGAAAACAGTCTGACCACAAAGATGTTTCTGTTTCAGTTTGTCAACTACTACTCCTCTTGTTTCTACATTGCATTCTTCAAGGGAAAGATAGTAGGGTACCCAGGAGATCCAGTTTACTGGTTTGGAAAATATCGTAATGAGGAGGTACCCCCTTTTTTTAACTAAATACTGTATATGATGTAGCTGTGTTGTGATAACATTGTTATTTGTCATAACAGGCATATTTCTTTCCATTATTATTTTTAGTGTGATCCTGGTGGGTGTCTTCTTGAACTCACAACACAGCTGACAATTATAATGGGAGGTAAAGCCATTTGGAATAACATACAGGAAATACTTGTACCGTGAGTATCTACTCATTTTTGTTTTCAGAAATGTACTTAAAATTGAAACAGTAAAAACCATTGTTAAAAGAAAATCGTAATATTCCATTTCCTATTATTATTATTTGTGTGAAATAACATTTGTTTGGCTGGACTTTCCATATATAATCTAGCCCTTGGTTTATTAAACCCCTCTGTGTATTAAATGCAGGAAGTCAGTAAAATGTTTATTGGATGCAATTATTTTTGCACTGTATGTCTCTTTTTCTTAAAGGAACAGTAACATCAAAAACATTTTTACAAAAATTCGTTATAATACAACGTAAAAAAAACACCAAGACAAATTAAAATTTAAAATTGCAAAGCCTTAATTAAGAAATAACTTACTGAAACTCCGCTCCTCTTCAGAAAAGGCGATATGGCGACCATCCATAGTGCATCGCTGGATTTCTCCTCCCTGGCTATCTCTCCTATTGTACTGACAGCAGGAAAAGCAGCCTGGCTGGATGAAGAGCTGAAGTGGCCGCTATGCGGCTCCTTCTATAGGGAGCCCATTATCCTCCCCTGCTCCCACAGTGTAACCCTATCCTGTGTGCCAGAAGAAACCCCTTGCAGACACTGGACTCCTCACAGAGTTGGCGCGCCTCGGGGGAGATCTTGCGGGGATTCAGCCTCCTACTCACCAGCAGGCGATGCTTAGCTAGAGTGCCCCGGGGCTCACAGACATCGCACTGCTCGCACAGGACCGTCGCCTCCTTGGGACTTAAGACACCTTCTACCTACAACATTGCACCATCTCCTGCAACAATGCACCATATTCTCTCCTTATACTCTCCTTACCTAGCAGCCAGACCGTGTCATACTGTGGCTCAGTGAGATACAGTTCTGGGCATCAGGGCCGCTTACTGATTTTGCAACTGCCTAGTATGTTTCAGTGTGAAGCTAATGAAATGAGAAATAACCCATGTGATGCCAAAGTGATGCTCACAGACATCGCACTGCTCGCACAGGATTGTCGGCTCCATGGGACTTCACGCACAGCTGACACCGCTGTGTGAGACTGCGGGTGCCGGGCAGTGTTGTGAAATAGAAAGTAACAGAGCTAATAAAAGGATCACTTTGGCATCACATGAGTTATTTCTCATTTCAGTAGCTTCACACTGAAACATACTAGGCAGTTGCAAAACCAGTAAGCGGCCCTGGTGCCCAGAACTGTATCTCACTGAGCCACAGCATGGCATGGTCTGACTGCTAGGTAAGGAGAGTATAATGAGAGAGATGGAGCATTGCAATGTTGTAGGTAGAAGGTGTCTGAAGTCCCAAGGAGGCTACGGTCCTGTGCGAGCAGTGCGATGTCTGTGAGCCCCAGGGCACTCTAGCTAAGCATCGCCTGCTGGGTGAGTAGGAGGCTGAGTCCCCGCAAGATCTCCCCCGAGGCGCGCCGGCTCTGCGGGGAGTCCGGGGTCTGCACAAGGTTTCTTCCGGCACACAGGATAGGGTTAGGCTGTGGGAGCAGGGGAGGATAATGGGCTCCCTATAGAAGGAGCCTCACACCGGGCACTTCAGCTCTTCATCCAGCCGGGCCTCTTTTCCTGCTGTCAGTACAATAGGAGAGATAGCCAGGGAGGAGAAATCCAGCGCTGCACTATGGATGGTCGCCATATCGCCTTTTCTGAAGAGGAGCGGAAGTGGAGTTTCAGTAAGTTATTTCTTAATAAAGGCTTTGAAATTTTAATTTGTCTTGGTGTTTTTTTTTGGTATTCTAACAAATTTTTGTAAAATAATTTCTGATGTTACTGTTCCTTTAAGTAAAATAAAAACCAGTATATTATGTTCATAATAAGGGCATTTATTTAATTTTTCTGCAAATCCTAAATTGAGGGCATATTTTTTGTTGATCAAAAACTTGAAAATTAGCTCTAGACAAAAATATCAGTATCAGCCCTAAATCAACGATGATACATTATTTACAACTATTGCACAAACAAATTATATACTAACCCACTAGACCTTAAAACCACCCCTTGCCCTCCTCATAAAAGTTATGGTTCAAGCCTTCATAGTAGATTGCAAAGATTGGTGAAAGCTGCACTAATAGTTCTGGCAATAGACCAAGGGTTCATGGCCAAATTTAAAGAGCTGAACTATAGAGTGAAGAACCTCTCTGTTATATAAGTCATTAGGATAGGATACAAGTATAACATTCCATGTAGTGCCAGCGAAGTCACTTGCTAAGTTCCTTTGTGTTGAATTTTTCTAGCTGGGTTAAAAACCTTATTAGTCGATGCCGTTCATCGGGTTCGAAAGCAGTACTGCCAAGGTGGGAAGCTGATTACCTCTTGCAACCAGCTGGAAAGTTAGGATTGTTCTATGAGTACCTGGAAATGGGTGAGTTTCTTATAACTTTAAATAAATTTACATTTTGCCAAAATTAATGAATCTGTAAAAATGTAAACACCTTTGCATGTACTGTTACGTAAAAAAATTTGTACAGAAATGATCTTGCTTAATAGATTAAAATATTTTTGTATATAAATAGTCTTGCTTGATAGAATACAATTAGCTTTTGTTATACAGGTATGGACCTGTTATCCAGAATGCTTAGGACCTGGGGTTTCTTATGTATGGGTATTTTCATAATTTAGATCACCATACCTGAAAAAAAAAAAAAATAAACCCAATAGAGTTGTTTTGTCTCCAGTAAGGATTAATTGTATATGTATTGGTAACATTATTATTAGAGGGAAAAAGAAAATCATTTAAAAAAACGGAATTATTTGGAGTCTATGGGAGATGCCTTCCCGTAATTCAGAGCTTCGAGGATGATTGGTTTCTAGGACGACTACCTATATAACCAGCTCTTTTGAAAATGTCTGCTTATAGTACAATCAAAATAGAAACCTTTGTTTTTCTTCATAAAAGCACATATCCCCGAACTTTGGCAGTTGGTCTTTTTTTACATCATGAAATATCTAACATATTGTAAGGCGACTGTATAGTTTGGAATTTTAACTGTTACCTGGCTGTTCAGGAACCACTTACTATAGTAGCAAGGCAGGTTTTTAATTACAGACTAAAATATACATGGAAGAGAATATAAACAGAACCAGTGGCATAAATATCTATACAGGGGGCCCGAACTGCGCCGCCTCTTGTATCATAGTCCCCCTTTCTTAACCCATCTTATACTTTTAACATCATGGCGCAGTCCGGGCCATTGAGGTGCAGCACAAGCGAGTAGGGAGTGGGGGCAGGGGAGGAGGGACTGTTCGCACTAGCCCCCCCATTAGATTTTATGGGGCGACGCTCACAAGTTACGCCATTGAACAAAATATGTAAGTGATCCAAAATGTATTAACCATAAACATCTACCATCAGGATTAATCCCTGGTTGCTGGGCTCAGTGACCCCCTTCAGTTAGATAGAATTTTACATTTGAAGCTTAAAAAGAATATTTAATGTAAAATACTTAAAAAATCATATAAATATATTGCAAAAGCCCTCAAAGTATAACAAAGTAAATGTTCACTTAAATTAAAGTTTAACTTCTCCCATCTGGCAGTAATTCAGTTTGGATTTGTCACTTTGTTTGTGGCATCTTTTCCACTGGCACCGGTCTTGGCCCTGGTTAACAATTTGTTGGAAATCCGAGTTGATGCTTGGAAAATCACCACTCAGTGGAGACGCATGGTTCCTGAGAAGGCACAAGACATTGGCGCCTGGCAACCAATCATGGAAGGAGTTGCAATTCTTGCTGTAGTGACAAATGTAGGTAACGTTATTTTTAATAGAGTGTGAGGTTTATACTTAAAGTATAAACATTCTTTACAATTAAACAGTAAAAAATGTAACTCTTTGTTATATTAAAATTCTAGTATTTTGATGAAAAAATTGAGAAGCCGTGCTTCACAGGTAAAATTGACTATATCCATAAGTAAAGGCGTATATTTCTCTAATAACATTTTATTTGCAGTGAAGCATGGTATATAAGCTGTTGTTTACTCTCTACACTGCTTTTGTGTGCTGCTACCTCACTTTGCATGTCACACGGCAGAAATGTTCTTGCCCAGATTAGAATGTGAGCAGCTGCCTTTAAATGCATGTTCTGTAAACTGTGCTGGCTGGTAACATACTTTTCTTCCTTTCAGGCCATGATTATTGCTTTTACATCAGACATGATTCCACGCTTAGTGTATTATTGGTCTTTCTCTGTACCTCCCTATGGAAACTACAGTACTAATACAATGCAAGGATACATTAATAATACACTCTCCGTCTTCAGTGTATCTGATTTTCAGAGTAAGAGCCAGCCGGCAGCAACAGATTGGTTAAACCTAAATGTGTGCAGGCAAGTATTGGCAAGGCCTCTCTGTTCCCTGCAATCGGGGTCTGAAAAATTGTATTTCCTTAATTTATTGAGGGGTTGATTGCTAGTGTAGGTGTCACTGCCAAAAAAAACCCTATTTGTTTAATTATATGAGTCATTTATGTAGGGGTAGCATACTACTGTTTCCTCATTTTTATTTGGCTTCTGCTGCCGCTACCCAAAATTTTGCCATCTTTATCCCATCAATTAACATTGAATACGATAAACCTTTCTTAAGGTGGCCATACACGGAGAGATCCGCTCATTTGGCAATGTCGCCAAACGAGCGGATCTCTCCCTGATATGCCCACCTTGAGGTGGGCAATATCGGGCTGATCCGTTCGTGGGCCCTAGGGCCCAACGATCGGATCCTAACAAATGCTAACGGGCGGTCGGATCGCGGGACCGCATCAACGAACAGATGCAGCCGCGATCTGATGGGATTTTTAGTCCCATCCGACATTCGGCCAGATCTCGATCGGGGAAGCCCGTTGGGGGCCCCATACACGGGCCAATAAGCTGCGACTCGGTCTGTCGGCAGCTTTTATTGGCCCGTGTATGGCCACCTTTACTCTGGCTCAGTTTCAGAAGGTAATTTTCCCCTTCGCCATTCTCATTTACCACTTAAAATGTTAAATGTTAAAACACTTTGCTGTTGCAACCAAAACACATCTTTAGGGTTTTTTCATTTATCCTATATATCTCCTAACATATTATATTTTACTTACAACTCTCTATAAAGTTCCAAACTCTACATTGTAATTAGCATTCAACAAATAGGGTCATTTTGGTCTCATGAAAAGTAAATAGAATGAGTTTTATGCACTGCCTTCTAGATACCGTGACTTCCGTTACCCACCTGGACATGAGCATCAGTATGAACACAGTGTATACTACTGGCATGTTGTTGCTGCCAAACTATCTTTCCTCATCGTTATGGAGGTAATTACCTTTATTAGTCTATTGTACATATATCCCCTTGCAATATATATCAAGCCATCATTTTTCTGGTAGATCTCTAAAACTTTCTGTAAAACTTAAAAGTGTGTAAAAGTGTGATCACATTCAAGTTGGATTTTTGGTCAAAACTCACAAATTCAAGTTGAGAATAATCCAAACTTGAATTCGAGATTTATCATACTTGGGAGCTTGGGAAACACTTGAATTTGACTATTAAAACCTGCCGAGTTCATGTAGAAGTAAGTGGCAGAGGTCCAGTGACCCATTTGAAGTTGTTAATAGCCTTCCTGGCATTCAAGTATTTTTCACAGAAAAGACTTGATTCAAGTTTAGTTGAATTCGATTCGAGTTTTTGAACTTAATTGCTTAAATAACCTCCCATTCAAGTTGTGAGTATTTCTGAATTTATTAGAGTAAAATATAATGTACATAAATTCAAAATTCAACTTTTGATAAATCTGCTCCTTAGGGTAATTTATCAACACTGGGCAAATGCGTATGGGCAGTAATCCATGGTAGCCAATACAATTGTTGCATTCATTGTTCTACCTGCAGCTGGCTGAAAAAAGCCAATCACTGATTGGTTGCTATGGGTTACAGCCCATGGGCAAATTTGCATGGTGTTGATAAATGAGTGGCACTATTGTGTGTGCTCTGTATATGTATTACTGTTAGAGAATAGCCTACGTGACTACATAAATATTCATTGCATTTTCTTGATACCAGTAATTCATTATTTGTATTTCTCTTTAACAGCACATTGTCTACTTTGTGAAGTTTATTATTGCATACATTATCCCAGATGTATCAAATCAGACCAAAGACAAGATCAAGCGAGAAAAATACCTTACACAGAAGCTTTTACATGAAAGACATTTGAGAGTCATGAAAAAACAAATGGGAGGCTTGGCTGACAGGTTCCTAAAAGGCATGGACAATGCCATTATAAATAAGGAAGACTAAGGGGTTATTTATTAGAGTCTGGATGCCAAAAACTCGAAAGAATTCGAAATTTTATAGTGATTTATTATTCCCCGAGGATGGAAAAAGTCCAAATCCGAAAATTCGCCAACTCAGACCTGCCGAGGTTGTATATAAGTCAATGGGAGAAATCCTGAAGATATCCTGATCTGTGCTGGGTTTCATGCAATAATCTGAAAATTTTGAGGTTTTTGGGCAAAAATCCAAAAAATTTGTGCAATCCGAATTTTTTACAAGTTTTTTCCCGCACGGGAAATTTTTGGGAAAATGTATTGATAAATAACACGTCTTGATCTGAGTAGATGTCAGAAAATAATGAGATAAATTTGAATTTTGATAAATAACCCCCTTAATTTGCTGCACAGACATTTTTTGAAATGCAAAGTCCAGCCAATAATTCAAATCAACATATCATCCAACTAGTTATGAAGTAACCACAGAGGCAAAAAGCATGATGGAGATACTTATATTTGCTCATGTCTTATGTCAGTTACTGGTAGAGCATTCCAGTTTAATTTTCACAGTTTCGCACATTTAAAAAATGTATTTACTAATATTCATATATATAATATTGCAATTATCTTAGTCACACATTGCAAAGTTTACAATATACAAAAAATGTGTCAAATTGCAAAAATTACTTACCACTTTTAAAATTGTGCTTGTACCAAAGCACTAAGTAGCACTGCCATTAAGATGGTCGTATTGGCCAAATTGTGCTGAATCTTGTCTCCTAGCAGGAAGATTTACAACCACGTATTTATGATTCCTTATTGCACCTTAAAGGGGACCCGTCACCCAAAAAAATTATTCAAAATCCTATTTTATCACATTAGTCAAGCAAAATGAACTTTAATTACACTATATCAATTATTTGAATCTTGCTTCCTTCAGTCTGGGATTTCAAAATTATAGCAAACAGGCAGCAGCCATTTTGTGGACACTGTTATTAAGACAAGCCTTCCATCATCTCAGAATCTTGTTTGTGCACCAGAATGGGGGACCTGATGTCCATCCCCATGCCCTGGCTACACAATTAAATGGTAAAAAGAACGGGGGGAATATATGGAGAGCAGTGACATCTAAGAAGTGCTGAATGGAAAGTGAAAGTAATTGTCTGCCCCGCCTCTATGCCACGGGCATAGAGGAGTGGCAACAATATTTGATTGACAGCTGAGATTTTTAAATGAGTTTACAACAGCTATGAATGCTTTAATAAAAAATAGAAATTGGATTTCATGTTTAATTTAAAAAGGACTTTTATTATACAGATTTTTGTGTCTGGGTGACAGGTCCACTTTAAAGGACCAGTAACATCAAAAAATTAAATTGTTTTAAAGTAATAAAAATATAATGCAGTGTTGCCCTGCACTAGTAAAACTGCTGTGTTTGCTTCAGAAACATTACTATTGTTTATATAAATAAGCTGCTGTGTAGCCATGGGGGCAGCCATTCAAAGGAGAAAAGGCTCAAGTTACACAGCAGACAGCAGATAAGCTGTCTAATGGTGTTATCTGTTATCCATTATCTATCCTGTGCCATTTAGCCGTTTTTCAATTTCCGCCATTGCTACACAGCAGCTTGTTTATATGAACTATAGTAGTGTTTCTGAAGCAAACACACCAGTTTTACCAGTGCAGGGCAACACTACATGATATTTTCATTACTTTAAAACACTTTCAGTTTTTGGTGTTACTGTTCCTTTAAATGCAGGCAGAATCTTCTGCCACACTGCCTCTAGTGTAAATTCCAGGTATTGCAAGTGTATCATACACTGCATAAAAATCAACCTTACACTCTTTATGTGCCAAGTGGTAGCTACCATATGTGTAGATTGAGCTGCAGAATTAATGCAATATACTAACCTTTGATTAAGTTATGTAGTCAAGCAGTTATAGCATAGTTGTACAGATTTTTTTGCATGCAAGTATGATTCTGCTACAGTATTCCGAGCCAGGGTTTTTCTGAAGCAATGATGAAATGTTTCATGCATAAAAGGGGAGCCACTAGTTGGACAGCCCTATCTTAGAGGGATATTTATTCGCTAAAATAACTCTTACCACTATCAGAAAGCCTACTGTGTAAAATCAAAAAATATTTATTCAAACATTTAATTCATGTGTGAAACAGAAGTGTAGACTATCCCCTGTGTTATAGGATTAATTAACTGTCGCTGCTATAAAAAAAAATCCACTATACTTTAGGTGATATTTATATCTGTTTCTCATAAAATCTCTGGAAAGATTTTTTTTTTGGATATTTAACTTTTTTATTAAGTTTTTCAGATTCAAAATAAATCAATCAACATTTGAAAGAAGACGTAGAGAGAAGAATGAGGGAAAGATTTATTAAGCAGCCACTACAGTTTAGCATATGTCATCTGAAAATTGACAGTTCCCCTTAAAGGAGAAGGAAAGGCCTGTTTACTTGGGGGTGCCAAAAGTTAGGAACCCCAAGGGATTATATATACTTACCTGAAACCCCAGACCGGTACTCCTATCAGGAGAAAACTGCACCAGTCCGGGGGTCATTTCAGCGAGTACCACAGATCGCTTCTCTTCCGGTTTCTTCTTTCTTCAAATTTCCCGGGGCAAACGTATGCGCAGTAGAACAAAATAGCCAACTTCTTCGTTCAGCTTTTCGCTCTACTGCGCATGTGAACCCGCGCAAAGAAAGAAGATGCTGGAAGCCTATCACTCCGTGGTGCTCACTGGAATAACCCTGGACCGGTGCAGTTTTCAGCTTAATAGGGGCACCGGCCCGGGGTTTCAGGTAGGTTAATACAATCACAAGCACCCTCAAGTAAATACAGCCTTTCCTTCTCCTTTAAAAGAATCAAATACATTTGATAAACAGATGTCCTCATACTTAACTCCATTTAAGGGAAATCAACCGATTAAACTGAAGAACCCCCCCACCCCATTATCTATATAGGGCATATTGCCCCTAATTAAACTTATTTTGATCTCTAAAAATGTTATGTTTAATAATTTAAAATATCACTTGATATACAGAAGTGCCTTTATTTTAGCAATATCTTACTTTTTCACAATGTGCAATGCCATTACTATATTTTATACTATACTTTTTTAACTATAATTTCTTCATGTCTTGAATATCTCCAGTGCCTACTATACAAAGTGCCTGTGCGATCCAAAATCAGTGACATTTTAAATGTAAACTCACACTGGATGCAAAAAATAATCAGCAGATTACCATTAACATGAAGGTTTTTTGTTTTTAAATCATTCACTTGCCATTTTACAGGAGAAGGGAATTACAATTACTGAGGTGATTTGCGAGTGCTCTGTATGTTGGAAAGTCATTTAATCTAACAAACGGGGCAAATTTTCTGGTCATAGCAACACTGTGTTTTGAGTTGTATGTGGTTACACAGTAGCCATGCTGGATTTGCCAGCACTAGTATCAAGGATACACTTATATGACTTTTAGTTGTATGAAATTCAAGTAGGGTGACGTAAATAGTTGTAAAATGCCTTCCATTCCACAATGGTGAAGAGCTCAGCAGTATTTTTTTTGTATTAAAAAACAAGAGAAGTTCAGATTTTTTTCTCTGCTTTATATTTACCATAAAAATGACCATATACATGGTAATTTTGCACACGCTCAATGCACGGCCTAACTTCAGAACAGGGCCTTAACATATGGGTCAGAACCCAAAAGCACTGACTTGCACCTAATGAATTGCACCCTAACCCCTTTTTTGGTGTGGTTTTATAGGCTGGAGAGAAATTCCCAAGGGTCATCCAGTCCACAGGGTTTGTGTGTAAGCACTGTGCCTTATACAAGTCCGTACTAATGGCACTGCTTCATTAAGGTATTATCCAGTGACACATGCCATTAGAATGATCTATTTTCCACAGAAAGGCTTTATTTATATGACACAGTGTTTTACATATGACCTGTCTTATATGATGTAGTTTAATTGAGCCAATGTTTAGGGGTATGGTTTCCCTTTAAGGTAAGTCTGTGGCAACATACCTGTATACAAATAATCACACCATTAATGTTTGCTCATAATTTGGCTTGTGTGTTAAAAGAAGCAAAGTTTCCTCCTGACCTAGTAACCAGTAGCAGCCAAGAAGCAGGTGACATTAATCTACGGTTAAAAACACACATCTGATGGGTTATTAGTATGGTTGCCATCTTTTCTGGAAAAAAAAATCTTGGCCTATATCTATTTTCCCCATTCATTATATTAGCATCAAGTATCAATTTTGCTTGCCGTGCCAGGTGACAACCAACATTAAAGGACAAAAAAAAAAAACATTTTTACTTTCTTTAATGAAAAAGAACCCTATCTCCAATATACTTTAATTAAAAAATGCGTACCATTTTTATAAGAAACCTGACTGTATGCAGTGAAATTCCCCCATCATTTTACTTGCTCTGACTGCTGTGGATAGGAAACTTCAAACGGGCCCTAGCTGCTCTGCAGGGAAACAATCATACTAACAAACAGCAGGGGGCAACCCCGCACCTTACTTCCCAGCCATGCAGAACTCAAGCAGCTTTGTTTGTTTCCCTGTAGAGCAGTCAGCGACTGTGTAGAGATTCGTATTGGATTTTATTTTTGCCTTTACATCCCCTTTAATGTTTCCAACTCCAATGGCAGGAACAAAGATCATGGAGCCAGATTTAAGCAGATAAACTGGGATTCTCATTGAAGGATTATTTTGCTGCAGCCACTAGTTCTGCAGAGTTGGAGAAAGTTTTTATTAAACAATACAAAAACTATAAAAATCCACATTAGATTACATGACAGTGCAGTCTGCATATTCTGATTATTAATCAGTCTTGCTGTATTGGCTTGTGGCAGATATTTTTTGACTTGTGCTGTTTTGATAATTTATGACGATCCCTAAGCAGCCCAGACCACACTGAGCATGTGCACTGTCATGGTCTTGCAAAGATGGTTTAATAAAGTTACAAGATGGTGGCCCACTGTGGCCAACTTTGAAAGCATAAATCATTTGTTTTATTAGGCTTCTTGTGCAGTAAGTTCATGTTTATATTTAGTATACAAAATACAGCATTTCTAGCCTTATTCTATTTTAGACATTAGTTCCCCTTTAATAAGTCTGCAGCAAACTTTGCATCTCTTTCTACATTGCTCCTATTGTTTTTTACTGTGTTGACACAGTCCAAGGAAAGGAAACCTCTAGTCCTGCAGATGTTTGAGGCCCACAGGTTGCCCAATCCAGTGAAATCCATAGATTTGTGGGAGTTGCACTATAGAGAAGTAGTACAGCTACACTACAGACACACTACAGTTACACATTTCATGACCACTATGTGTATGTGTTTTGTTATTGTTAATTCTACCATGATTGTTTGTTTGTAACTAGTATCAAATCTTAATGCTTGTCAGTAAGCAGGATGCATTTTTCATTGTATGAAGAATATGCAGAAACATATGTATCTTTTGTATACCGATTATATTCCTGATTTAATGATTTGTTTACCGATAATATAATATTTTGTATATACCATAATAAAGGCTTTCATATAAATGTTACTGTAGAATCTTTACTTATCATCCTTTGCTTGGTCTTATCAATAAGTGTATTATAGTCCTGTCAGGGCAAACTATCTTTTAACCCTTTTCCTGCCAAAATAGTGGCCTGTTAAGTTGTGAATTGGGCAACACATTTTCCTGTAACAAAAACACAGGCAATACATTGTTGGTAGTATGTTGGTAGTAAGCCTAAGAAGTCCAATTAAATAATCTAGCCTTTAACTAACCTTTTGTTATCCTTGATTTAAAAAAAAAAATTTATTAATAGGACTGATTGGAAAAAGATTTTTTTTTATATCCCCCAGTTCCCATTGTAAAATTATTTCATCATTAAAAAAGAGGGTGAATTCAGTTGTGTGGATGTGTTTGCCAAAACAATATACTGTAGAGAGACAAGGAACTTCAATTATTAAGAACAGACAATGTGCAAAAATCTGTATTTTTTTAAACTTACATATTTTCCTACAATATAGTGTTTTTCCCAAGTAAACCATTGCCTGCCACCAGGTGCACCCGTGTTCAGTATCTACATTATACCTATACGAATGATGTGGGGGGGGGGTATGGCATTCTTTTACATGCTATTCAGTGAATGCAGGCAAAGGGAACCTTGTACATGTATGGAATCTGTTATCCAAAAACCCATTATCCAGAAAGCTCCAAATTATGGGATGATCATCTCCCATAGACTCCATTTTATACGAATAATCCCCATTTTTAAAATTGATTTCCTTTTTCTCTGTAATTATAAAACAGTAGCTTGTACTTGATGCAAATTAAGATATAATTAATCCTTATTGGAAGCAAAAACAGCCTATTGGTTTTATTTAATGTTTACATGATTTTCTAGTAGACTTAAGGTATGAAGATCCAAATTACAGAAAGATTCCTTATCTGGTCCTGAGCATTCTGCATAACAGGTCCCATACCTGTACTTACTGCCCTATTCAACATGAGCTTAATGAATACGGCTCATGCTGAAAATACTTTTTGCCTATTTTAAAAGAGAAGGAGCTTCAATCCCTGGGGGGGAAGGGGTGCTAAATGTTACCCCCCCCCCTGCAGTGATTAATCCTTTGCCTTTTTCCCTGAAGGAAGTGCGCCTGTTACCAGAAAACTTCACCGGCCTGGGTTACTTCTGCTTAAGCACATGGAGGTAGCCTTATTTCATGTTCTATAAACAATTAATCATAAGCTATTATTGAGTGTTTGTAGAACATGAAACATGTAAGTCTACCTCCATGTGTACCTAAATAAACTATTTTAGGATTTTACATGTCTGTTCTACACCAATACGGTTTGATCCGCTCCCATAACTGAAGGCTCAGGGTAGTGCACCTGGGCCTCTTCCAGTACTTTGTGAATTTGTTTTGAGACCTTTCTCTATCCTTTCATCAGAATGAAAAGGCTTTTGTCAAAGTTTGATTTTCACTCTTCTGTGAATGCTCATCTGCGAGAAAAAAGAATCAGGAAGAGAATCACTCTGTGGTACTCACACTGAAGAACCCCCGGGCCAATGCAGTTTTCTGCTAACAGGAGCACCGGCTCGGGAGGAAACTTTTGACAACTTCGGAAAGTCAAAGCGATTGGAGTGCCATCCCACCGGCGATTTACATTCTAGCTGGCGGGAAGGCATTGAGGGGAGATTAGTCGCCCGAAGAAGAGGAGATTTGTCGCTGGGCGACTAATCTCCCCCAGTAGCCACGTGTGCCACCACCCTAAGGGGCACATTTACCTAGGGTCGAATATCGAGGGTTAATTAACCCCTTCAACTTCGAATATCGAACGATCGAATGAATAATCGTTCGATCAAACGATTAAATCCTTCGAAATCGAACAATTCAAGGATTGTAATCCATCGATCCAAGGATATTCCTTTGATCAGAAAATTGTTAGGAAGCCTATGGGGACCTTCCCCATAGGCTAACATTGGCCTCGGTAGGTTTTAGGTGGCGAACTAGGGGGTTGAAGAATTTTTTAAAGAGACAGTACTTCGATTCGAAGGTCAAGCTAAGTAAATGGGCCCCTAAATGTTAAAGCATGGCTTTGTTATTCTTGAGCTAAATAGGCAAACAAAAACTGGAGCTACTCCATATTTGGCCCTTGAGAGGTAAATAGAGCACTAGTACACAACCTAGGGTTATTATATGTGCTTCCTATACAGTTCTGTTTTTGTTTAAAAACAATAAGCACAACGTCTACTCACTGAACTCCTATTGCTCCTTTAATGCCTAAAGTGTAAATGAGAGGTTTCCCTTGCACCTATAATACAGCACACTGTTCCTTATGTCTGTTACTATAGGCACAAAGGCAATATTAACGTACATTTTTGCACAAAACAGGTGATGTTATGTCATTATTTGAACTTTGCACCTTGACCCCTCCCTTGACAATTAACCCTTTTTTGTGTGCATCAAATATACTGTACTTTTTAAAGTATCCACTGTGTCATGTCATTATACAAAATAAATTATTGCAAATTCATCCTAAAGATAGATTTTAATTTCTGGGATTGTGGCCAATATATGGCCAGAGTTAGTCCCAAGATCTGATTAAAACAAATTATCATTCCACTGAGAAGCCGTTTGTATCCCTTCCCATAGCTGCAGCCTTTGTTAGACTTAAACATACAGTGAAACTGTGACTAAGCATTCAAATAATCCTTTCATATAGTTGTTCATTGGTCCCTTCGTAATGGACCACTTGTAATAGATATTTATTGTGCCTAAAGAGCCCTCACAGACGCTGTTGCCATTTTTTTGAAATTCTAGAATTCTGGTTTTAAACCTGTTTGCTAATAAACTGCTGCTGAGGTCCAAAATGTGGTCAAGCATCCCCTTGGCTCATAATAGGTTTACGGAGGTAACAGTGATATTGTAATGTCACAACATTACTGCTTGAGCCACTCATATTTCCAAGAATTTCTAGGATAGCAATTAAATGTTCAACTCAAATCCCAACCTAATTGATCCACCTCTAAGCTGTGCTTCAATGACTTTCTAGGAGAGAACATCAATTCATACAAAATACAAAGACAACTGAATTTCTGCAGCTGGAATTCCCAGGCCTATATAACACAAGTGAAATGGGTGTTATTTGAATGTAATTCGATATAGGCTTTCTTTGTTTCCTATGCAAATATATTAGCCTAACTTCCCCCCGGAGCAAAAAAACAAACCTATATCTTGACTGCTACAGCTAGCAGCGGCTAGTTCCATAATGTGACACAGACCTTAAATGTACACTAAATCCAAAATACACATTGGTTAATGTTAAAAATGTATTACACATTTATAATCTCGTTCAACACGATGAGAACTTAGAAGCTCAAGACTCTAATTACTCTTTTAAGTTCACTCAGACAGAACAAAATAAATAAATGGAGAGCTACTGCAGAGTTTCCAATTAAACGAGCTTGGGGGTTGCTTTTATATAACAGATAAGGGTGCCAGTAAGGTGCAGTGAGGCAGAATCTTTTGGATAGCTCAAGAAAACAATGGTAGCTGTACTGGGATGGGGGTTTAGTAACCCTAATAAATCCCATTATTCTGTTTCTTTTCATGGTTAATTACCATTAATAATTGCTTTTGGCTTGTTGTGGTCTGTATCAGAGTCTGAAAATGCAAAAAGGTATGTCTCTTGCATCTACAATGATTTAACAGACCTAACGGCACAGTCTCTCCACCAGAGGGAGAACATTTCATGCAATACTAAAGAACTCGGTTACAATAAGCAGCTTCTAAAGAGAATCAAGAAATGCATTTCTGTTAGGCAGCACCAGAGGGCCTAAATCCCCCAACTAAACTGTAAACTAGAGTTGAGATGTGATGGTTGTATGATTTTAAATAACAGTAATCATTATACTATGTATTTTGCAACAGATTAATTATCAGAGTTGTGTGGTGTACAGAAACAAAACATGGATTGTTCTGACTCCTACAGTAGAAGTATTTGCTGGTTATTTCAGGGAAAATCAAAGATTGTGGAATTTGGTATATTTATGCAGAAAAAGAAAATATCTGCAAACTAAGCACGTTACATATGGTGTAATGCTAGAATGCCTAGGGGTAACTAAGGAGGGTGTGTTCGAAGTAATGGACACAAAAAAATGAAAGCAAAACTACTGGATACAACCCTAACTGTAGTGCTTAGGTGGACAGGAGATGGAATTAATGAACTGTTGGCAAGTGGGGAACGAACAAGGAGTATCTCAAGTTTGTTATAAAGAAAAGTGGAAACCATCATTGCTCTGCAAAAAGGTACTGTAAATTAAGCCAGCTATAAAAGTATACCTTTGCCTCAGGCTATGGCCCTCTGTAACAAGAACAACATTGTAGCCTCAAAGAGCAATCATTTTTGGCAGTTGGTTGCCAAAAATAGCTGGAAAGAAACAGGAGAGCAAGGCAAATAATGAAAATATTTTTTTTTAAAAACAATGAAGACCAACTGAACACTTAAGCAAAAATCAGACATAGAATTTAAATCCCCCTCCCAAATAAATTGCATCAATGGTGAACAAAAAAGTATTGTATTATGTTTTCCAGCACTTAAATGTCACTTGACCTTTGAATAGTTCAGTGTAAAAATAAAAACTGGTTAAATGGATAGGATGTGCAAAATAAAATAGTTTCTAATATAGTTAGTTAGCCAAAAATGTAATGTATAAAGGCTGGAGTGACTGGATGTGTAACATAATAACCAGAACTCTACTTCCTGCTTTTCAGCTCTCTTGGTTTCCACTTATTGGTTACCAGGCAGTAAGCAATCAGTGACTTGAGGGGGGGGCACATGGTCCATAACTTCTGCTTTTGAATCTGAGCTGAATGCTGAGGATCAATTACAAACTCACTGAACAGTTATGTCCTATGTGGCCCCCCTTCAAGTTGCTGACTAACTCAGAGTTAGAGAGCTGAAAAGCAGGTAGCTGTGTTCTGTTAGACATCCAGTCACTCCAGCTTTTAAACATTACATTTTTGGCTAACTAATAATAATAGAAACATTTTTTTTATTTTGCATAGTCTATCTATTTACCCAGTTTTTATTTTTACACTGAACTGTTCCTTTAAAGGTTGGGATTTGGTCTACACTTCTTTGAGAAACTTGAGAAATTTTACCATTTTAACCATGGTATAACACCTTAGGGTACCATGCCATTATCATAAACCTTTATCCATTTATAGAATACCAGCAGGGTATGTAGCAACATACCCTAATTTTTGACAATAAGGCTGATTGCACACGGTAAGATTCAGGGGAGATTAGTCGCCCAGTGACAAATATCCTATTCTTCGGGCGACTAATCTCAACAAATGCTTTCCTGCCGGCAAGAATTCGAATAGATGGAATTTGAATACGTAGCACTTTGTTTTACGAAGTAGCCGAAGTTGCCTCACGAGGAAACTTCGGGCGACTTCTGAAAACCGAAGTGATTCGTATGCCATGCTGCCGCCGATTCTCATTTTTGCCAGGGGGAAGGCATTTGAGGAGATTAGTCGCCTGAAGTAGAGACGATTTGTCGATGGGCGACTAATCTCTCTTGAATCTTACCATGTGCCAACAGGTAAATGAAACAGTATAAGATAAAAGTATCCAAAGTACATGGATTTATCTCTGAGTGGTCCTAACCCAATAGATTTACAACAGTGGGCCTAGAGCAGGGGTCCTCAAACTTTTTCTACCTGTGAGCCACATTCAAATGTTAAAAGAGTTTGGGAGCAACATAAGCATGAAAAAAGTCACTGGGTGATTGCCTATTTGGTAGACCCTATGTGAGCTGGCAGCCTACATGAGGCTCTGTTTTGCAGTACATCTGTTTTTTTTATGCAACCAAACCTTGCCTCCAAGCCAGGAATTCAAAAATAAGCACCTGCTTTGAGGCCACTGAGAGCAACATCCAAGGGGTTGGAGAGCAACATGTTGCTCACAAGCCATTGGTTGGGATAAATGGCCTAGACGTATTGACAGTCTGAATCTCAAATGTGAAATTTCAGACCTGTACAACTAACCATTAGTAGTGTATAATTCAAACAACTTTTGCCATCATAAAATTCTCAGTTGTCGGCTATAATTGAAAAGTTTGCTTAAAGGAGAACTAAACTCTAAAAATTAATGTGGCTAAAAACGCCATATTTTATACACTGAACTTAATGCATGAGCAGAAAGTTTGTTTCTCAATAGCAGCAATGATTTAGGACTTAAATGATTTAGGATTTAGGACAAACTTGTCACAGGGGGTCACCATCTTGGAAAGTGTCTGTGACAGTCACATGATCAGTGAGCTCTGAGCAGCTGTTGAGAAGCTAAGCTTAGGGTCGGTGCAAATTATCAAGCAGAAAATTCGTTTTTTCTGTAATATAAGCTGATGCTACAGGGCTGATTATTGAATGCTGATGCTAACTGCACTGGTTTCTGTGCTGCTGCTGCTGTATTTATTACTAATCAGCCTTATATTGTGACATTAATATTCTATGTGTACTGTATATTGTGAGTGGGTGCCTAAGCATAGTGACAACAGCACAGATCAGGTGCAGTGAATCAGCAGAAAAAAAGATGGGGAGCTACTGGGGCATCTTTGGAGGTACAGATGTTCCCTGCTAAAGGGTTGTTGTTGCCTTGGGATGGTACAGAACCCCAAAAAATAATGTACAAAATTTCTAGCTACTTCTTTAGTTAGGCTTTGGTTCTCTTTTAAGGACTTTTGAAGTTACCTGTTTAACAGGCAATTATTTAAAATTTAGCTGAGGGCACACAGGGCATATGGTCACAGGCACAGCGCCTGGCTGATCGCAGCTACACAGTGTGGAGATTAGCCCGACCATGCATGATTTTGCATGCACAAATCACAAACAGAGGGAAGTGGATGCCTGCCCTGTGTGTCCCAGCCTTATGATCTTCACATGAGATGGTCTTGAAGCAGAGGTTAAAGATCTCTGAGATCTGCTATCTTGTTTGTCGTTTGGTGGGGGAGGTTTTATCAACTTTCTTCAAGCCCCCAGGCTTGATAAACAGCCAAAAAGCACTTTGACCCTTCTGCTCTGCAGATTTAAAAACATTTAAAACTTTCTGCTTGCCTCTAGTAACTGTTACTCCTTAAGGGCTACGTGCCATTACCGTTCAATGTGACTATTGTTTTTAGTTTATGGTTGAAGTTACATATAAGAAAGATAAAAACTGACACCGACTTGATTGTGCAGCATCTGAATACTTTCTTTTAGTAAAGATCTCTTTTCGTCTCAGACAGTAGCCCAGACACAATCATTCATTAGATATGAAGAGTCCATGTTTGCCATGGTTAGAAGAGATAAGTATCTCGGAAGACAAAAAGGTTGAAGTTAATCTATAAACCCTAGAAGAAATGTTACAACAAATCCGCAGTTATCAATGTGCCACCCATTCCTTTATTTTTTTTCACTGTACAAGTTAAAGGATCAGTAAAACAATGAAAAAATTACCCATATAATCACTTAGCTCATTTCTGCACCATTTTGTGAAATTGTGATATCTATTGTGATATCTATATATAAGAATGTCGTTTGTTTTTCTTGTATGTCTTTTAGGGACACTTCATACATTGAACACAGAAGGAGTTTTGTTTCAGTGCTATTTTGACAAAAGTTAAAAGATGGCCAAACAGCAACGTGATAAACACAATTTCAGTTAAAAGCAACTTAAAATTAAACTAGGATGCTTTTAAATATGTCTTTAAAAATAACAGTATTTCAAGTGAAATTTTGAATGTTATTGGTCTATACAGCATTTACAATAGATAGTGTTTACTTGATGCTCATGAGAATTACCTTTTATATCTGAATATCTGAGTCATATTTGGCTCATTCTGTTTTAACACTCCATCACCTTATCCTGTTCGCTGAATAGCACAGATACAGCTGGGGTAATGTACTAAAATGGATCGGTCAGGTCTGATGAATTTTTCAGGAGTCAATATCTACCCCACACACTGGGTAAAGCAAGATGTGTGGTCATGGCATAATGAAGACGGAAACAAGGTTGGGTATGCTGTGGCCAGAAATGACAAAAAATTGGTTCCCAGGGGTTACTATATTTTGAAAAGGCGCACAGCTTGCTTGGGTCTTGTAACCCATAGCAACCAGTGGAAATCCCTGTAAAGAAACAAAAATCTTATCTTGCTTTTTAACAAATTTGTTTTACCTTAAAAATATTTTTGCCACCAATGCCTCCCATATCTGTGAACTGTAAAGGTGGCCATAGATGCACAGATAATATTGTACAAAAGAATTTTCATACGATATTCGGTGCGTGTATGGTGGGAAAAGAGCCGACCGATATTGGCAGAAGACTTTGATATTGGTCAGCTTGTTGATCGGGGTGGCCAGACAATTTTGATTGGGTGCCTTTGAAGGCAATTGAACATCGTCCATTATTAGTTCTGAATCGTTAGATATAGGTAGAATTCTATTGTTTCTATATGTATATCTAACGATTCAGCTCTACACGTGTGTATTGAAACTAACAATCTTTCTTGGAAAGATCTTTTCCAAGAAAGATCGTAATTGTTATTTCTATGGCCACCTTACTTCCCAGAACTCGAGCAGCTTTGTTTATTTCCCTGTAACAACTGTGTCGATTTGTATACACAGACCCAGTGCAGTCTGTATAGTCTGATTATTGCTGTATCTGCTTCTTGCAGATATTATTTGACTTGTGCTGTTTTGATCATTTATGACGATCCCTAAGCTTAACCTCTCAACTGAAGCCCAGACCACACTGAGCATGTGCGTAGTCTTGGTATTGCAAAGATGTTTAACAAAGTTACAACATGACAGCCCCCTGTGCCAACTTTAAAAGCATAAATCATTTGTTTAATTAGGTTTCTGATGCAGTAAGTTCATGTTTATATTTAGTATACAAAATACAGCATTTCTAACATTATTCCATTTTAGACTTTAGTTGCCCTTTAAATAATAAATAATTATTACTCTGCTCTGCACTGGTAAAACTGGTGTGTTGTGCTTCAGAAACACAACTATAGTTCATATAAACGAGCTGCTGTGTAGCCACAGGGGCAGTCATTCAAGCACAAGACATATAGTAGATACCAGATAAGCTATGTAGAATTGCATCGTATACTACAGAGCTTATTTGTTATAAGCCAGTGGCGTAACTATAATACAGCAGACCCCGCGGTTGCGGGGGGGGGCCCGGGGGACAGAGGGGCCCGGACCAAGGGGTCTGCTGAACTGAAATTCCTTTGTGGCGACCGCCACAAGTAATTTAACGGCAGAGCGGCGGGGAGGATCGGAGGACAGGAGATGTGCGAGCGCTGAAGGAGGTCAGCGGATGCGTGTATGCGCATGCAGGTACGTGCGTGCGTGCAGCTAAGCCAGGGCCCCTGAAGATTTTTTTGCCGGGAGGCCCGGTTAGCTGTAGTTACGCCGCTGTTATAAGCTGTGTAACCTGTGCCTTTTCTCCTTTTTCAGCTTTGAATGGCTGCCCCCATGGCTACACAGCAGCTTGTTTATATGAACTATAGTAGAGTTGCTGAAGCAAACACACCAGTTGTACCAGTGCAGGGCAACACTGCATTATATTGTAATCAATTTAATACACTTTCATTTGTTGGTGTTACGGTTCCTTTAACTTCCTCTTGCTGTAGTTTCCTTTGATTCTTCAAAACATTGCAGCTGCCTTCACAGTCAGTATAAAACGGATTTCTGTTTGTAATTGCAAGTATCTGCAGTTATAGTCCTATGCCACTGATCATGTGTAAAAAAGCTTTTGGTTTGTGTAAGATCCCTATATATGGGAATTATTTTCATGCATTTGAGTCAGGTTTGAGAGGTTATTGACTCTACCTAGTAATATTCAGACATACATTTTAGCACTGCCGCATTTTACTGTGTTTTTTTTTCCAGAGACAACATATTACTCTTTTTAGGTGCTTCTCTCATATTCACAATATTTTAAAAGCAAAAAAGCACCTGTGTTTAAAATAAACGCCTATAGACACAATATGTGTGTTTACAGGCTCAGCACGCATGCCAATATTTGCATGTTTAAATGGCCATGTGTACAGAGGTGGCCATAGACGCTAAGATCCTATCGTACGAATCGAGGATTCGTACGATTTTCGGACCGTGTGTGGAGAGTCCCGACATTTTTCGTCCGGCGGAGATCGGTCGTTTGGTCAATCGGACAGGTTTGATTTTGTCTCGACCGTCCCGCCGGAGCCCATTGCGCTCTCCTCGTAATCCGATCGTTCAGCCATGGGGCCGAACGCTCAGATTACCCCCGGTATAGCCATGCGCGTTAGTGGCGTATCGGAGACAGATCGGGGGTTTGGCGATCTGTTAAGAAACAGATTGCGGAAAACTAAAGTAGGAACGCAGTCTCACAATCAAATTATATTGTAGAAAATATGGCATTTTAGATCATGAAATTTAAATTTTTCCTAATACAAAGAAAGTAATACAGTTGCCTTTTAATTGTAACTCTTTCTCTTATGAGTGGTGAAATCTTTTGTTTATGTGCCTGAATAACTGCACTGTAATTCATTGTGCAAGAGACCTAGTATTTTGCAACTCTCTCAAATTCTACCACTATCACAAACCTCCACCTTGGTTCCCAACCAATATTTATTTTTTTGTACAGCAGCAAAAGCAGTTGAAGCTTTTGACAGACATTCCACCTCACCCCCACCTCTTCCTTCCACATAGTTTACAGGAAGGTAAGGAGGGCACCCCAGCAGAACTCCATGGACACGGAGTATCACATTTCACCAATGGTTTATGCACTTTGCTTTTAAGATTTTGCCTTTGTTCTCTGAAGCATGGCTGCATTTTGGTTGTGTTTTCCCTTCTGCTTTTCTGTTTAGGTCGAGGAAGTGATAAGCTAACAGAACTGCAGGCAGCACAAAAGAAAGTGCCTGTTATAGTAAACTCTAACCTCACAGACACAGAAACAAAAACAGCAGCCGGCACCTGCAAAGGCCAACCACATGCATCAATCATCACACAAAACCAAATGGTCTAAAAATCGTTTTTTTTTTCAATATAAAACATTTATTAACCCTTCTCTTTAATCTTGGCATACCCCATGTTGCCAGAAAATACTTGAAGGCCTACTTATCAAAACTCTAATCTTGTAAATTTAGAAGTGTTTTCAACCTCGACTAAACTCACATTTAAAAAAAAAAAAAGCATGAATGTCTATTTATTTATTAAAAGCTTTAAATATATAAAGTGAACGGTTTTTTGGATTTTTAGTGATAAAAAAAAATCAAATCCTGAAAAAAAATATGAACGTTAAAGGAGACATTTTGTGTAAACAATAAGAACGTACCAGTGCGTTATACTCATTTAGATATAGAAGAATTGTGCTTAAAAGGTAGTGTTTTTCGGGCTGATTTTCTGAATATTTCTGCTAAAACCCTAATAATCCCTCCCTTCTCTTCCACTTCCTGCTCCCTGAATTCCCAGGCTGTGCAGGGGAGCCGGCAGCACTCAGCTCCCTGCACTGTAGGACAGGAACAAATCAGCAGCTAGCAGGACCTGATAGGGAACTGTAGCCTGTCTCTGCTTGTGTGACTGCAGGGCTGGGATTGGCTGCCCCCCTCCTACTGTGCTTCTGGCAAGGACCATTAGGACATGCCCACCCCTCATTTGAAACAGGGACCAGTGAACATCTATAGGGAGTTCCAATAAAGGGGCTATTTTAAAGATAATATTAATTGTTAGCACCATATAAAAGCAACAGCATACAGTATATTACTCATAATTGCCTACAAAATTGTTTTTTTTCCATTTATCCTATATGTCTCCTTTAATAAATCAGCCCCATGGCATGGATCAAAAAGTAAGCAGATTTGTAGAATACATAGTATCAGCACTACAATGAATAAAGTACTCCCGAAAATAATATATATAATGAATAAAACAAGGGTACTTCCATATCAGGGAGATGCTGAATTCAAAAGTAGTTGCTTGGTGAATCCAATATGCTACCATTTATCTTGCTAACTTAGCCACAGGACAGAAACAACTTAGAAACAAACTCTAAATCAACCATGAAAACAGAAGAGTCCCAATGGACACATTATAGTGTGCAAATAGAGGTTGATTGTTGTCCCGTTGCTAACACTAAAGGTGGCCATACACGGGCAGATAAAGCTGCCGATATCGGTCGTTTGGACCGATTTGACAGGTTATCTGCCCGTGTATGGGGGCTTCAGACGGGTCATCCCGATCGATATATGGCAACGATATAGATCGGGAAGGTTGGATTTTTACCCGACTGACCCGTCGGAGCCGCTTGGCCGAACGCTCGAATTACCCCCGATATAGCCACGCAGTTTAGTGGCATATCGGGGAAAGATCCGCTCGTTTGGCGATGTCGCCAAACGAGCGGCTCTTTAAGTCTATGGCCACCTTTAAGTCATTTTCATCCAGCAAGTAAAGCTTGCAAATGTGCTGAGACATCAGAGAATTGTATAAACTGTTCCTCAATAGAGTCCGCTACCTGCCTGGAAGAACATGGTGTGATGCAACAGTTTTAATAAAAAAAAGTCACATTGAGTCTTTACCCTAATGAGTATAATTAAGAACAAAGCATATGTAAATGTGGTGCAGCACTGCTTGCTACTAATGATTTTTATGGATATGTTACCCATTATCAATTGTTACTTTCCTTTTATTGGTCCATCCATCTGAAGCCTGACAATGACTGGACTATCGCTGTTTATGTAAATAAGAGCATTCTGGCTGTTACACAGAGTTGGAATGTGCTTTAATGCTAAATATAGGAAATAAAATAGCTTTTTGCGCGGTACCTTGTATTGATATTCCTGGTAACATTATAGGCTTGTGATTATGTACACAGACATCAGAATACTGATAAACAGGGTCTTCTTATCGGACCATTTTTTATGGAAAATGAACCTCTGATAGTTGTATTTAGGCGTTGATTCTTTCTGTTTCCTTATCCTTTTCACCCAATGGGATGCTGAGCATGATTTCAGCATGTGGGCTTCCCAAAATGTCAGAAATGTATTCTTCATGTCTTAAGACTTACTGTTTTATATAGGTGATATTAACCTGGTGCATGCAGGGGTCCATCAATGGCATTTCTGTGCCGGTTCCACCATAATAAAGAGAAGTAGATTGAGGACATTTCCCTGGAACCTACATGATGATGCCATGCTTATGCATGGCATCATCACATCGCCTGAAATTATGTGCAGATGTGCCATAATTGTGTCTATTCCAGTTGTTCTCAATGGGAACCAGCTGGAGTCAATAAAGACATGTATTGTCCACTCACCATTGCATAGAAAAGTCACAGCTGCTAAAGTCTGACTGGTGTGATATTAATCTAAGAATCTGCTACTTGTGCCGTGTCAGATTAAAATGCTCAAAGTGTGGTAACTCCCTATATTTCAGTCCCCACTCGCTGTCTCGCTCACACAAACATTTTACAAAGGATTAGAGAAAGATAGATAGTAGAGGATTTAACCCCAGCTCACAAGGATATAAAAAAAAATCTATTTCCCTCAAAGGGAAATTGCCTAGGAATGTTTTTTTTTTTTTTCCAATTTCTAGATCCAAGGACAAATAGAGAGAGAGGAGGATGTGGGTGGAGGAAATCCTACCTTGAACTCTTACTTCAACCACTAGACCACGAATAAAGCTTTAGCAGCACAGGAAGAATTCAATATTTACAGTTTTAATATCTGTTCACGGGAAATTGAAACTGAAGTTCAGATGTGCACAGATAAGATGTATGTATCATGTGGACATGCTTGTATAATAGCTGGGAGAAAGCAAAATCTTAGCAGGATATTACACCAACTTACAGAAAGACCCGTTATTTGGAAAGCCCCAGGTCCAGAGTATTCTGCATAACAGGTACCATGAGTGTCATAAAAAGAATACATTTATAATATTTTATTTAACTATAATAGTGTTATTTGGTAAAAATGTGAGCTTCTGCGAGTCCTATTCACTGTAAGTTTGTTAGGTGTGCCCAATGAATAAAATTGATAACTATTCCTTATTTCCATTTTTTTTTCTTTTCCTTTACTGCTCATGCGTGTATTCCAGGACAGCACAGAGTATTGCTGGGATATTGGGAAAGACAACAGTTAATTCACTGGGGGGTTCTTAAAGGAACTGTGCTAAATAAAAAATGTTTCTAATATAGTTAGTTATCAAAAATGTAATGTATAAAGGCTGGAGTGAACAGATGTCTAACATAATAGCCAGAAAACTACTTCCTGCTTTTCAGCTCTCTTGGTTTCCACTGATTGGTTACCCTGGTGACCAAGCAGTAACTAATCAGTGATTTGAGGGGGCCACATGGGCCGTAACTGCTGCTTTTGAATCTGAGCTGAGGATCAATTGCAAACTCACTGAACAGTTATGTCCCATGTGTTTCACCTTCTAGTCGTTTACAAAGGGCTCTTACAGACGAGCATGTGAAGCTGCGCTCCCCTGCATTCCGTTTTTATGCATTCAGCCACAGGGGATTGCAGGAGTAGAGGCATTCAGTTTTTTTCAATGGGGCATGTAGGCGCCGAACACAGGTTGAGACGCAACATGCTGCATTTTTCCTGAGTTCGGCGCCTACATGCTCCTGAGTGAGTACAGCCCCATTGAAGAAAACTGAATGCATCTACTCCTGTGCTCCCCTGCGACTGAACGCATAAAAACGGAACGCAGGGGAGCGCAGCTTCAAACGCTCGTCTGTAAGAGCCCTAACTCAGAGTTAAGAGCTGAAAAACAGGAAGTAGTGTTCTGGCTATTATGTTAAACATCCAGTCACTCCAGCCTTTATAGATTACATTTTTGCCTAACTAACTATATTAGAAACATTTTTTTTATTTTGCACAGCATATCTATTTATTCAGAACTGTTCCTTTAATAAATTTGTACCTCCCTATGAATAACATTTGGCTTGTCCATCAAAATAATCAGAACCTTGTACATAATCCCAACTAAGATATAATTTATCCTTATTAGAGGCAAACAATCTTATTGGGTTTGATTAATGTTTAAATTAGATTGACTTAAGGAATGGAGATCCAAATTACGGAAGGACCCCTTATCCTGGTCCTAAGTATTCTGGATAATGGGTCCAATACCTGTATATAAACCATTTTCCCCCTTCATCCTACTGAAGTACACTCTCTACACTGAAATGCTGTTCTGATATTCTTATTTCAAAGAACTGAAAATTACATTTTTTAACCTGATGTAATTATGTTACAAAAATAATCTTAAGAAAAATGCTTTCATGAGTATTTCAATGACATCAATTTAAATAGTTTGCACAGCCATATTTTGCAGCAGTAATAGCTTTATATCTTTTGAGGTAAGTATAATCCATTTTAGCACACTTTGGAAGTGATTTTGGCCCATTCTCCCAGGCACATTTGCTCCCAGGTTCTACAGGATAATCACACATTGTTGGTGCATTTCAATATTTGAATGTAATGACAGAAACATATTGTATAGGATTCATATTTTATTTCTGATCCACTCCAGAGATTCTGTGGTTTTACAATTGGGATTACTGACCTGTTAAGATAACACACTTGCCCAAGTTTCAGTATTTTTTGAACCACCTCATGTACTTAGCACCATCCTTTCTTATTTAGATGTAACCAGATGCCCAGTGCCTGCTGATGAAACATAGCCTACAACATGATAGTACTTCTAGTGACGTAACTAGACACAGCTGGGTCCAGCTGCAGGATGCGCACCAGGGTCATCCCTTCGAATGCATGCCAAAAACATTCCCCTGCTCTGCAGCCCACAATAAGCTTTATAATGTTTACAGCTGGCCCCAAGGGGTGCAGACCCCCTGTAGGTATGCCACTGGCTACTACCACCAAACTAAACTGTAGGTATGGATTAAATATATCATGAGCTCAACTGTTAACCTAGTTGTAAGAAGAGGTTATGTTAAGTGCAACAGAAAAACAAAAAATCTCCACATGCAATACAAAGGGGGCCTCCCACCCCCTTCTGGGGTGCAGAACTCACAACCTAAATTCATTTGAAAAATAAGACTGGTAGATAAAGCCATGCCACTTGCAGCAACCAAATATTCTCAATAAGCGATGGTGTTTGATAATGATTCCATTGGTTCCATAGTGCTGTCACAATCTTTAGTCCTCTAGTCATGACAAGTTTATAGGGAGACCCCAAGTCCCGCGAGACTATACCAGCAAACACATTCATGACAGTTGTGGGCAGGGCAGCCATCAGGGGGGAGAGTTGTAGGGGGCCCGAGGATAAGGGGGGCCCAGCCACGCCACACTTACTTGATTAGCCGGGCCCCCCATCTTTCTGAGAGCTGCTGACTTCAGGAAGGCTTGGACTTAAAGGGGCTATGGCCACCAATTTTCTTATAATGTGGGGGGGGGCGCTGGCCACCAATTTTTTTTTTCTCATGTGGGGTCCTAGCCTCCAGTATTTTTTAATGGGGGGGCCCCTGGCCACAAATGTTTTTTATGGGGGGCCCTGACCACCAATATCTTTTTATTAACATGTGGGAACCCTAGCCACCAATATTTTTTTTTGTGTTTTTACTGTGTGGTGGGGAGGGCGGACCTGAAGATGGGGCTTGCGGTGGACGTAGCCCAGGGGGCCCAGGAAATGTCGTCGTATGGGGCCTTGTGATTTCTCATGGCGGTCCTGGTTGTGGGGGCATGTGTCAAACTAGGGGAATTGCAAGAGATGTGGCAAATCACCCAAATGCGATATGAAGAAGATCGGCAAGCCCCCCAGAAACCTCTCTTTTGGTAAAATTCAGCTTTTATTTCAACACGTTAAAACCATTACATCCTGACGCGTTTCATATCTAAACGATACAAATCACCCAAATGTGCTGTAACATGATGGAAATCTTAATAGAACCTTACAATATGTAAACTATATAGATATGTATTATCACTACTAAAGTGGTACTTGCACTACTAACTTGCAGCATAATTCTGTGTGGCTGACATTCATCCATACTGGCCTGCTTGCTTAAACTGAATAATGCATAAATAATGCAAACTATAAGGTGATAATGCAAATAAGAACTCATTTTCTGGCTAATTAAATCCCTAAAGCAGGGTGAAAGTTCAAAATACATATAGCTTTTATTTTGTGTATCCACTAAATATAGCCTTTTTAGAGATACATTGTATATGGGCTTATCTTGAGGACTACAGTGCACATGGGTTAGCATTGCTGCATTTCTGCACTGAGGTCTTAGTGCCCTAGCAGGAATTAAACCTATTTACAACAACTTTGTATGTCCCCCTCCCCCCAAATGATTGAGTGGGTTTCCTCAGGGCACTCGTTTCCTCTCATGAATATACAGGCAGGTTAATGGTCACCTGATAAAATTAACCAGAGTGAGTGTGAATGTGATAGGGACCTTAGACTATAAATTCCACTGGGAAAGGGGACTGATGTGAATGATGTATAATGTCCATTCAGCATAGTGCAATATGTTGGTGCTATATAAAGGAAAGATAATATGCAGTGAAACCTCAATTTTATATACCCTGATTTTAAAGGGGACCCGTCACCGAAAAAAAATATTCCAAATCCTATTTTATCTTGTTAGTCATCAAAATTAACTTTAATTACACTGTATAAATTATATGAATCTTGTTCCCTTCAGTCTGGGAATTCATAATTATAACAAGGAGGCAGGAGCCATTTTGTGGGCACTGTTATTATCCTTGCATCATCTCAAAATCTTGTTTGTGCATCAGAATGGGGGATCCGATGTCCATCCCCATGCCCTGGCTACACAATTAAATGGTAACGAGAGAGAGGGAATATGGGAAAGGGGGTGAAATCTAGCAAGTGCTTGATTGAAAGCTGAGATTTTTAAATGAGTTTACAATTATGAATGCTTTAGTATGTATAAAAAAGGGATTTCCCGCTTATTTGTATTATACAGCCTTGTATGTCTGGGTGACAGGTGCACTTTAAAAGACCAGTAACATAATTAAAAAAAAAACCTACCTAAAAAAGGCACCAAGACACATTTAACTTTAAATTTGCAAAGTCTTTATTAAGAAAAAACTTACCAATTCTCCGCTTGCGCTCAATGTCTCCTCCCTGCCTTCTATAGGAGATAGCCAGGGAGGAGAAATTGAGCACCGCACGAGGATCGTCGCCCTGTCACGGTTTTTGAAGCGGAGATTTTACTGACTCTTGCGTGAAGGTGTGGGTAAGGAGGCAACTGCACTGGGTTCCAAAGGCAAAGGTCCCTAAGAGGAGTTTAAATAAAAAATGCACAAATGGTTCAAGAAAAATTGTGTAATGGCAGTTTGAAGATTGATAAGGGCCATCCATTGCTTGATGAAATAAATGGAATTCTAAGCCAACTTTCAGCAGTTCCTCCTGTCCATTGCTTCTGTGTTTGTCAGCCTACATAGGAAATGTATCAGATATCAACTCTCCAGACTCCATTTCCCACGATGCCTTGCTCCCTTCATTATCCTCCTGCTACAAAGAAATGCACGCAGAGCATTGTGGGACGTGGAGTCTTGACACTGATACAATGTTGCGCTGTTAGAGCAGAGAAGGTGGGAATTTTAAGAGACACACAAACATGTTTCCATTATACCGCCAGTTATTCGGGGTAACTAAGTATCAATCTACATAAAACCAGGTTAAAATGTGACTGCATTTCCAAATACAATAAGGAAAAGTAACCCTGCCCTGTTGCGGGCCGGTATTTTACCCCCGCAGTGAAAGAAAGATGCCCACATATTGGCCGGCTCTTATTTCTCGCGCCATCACTGTACTACAGACCCACCAGTTCTTCCGATGGGAAGCAGCTCATATGCTACAACTGCTGAATTAAAGCAGGGAGTGTGGGGGATTCCCGCCACCTGTCTAATGCTCACACAAAGCAATAACACTTGTTGTGAGAGACTCCTTTTTAAGCCCTTGACGTCATCATTTAAAATAACATCAATAAAGCGAAGCTTTTGCTACGGTCCCTAAAATCTCCCAACGGTTGTTTGTAAGAGTCTCCTCCGCCTGTCTTGGAGGCTGTCTCTTTGCACACCACCCCTAATCCTTGCACACAAGCAAGGCTCCTCTTTTCTATTGTTCCCAATCGCGCGCGCGATGCGGACCTCGAGAAGGCAGCTCACGCGGATAACGTCTGCCTCCCCCCCTTTTGCGCGTGCACATTTGGCTGGAGGGGGTGCGCGCTACAGCCGAGGTGCAGGCCCTGTGTGTAGTACCTGCGGCCGACGCTAAGGGGGCGCTGTTCTGCGCTTTCTGCCCCCCTCACCAGCAGCAGCGGCAGGAGCAGCAGTGGCCGCCGCGGCCTGAGATCTTTTTGTCTGTGAGGCAGAGCGAAGAGCGCTGAATTCCGCGGGCGCCGCTGTGCTGGGCAGCCGGTGCGCGAACTACAAGAAAGAGGAGTCCCAGAAGGGGAAGAGCCGAGGAGGCCGCAGCCGCCATTTCACATCAAGTCACGCACAGACCGGGGCCGGCGGTACTCACACAAAGGGAGAGAGGGAGCCCGTAGCGGCCCGGCACAGAGATGTCCCGTATGAGACAGAGAGCAGCCGGCCGCTCGTGCTGAAAACTGGGATCCAGACAGCCAAGAGCTGCGGGCGCCTCTTCCAGCCGCTACAGCACAGCCGCCGCTCGGGCCGACATTGTGTTCGGCGCCGTCACTACTTGTCGACGTTATTTGTTTTTCTTTCTTTCTTCCCGCGGCCTGAACTTTTCCCTCTCTTTCTCGTGCCGCCTGCCCCATCCCCCGACCCCCTGTGCGCTTTCCCTCCTGTGCGCTTCATGAGCGGCCCAGGCTCCCTGCTCTCCTGAGAGAGAGCCGAGGGGGAGGCCGCCACCCTGCCGTACGGACTGCTGCCTGCTCCTCTGGACAAAACTAACCGGTTATCTGAGGACACGGCTCGGCCCTCCTCCTCCTCCGACGCCGGAAATAACAATGTCCAACTCGACGGGAAAACCGGAGCCCGATCACCGGAGGAAGGGGCAGGCTTTCCTGGATGAGCTGCGGCAGTTCCACGAGAGCAGAGGGTGAGCATGTAGCGGCAATGAGTATCTGCACTTGATAGAAAGAGGGGGGGCTGGGCATCATATGCTCGTGCGGACCTGACCACTCAACACTTTTGGCCACTGAGCTTTAATCGGCAGCTGATGCTGGACTACAACTCCCAGTGTCCTGCCTGCAGGTGGGATGCTGGGAAGTGTAACTAGCAACAGCTGGGCTGCCACAGGTTCAACGTACTCTCCTTAGCTTTAAATTCCACACTTTCTATTTTATATGTTGTGCTCCGCAGTTCAGTACCATTCACCTGCCCAGAGTTGTAGTGTAACAGTTCCAGGCCTCAGGTTGGCCACCCTTAGTTAGGACATGGTTTTCTGTCAAACAGAGAGGCTGGATACCTATGTACTAACTGAGGATGCTCTTACTTGCCCAGGCAACATCTGCAGCAGCTTTGCCACCCAGCTGTTATTCCCATATATCTGCAAAAAAATCTTTGTACCAAGAGCGCTTTAAGGCAGGGATCCCCATGTTTGTTTATACCTGTGAACCCCACTGAAATGTAAAGAATGTGGGGAAGCCTCGAAGAATGAAAAGGGGGTCCTCCTCGTCTGCATTATGCTTGGCCTATATACCTCCAAAACGTATAATGCAGGGAATATAAAAATAAGCTCCTACTTTGAGGTCACTGGGGTCATTAGTAAAAGGGTAGGGGGGTACTCAAAGCAAACCGATGGTTGGGGATCACTGTTTTAAGGTGAATGCCTGTTGTCCTTTCGCTGCATAATGGTGCTGATCTACTTGCAGCACCTGTCTGTCTGGACTTATGGTGTTGTTCTCTTAAATGTATTTATACAAACAGTGAGTCAAAGGTTGAGGCTGTCATTTGAAGAGTCCATCCATATACTGGCACCAGAAATACATTTCTCTTCATCACTTTTGTGCCCAAAGTAAGGAGCAGGGCTGTGGAGTTGGTAAATAAATCTTTCGACTCTGATTCCTCTGTTTATGGTGCCTCCAACGACTCTGTTTTTAAAGGAACAGTAACACCAAAAGTGTATTAAAGTATAATGTACTGTTGCTCTACACTAGTAAAACCTCAGTGTTTGCTTCATAAAGACTAACATAGTTTATATAAATAAGCTGCTTTGTAGATGTGATGTGCGGGCTGGCCTTATACCCATGGGTCGGACAGGTTTGGGCCGACCTCACACTCTTCTTCGGGTATGGGTTGAGCTCTTCTCCTGCTCTCCCACCTGTCAAATGCCAGCTTCCGTCTTCTGGGTTCGTTTTTTATAGACAATGCACCTGCTCGCCTGCCCCTTTTGTGACATCATTGGTGGGTGGGTCTATAACAGCAACCTGGAAGTTGGATGCACGCTGGCGGGCTAAGGTAGGTCAAGTGCAGGTTGGGGAAATCCCCACCCGCACTACTGTGTAGCCATGGGGGCAGCCATTCAAGCTGCTGGAAAAAATAAGAAAAGGCACAGGTTACATAGCAGATAACAGATAAAACACAATTTTATTGGAAATGGCTTATCTGTTATGTGCTGTGTAACCTGTGCCTTTTCTCTTTTTTTCAGCAGCTTGCTGACCCCATGGCTACACAGCAGCTTGTTTTTATAAACTATACTAGTCTTTCTGAAGCAAACACAGTGCCAATGCATGCTAACAGAATATTATATGTTAATTACTTTAGAATACTTTAATTTTTTGTGTTGCTGTTCCTAATGTAATTTCCATGTTGACTGAAATAAGTTAAGTACACAATATACAAGGAATTTTATCACTGCCAAAGCTCAAAAATATAAACCACATGCTTTATTTCTAAAACAATATGAAAGTTAAACTACATAAACCAAAAGTAACTGGAAAACCTAAAACAACTTAAATATTTTAATTGAACCTGACATATAGCCATAGAATAACTGCTAAATACAATCCAAAATTAACTAAAGTATTGTTCTTAGAAACAGAATTGCTTCTGCCATATCCTCCTTCATATAAGCTTCTAAATCTGATTTGATTATTTTCAGTGCTTGCATTTAAAATTATTCGGAGTCTGTACAATTTTGGCAACTCCAGATACTCAAAATTGCTTCCGACGCCACAGCTCTGGTAAGGAGGAAAAGTGTATCAAACTCCACAGAAAGAGAAGCTTCATTCAAGTAGACAGTGTCCATGCACATGAAGTGCTATAAGTGTATCATGTACAGTGTGATACACAGAGAATATCTGCTACAGTGGTTTATTTTCATGGAATTTCTTATCTGTAAGATGTGCTAGTATTAACTATTGGGGAGTGCTCATTCACATGCATTCTTGCTAACAGTCATCTTTATTCTGCACCTGGAATGATAGTTGGAAATCCTAATTTGAAAATGTCTGTTTATTTACTATACAAATGTATGCATGTCTGTAAAAAACCTATATAGCCAAACAGAATTCACTTCATAAACACCATGAGTGCTAGTTAAAGGTGAACTATAAACAGTAGAAGTTACAGCACTCACAGGTCATTTATGTCTTTTGAAAATGTTGAAAAACAGGACTTTATTTTCACTGTTTCAGTCAAATATGGAACCTGAAGACACGCTCAGCATTTATCCGAAACATTTTAAAAATCCTCTTATGTTCAAGACACGAGTCCTATCACTTCTACTGCTTATAAATCTTCTTGTATTTGCACCTAGTCATGTGGTATATATTGTCAATAGAAAGCACTCCATAATGGACCCCCTAGTTTCAATTATAAGGATACTCAAAGCCAAGGAGTTGTTCTTTGACCATATAAAAATGTGAGGCTAAGTGAATTTAAACAGGTCGTAGATCCTCATATTTTACAACTGGGGATATATATTTTTTTATTCTACACCAGCTTAAATAAGTCATGTGATTCATTACATCTCTGAAATAATTACAGCCCACAACATCACTTAGCTCTGATTAAGGATGTAATTTACAGGATATTTGCATTTATACAGGTTTGTTTTTTCCAGTTATACATATATACATATGACGCCCTTCAAAGATAACATCTCTATAGTAAATCCATTGATTAGATATTTTCTCTTTAGTATGACCCCCTTGCTTCCATTAGAATGTCGTAAAGGTAAGGATGGGGGGGGGGGGCCAGCATCGACCCCCAAAACACCCAAGTTCCAGTTGATTCGGTTAATGATTCAGTACTACCTTGTTAGTCTTGTAAGACAATTTCAGGATGTTACAGGAAGCAGAGGGATGAAAATCTTTTCCCACCATTGATTTACATTAAAGTAGGCGAGTAGGATACTTTGGATATTTTTGTTCACCCCATGCTAGAGGTTGGAAAAGATTTATGCTACGGCCACACTGGGCCTGTACCCACACCAACAATTTACAATTTAAAATCTCTTTTGACTGGTCACACAGAACCTTATTGCACCGCCTTTTATACAATTTCAGTTCAGCTTTGGTTGTGGGGGCTTTGAGTGTAAGAGCAACAAACTGCTCCAAACATACACTGTGAGTGTCCATACTGTCATACATATGTGTGCATGAGGCAGTATATTTTTCTGAGCACATATTTTAGGTGTTTTTTTTTAGGTACTGTATTGTGGCTTGAGCAGGCCCATTCAATTTTGGGTCAGTGAAAGATAGCATACATGTCTACTTACATATGTACGTCTAATGGGAGATATCACTTTTCCATTTTAGAAGATCAGTGCCAGTCTAATAGGGTTTGATATGGATGCCCACACAGGGTTCTCAACAATCAGGTCTGTGAGAAATAAGCGCACAGTCCAGCAGAAAAACACAGATCTTGGCATTTTCCTTTAGGGCAGAATAAGCATTTAAAGGGGTGGTTCACCTTTGAACCTTTAGTATGTTATAGAATGGTCAATTCTAAGCAACTTTACAGTTGATCTTCATTTTTTCTTATAGTTTTTAAATATTTGCATTTTTCTTCGGACTCTTTCCAGCTTTCAAATGTGTTTTTTATTTCTAAATTACACTGTTTACACTAAAAATAAATCACTCTATAATATAAAACTTAATTCCTGAACCAACAATTTTATTTTTTTTGTTTTAATATTGGTGTGTAAGCAGCCATCTCAGTTCATTTTGCTTGGTCATGTGCTTTCTGTAAAGGGGCAGCACTTTAGGATGGAACTGCTTTCTGGCAGGCTTTTGTGTCTCCTACTTAATGTAACTGAATGTGTCTCAGTGGGACTTGGATTTTTACATTGCTGTTCTTAGATCTACCAGGCAACTGTTGTATTGTGTTAGACAGCTGCTATCTGGTTACCTTCCCATTGTTCTGTTGTTAGGCTGCTGGGGGAGGGAGGGGATGATATCACTCCAACTTGCAGTAAAGAGTGACTGAAGTTTATCAGAGCACAAGTCACATGACTGGGGGTAGCTGGGAAACTGACAATATGTCTAGCCCCATGTCTTATTTCAAAATTAAATATAAATAAAATCTGTTTGCTCCTTTGAGAAACTGATTTCAGTGCAAAATTTTACTGGCAGCACTATTAACTGATGATGATGATGACTTTTCCCATGACAGTATCCCTTTAAAGTAATTCACCTTACAGTTAACTTTTTTATAAGGTTAACAGCATTTCTCAGAGAATTTGCCATTAGTATTTAAGTTGTTCTGCAGCTCTCCGGTATGATGTTTTGGTTGCTGTCTGGGTTCTTTGGTTTAGCACTGTGGTAGTTGTTTGGAAGTCAGAATGGAAGATTAGAAAATGGGCGGAAAATGCAATAACAGTTAAGAATAGCCATAATGTTGAACTCTCGAGTGTGACTTTATAGTTGTATGAGTTAGTCACCCCCAAGAATTATATAGCTTTTTCTATTGCAGGCAGGAGATGGACAGAATAAGGAGGTGAATAATTAAAAAAAAAAAAAGCATACAAGACAAAATATGAAGGTTACATGAAAAATTACTTAGAAAAGGTCACTCTATAACATAATAAAGCTAGCCATACCATAACAACACAGTCCTTTTATGCAGTATTTCGTGTGTATGGTGGCCCAACTATTAGTCATTTGGATTGCCGGCCCTAGCAATCAGGACAGTATTAAGCTGTCCCTCATATGATATTCATCCATTTAGCTTGTGGGTGATTGGTCAGATACCATGTGAAGTCATCCATTAAAAGTTAATTTGAAGTTAAACTTTCCCTTTAATTGAAATATGTTGGGTCTCTATATATTATATGACTTTGCTGTAGTCAGATAATTGATTACTTAGAGTGAACAAACTGAGTTTTTAAAACACTGGTATTTTTCCTGGAAAATATGGATTTGAATTCCTCCACTCATGGCAGTTGAAGTTAATCCCACATAACTGTTGTTTTGTGTTGTGAAATTCCTCTGGTTTGTAATAACAATAGAAATACGATTATTTTAATTAAAATTGGAAAGCAGAGGGTGATGTTAAATGACACTAAGCCTAAGGGACATTTGGAAATTGTATGAGTATCAATACTTTCAATCCATGAAACTGGGTATGTAAAAAAAAAAAGTATAGTTTTTTTTTTTTTTTTTTACAGAAGTCCAACTGAATAAGTTTTAGTTAAAAAGGAGGGTATAGTTTTCTCTTTAGAAACTATCATTCACGTGCCACTCAGTTGCCTTTAAAGTCTCGTCTGCCTGTGGCCTTTATGTTTTTTCTTCCTGGATTGCACTTGTCTTACTTTATGTGAACAGGGAGAGACCTATGACTGAAAAAAGTAGATATACACAAGCGCTTGACTTACATTTGCAAATGCAAAATAGTCGCTACTTTATCTATATATGTAGAAATTGGCCGATGTTCAGGTGTAAATAAAACCCAATTTTGATGAGTGGAGAAACTGCACCACTGCGTTTTGCCAATATACCCAGTGCAACTGTTCGCTATATAATTGCAGTGATGCCAAATGCTTATTTGCTTTTGTTATGTTGCATGTTCTCTTCTTGTCCTCCAATCCCATGCCTCTTTTTGTCTGCACAGGTCTGGCTTCAAGAAGATTCCAGCTGTTGGTGGCAAAGAACTGGACCTTCATGCTCTTTACACCAGAGTCACTACTTTGGGAGGGTTTGCCAAGGTGAGGAAAACTTCATTTGTTTGAGCTGGAAAGCAAATTAGATAAACTTTCTAGATCTACTGACTCCATTACTGCTGTTCCAAACTGAGTACATTGCAAAGCTCTGGGCTTATCGAATCATGGGCTGCAAATATACTGAGACAACATAACTTATGCTGTAACAGAAAGCAGTTTGTAAATACAGTAGTGCTTTCCCCCATGCCAGATCTCATTTTTCATATGTGTGTTCTTTAATGCTACCGGGTCGTTTTAATTGGGAAAGCTGACCTGGTATGATAAAGCTTTGCAAATTTAGAAGGAAGCTAATCAAAATATGTTATGCATTTTCCAATGTACTTGACTACTGTCTGTATTATTTGCTTTGACACTAGTGACCAATGATGCCTAACCCCTGGGTCTGTATGCAAAAATTGGTCCAATCTGGCTTAGCGTGGGTCATTAGGGTTCCTTTGGGTCACATGAGAAATTGAAAAGGAAGCACCTTTCTTCCTTGTTTTATTGTCATACAACATTGAATCACTATTGTACACTGATCAACCAAAATACTCATTCATGTAAAAGTGAAAACAGGCCACTACAAAGTGATTTCATTTATAACTACACTAGAATTTTGTAGCTGTATCTTTGGCAGCAATTACAACCTAGTGTCTGTGTGGATAGGTCTCTACTATGCACAACTGGCACTGCATTTCCCAATCCTCTTTGCAAAACTGCTCAAGATTTGTCAGGCTGCATAGGGATTGTGAGTACTTGTCTTTCTAGTAGACAAATCTTCTGCCAAGGCTCAGGTATCTTGCAGGTTTTTGTCCCAAGATTTCACTGCATTCATTCTATCCTCACAAGCCTTTCAGAGCCTGCTGTACAAAAGTATCCCTACAATATAATACTGCCATCAACAGTGGAGATTATGTTGTGCAGTGTTTGGCTTACTCCAATCTTGGCATTCTGATGGCTAAAATATAAATTTTGGTGTTATCAGGCCATAGAACCTTCTTCCAGCTGACTTTAGCATTATCCTTCGTGCCTTTTTCCCATAAAGCTGCAATTGCTGAACTGGGCAATAGTTCTTGCATAGCAAATCTCGGCCACTAAACGTGTAACTCATCAGAGTTTTCATAGGTCTCTTGGTGGCTTCCATCACCTTGCATGGTTTTGTTATACTCTTCATATTTTTATTTTTTTTATTATGGTTGTGGAGGAGAGGGGTGTAATTCCCCTATGAGCGTTAATCTTATTACTGATTGAAGATTTTGAGGGCAGAGACAATTTGTTCAGGGGTGCCAGTCCTGTTCTCCATCATAGGAACTATCATTAAAGTCCCTAAATACAATGGCACACAGGGAGATTTGTCATCTGTGGTAAAAATGTGGTACGGTGGGTGATTAATTCACTGGGCAACTTTGGAAAGCTTTTTTGGTAGCATCAATTTAACCACGGACATCAAATTTGCATGTACCATTACCCTAATATTTTCTGCAGCTACATTTAATTTTACCTTTTCTTGAAAGGTGTCCACTTGCTAGAAAGGACCTGTCTGTCTGTAATGTTGCTAATTTACAGTAGCTTTGAAACTCTAAGACATGAATTCGTAGGCCCTGCAGAAATTGGGTTAGCTTTAATCATGCAATGAAGAGAAAATTTCTTTTAACAGATCCACTAAGTATGGATAAAGTATCATTTCTCCCTGCAGCAATGAAAGCATTCAGATTAGGTGGAGCTCTTGATAACTTAGACATAGTGGGGAGTAAATCTTTATATTTTCTTGTATGCTCTCTTTTTGGTGGTGACTTCTAATGATGTTTTCCCTGCCCCTTCCAAAAAGGAATCTCCAACTTTGAAATGAGCATGTCTAAATCTCAATTTTATTTATGTATATAGCTGTGCGAAAACTGCTCTGTTTGAAGACTCTTTATCAGGGAGATGAGGTGGTTAGCTCCTAGGAAACATGTACATAGAATCTCAAAGTACATCTCTTGGTGCTTCTACACTCTCTCACTCACACTTTTGTGTTAGATGCTAGTTTTGTTAGTGATGTCAGATTTTGATAAATCCAGTGTCCAAATGAGTCTGGCTGAAAATTCTTGTTGCCAAAATAGATAAATGAGAATATTTAACAGATTAGATTTTTGGGGTGCCTATGCTACAAAATAAAATTTGTTTATCTTATTATGATTATTATTATTATATATTTATCACATAGGCGATCTTCATTCAACTACTTATGTAACTTTGGAAAAGAACTGGCTGCTCCAGTGATGATAATAAAAGTGGTGTATACTTGTGCAATCAGTTATTTTCCATTTTTATGTTGCCTTTTAAATAGCTTTGCAGAGATTTTTTTATTTTGCCATGAGTCGCTTTCTGTTGATCGGTGTCAAAAGATCCGCAATTCCATTTTCTATTATAATAAAACATGAAATCTTGAACACTTTAATGTTTGTAATATATAAAAAAAAATATAAAATCTGCCCACTACAAGGAAGAAGTTGGACAGTACTGCCTGCTTAGTAGTATTTTAAAGAATATCTTATTTATACTGTTTTTCAAATGTGCTTAGGTTTTTTTTTAATATAACTAGCAGCGATCTAGTTAGATATTTTATTCCTGCTGCTCATGTTTAATTGCATAGCTGTATAAAATGTAACAAATACAATGCTAGCATTACAAATGTATTTCATACTCTGATAACTGCTTACATATGATGGGCTTGGATGTTTCGACGCCAATGTCCCGCAGGTGCCTCAGTCCCATACTATAATTGTTAATATGTTGCCTATGTTTGTGCCTTTTTCTTAAAAACGAGAATATACATTGTGTTTACTAAAGCAGTTACATTTGTATTAAACTACAAAACAAGCAATAATTTGTAACTGCTTGAATGCTGTTGTTTTTTTCCCTTTTACTCACCAATGTGTTTTGTCTGTGTATGAAACACAATTAGATTTTTGTTACATTTAATTTAAGTATCACCAAAATATTAAACAAATATTGAATGACATGGCTCTTTCCTTAGTTGTCAACAAATAGATTTATAGGAAAATGTTGCACATTTTGAACAATGCTGTTTTCTGCCTAATAGTAGTGGCAGACAAACACTGCTCTCACTGCTGCCCATTTTATTTATGGGAATCCTACTTGAAGAGTACAGTTGCAACTTGAGTATTTCTGAGCAGAGATCTGCGGAAAACTTGCAAGACTTTAGAAAATGTCATTCTTATTTTTTTATTTTGTAAACAAGACTATTACATTTGTTTATATACACTTCTCTTAATGTAGGTGTCTGAAAAGAATCATTGGGGAGAAATAGGAGAGGAGTTTAGTTTTCCAAGAAGTTGCGCCAATGCCGCGTTTGCTTTGAAACAGTATTACCTGCGGTAAGTTTGAACACTTCTCAGAAATGTACAATATGCACTTTGTTCTACTTTTGTTCATAGGATTGATATATTGAATGCTAATAGGGGTTCTTCAGTCCAGCCTAAAAGTCTGGCATTACCTTAGAAATTTTTTTATGTTTTATATGTTACACATGGTATGTTAGGTTTTTCACCCAACTTTTAAAAATAAAATACGTTCAATCTTTGGAACAGATCACTTGTAAGGTTGTATCTTTTTAAAGTAGAAGTGGCAAGTCAATCCTATTGGGTTTGTTTAATGGTTTTTTAACAGGCTTAATGTATGGAGATCCAGTTTATGGAAAATTCCCGTGTTCGGAAATCCCATAGGTATCATGGACTCCAGATAATAGATCCCGTACCTGTTTCATGTAGCAGCATCATTACATGCCTTTATTACAGAGACTGTTAATCACGAACATCAGTCTCTAGCCAACTGGAAGAAACAACAGTACCACAGATGCAAAGAAAACATATAAAGTTCATGCAGATTGTGCCCTGGGTGGTATCAAACCAAGAACCCAATCACTGCTTCACCATTCCACTCCATAGCCTTGTAGTAGGCGTGGTCTTATTTGCCAAACTGAGTGATTGATGCTGCATGTTCTAGTTTAAAACTACTGGTGCAACATTACTTAAAGGAACCAGAACACCAACAAAATTAAAGTATTTAAAAGTTATGACAATATAATGTACTGTCATCTGCACTGGTAAGGATAATCAAAAATGGATAGCACACCCAATTAAAGAAAAATAAATTTTTTCGACCTTAAGGGTCTTCCTCAGGAGCACAAATGATAAAGAAATCAAAAAATACCTTTTTGTGTTGGGCTCATTAAGTATTAATTTGTGATTTTCTTTTTATATATTTTCTTTTTTTGTAATACATTTATTTTTCTTTAATTGGGTGTGCTATCCATTTTTAATTTTCTTTAGTTATTTTAGAGATCCTATGGAAAAGCACCCTGTATTTTATTTCTCTCTCTATTCTATAGGTCCTGCACTGGTAAAACTGCTGGGTTTACTTTGGAAACCCAACTATAGTTTATATAAACAAACTTCTCTGTAGCTATGGGGAAGCCAATCAAGCACAGGATACATAGTAGAATCCCATTGTATACTAAAGAGCTTATCTGGTATGTGCGGAGTATCCTCTGCCTTTTCTCCTTTTTCTGCTTTTAATTGCTGCCCCCATGGCTACATAGCCCCTTGTTTATATAAACTATAGTTGTCTTTCTGAAGCAAACACACCAGTTTTAGCAGTGCAGAGCAACAGGACATTATATTTTCATTACTTTAAAACACTTTAATTTTTTGGTGTTACTGTTACTTTTAATAAAATTGATATTCATTTAAATTGTATTCATTGCAGTCCTTTGCTTGAATATTGATTCAACAGTGATAATTGGATCAATTGGAACTCTTTTCATTGGCAGTATGCTTTACTCTTGTATGCAGTTTTGAATCAGGTGATTGTCAGGTGAAATTACTGCCGTCAGCATCTTCAAGGGACGATTGCCTGACCTTCCTGCTGAACTGGAAATCTCTTGGGTGTAAAAACACCCTCAATTGCCTCATGTGCCATTGCTCTTACAGTCATATCACACAAGTATTTTTGTTGCATCAATTTTGTCTGTAAGATGACACAAACATAAAGTGTGTAAAATCATTAGGTATTATCTTACATTTTAGTACTTTGGAATAGCTGTTATAAAAGACGGTTTGAGTATTGTTTAAAATGAAATAAACATAATTGTATTGCTGATTGGCACTTTTATAATGTTAGAGGCATAAGGGCTCATTTATGACTGCAGTTGCAGCTATGGGGAAAAAGGTGCCGTTGTTGACCAAATTGCCACTTGCTTGCATTCAAAACCATACATTGCATTTGCATAATTTGGCGCCAAGTACTAATGTGCTTAGAGAACCTTTTTGAACAAATCACACATACAGTAAGTGCAATAATTGACACCGCTGAACCCTGGAGCTACCACCACCGTGATAGGAGCTCAAGTGTGCAAACTGATTGGGGGGGGGGGAGTGGCCGATATTAGCTTTAATAATTGTGACCTGTGCTAAAACCAGTGCCACCTCTAATTTCCTTTCGGCTATGTGTGCAAAAAAAAAAAAAAAATAATTCATAAGCATTTTTAGGATCATATGCACTAAAATTTTAGATACAGAAACGGTATTCCTTTGAGGCTGTTTTGGCTGTGCACATCGCCGCTGCTTTCTTTATTACCTTATTTATCACATAGCAATTGAAGTGAAAAATAGCCTACTTAGATAAGTCAAATATGTATTTGCTGTGGGGGCAAGCATGCTGCAATATCAGGGAAAGGTTGCCAGTTTTTGGGCCACACATAAGTTTCAGCTTCCACTGTCCTATCCTTGCACTGGTCACAAGCTCAATTACAAGTCATCACGCTCAGCCAGACACTTGCTGTGAAAGTGTAATGTTATTGTACTGAATGCGTATAGATTGGTAGAACCAAAGTCACTTTGCTTTTAAATCAGCTTAGTAAAAATGTTTAATCGGTGAAATAAACCACAGTTTATTTTTCCATTCAGATAGAAAATGGCTATGTGTATTTCGTCAGCTTTGTGTACACCTAGCAGCTTTAGGATGGCAGGCAGCAACCCTAAAGCGCCCCCCCTCAGCCAGCCCATGACCGACGTCTGGGTTCTTTTTATAGACCTGTGCCCGCCCCGCCGATGATGTCACAAAAGGGGCAGGGCGAGCAGGTGCAGCATCTATAAAAGAAGAACCCGGAAGCCCTGAGCCAGCACTGCAATGTAGCAGGCGGGGAGAGCAGGAGAAGAGCTCAACCCGCCACCCGCGAAGAGGAGTGCGGGCATATCACTACTGCACATCCTCCTTATCACTTCGCACAGGTTTACTATTTCACCTTCACTTACTTTCAAGAAAGCCTGGGATCTGATTATTGGCTACCCTGGCTGAGCTTTATGATCTTGTGGATAAGCATTAGCATTTGGGGAGTTCCAGGAAATTGAAACCCCAAAAGCTAAACTTGGATTCTTTTCCATGATCCCTTCTGTTTTGCTGGTTCTCCACATCCTTATCACATTCATTGCACCTGTTTTGTCTTATCAATTGAACTGAGAGAAAATCCTTTGTTATTTATGATGTGTCTGTTTGAACTGTCTAAACATGAAATACTTATTTATCATGCTATAATTTGAATGATTTCTAAGAAACAGAATGCAATACTCTGCTATATTTATTAATATATGAACTTTTGTGATTGGGTGCATATTTATAAAAAAACTAGTGGATTATTCATAATCCTGTAAATTCATGACCATAAACGTGATTACAATAGAAATGTATTCATTGAGTTGGTCATTAAGTCTTTATTCTGTAAAACTTACTTTTGTTCTGTCAATTTTAATACAATTATAGTGAAGTGTGTAGCCACTAGATGGTACCAGAGATACGCCTATGCTGTTTAGTATTTGTCTAAATTAGAATTCTCCTAAAACAGAAATATTTCAGGGTTAGTGAGCAATAGTCATATAGTCATAATCTTTTTTTTATTTATTTTTTATTAAAGCGTTCATAGCTGTTGTAAACTCATTTAAAAATTACAGCTGTAAATCAAATATTGCCTGCCTTGGCATAGAGGCGGGGCAAGCAATTAATTTCACTTTCCATTCAGCACTTTCTAGATGTCACTGATCTCCCAATATAATCCCCCTGTTCTCTTAACCAGTTAATTGTGTAGCCAGTGTATGGGGATGGACATCCGGTCCCCCTTTCTTGTGCACAAACAAGATTCTGAGATGATGGAAGGCTTGCATTAATAAGTGTCCACAAATTGGCTCCTACATGCTTGCAGACTGACGGAAACAAGATTCAAATAATTTATACAGTGTAATTAAAGTTCATTGACTAAAATGATAAAATAGGATTTGGATTTTTGGTGACAGGTCCCCTTTAAACGCAACAGTGATAATTACTGTCATCATCCTATTGTTTTAACTCCTTTATCACTCCAGTACGCAGCTAATATCAGCCAAGTACTGTAATTGTAAGCTTTTTTAAAAAAATATCGAAGTTGTCAATTTCCAGCTAGACTGTAAGTTTGTTAGTGCAAATGTGGACCCTTCTATTCAGTTAAACAGCTAGTTAAACTTAGGTCTGATATTACCAGAGATGACTGACCAAGCTAGTAGTATTTTTCACCATTTTGCTACAACAAAAAATTAAATGTATAATGTGTGCTATAATTATGCCTGGTATTTTAATTTAACATCACCTAGAAAATATCTCAGAGATGTTCTGTCAATTTTAATACAATTATAGTGAAGTGTGTAGCCACTAGATGGTACCAGAGATACGCCTATGCTGTTTAGTATTTGTCTAAATTAGAATTCTCCTAAAACAGAAATATTTCAGGGTTAGTGAGCAATAGTCATATGTAGAGAAATTGCAAAAAAGCTTGGTTTCCATTCAATCAGTTCAACTTTCCGTTTCACATATTAGGCCAAATAGGTAGAGATATGCCACAAATGCCAGAGTTGTAGATTTAAATTTTCAGGCTCAACCCATTCAAGCTCAGACTGTGAGCCCCACCTAAATGTTAATGGTGGAAGCCATTATAATAATAATCTTTTTCTATACAGTCCAACTGTGATTTTTGCATTAGGGTGCAAAAAATCTCTAAAAACGGTTTTGAACTACAAAAAAAATGTAAAATGCTGGAAAAGTTGTTGGCAAAACTGGTTTTAAGGAAAACGGCAAAATGATGGTGTAAAATTCAGAAAAACAGACTTAAAAACCAAGAAATGCTTCCATTGAAATGCATCATAACATGAAGGGATTATTAAAAGGCAACATAAAATCCAGGAAACCATACATCATTTAAATCAGACACTTTCCCCACTGAGTTTACAATTTAGCTTTCCTAAAATGAATACTGTGGTATCCACTTTATCAGGCTTTAGTTACCTTGCCTGTATGTTTGGCTTTTAGGAGGAAATGGCAGAACTTGGAGGAAACCATCTTGACATTTCAAGAACATGTAGCCTCCTTGCAGAGGCCAGCCAGAGGCCTTGTTGGAATCAGACTCAGGACCCCAGCACTTAAGTGGACCTGTCACCCAGACATTAAAAGCTGTAAAATAAGTCCTTTTCAAATTAAACATGAAATCCAAAATCTTTTTTTTATTTATTTTTTATTAAAGCGTTCATAGCTGTTGTAAACTCATTTAAAAATTACAGCTGTAAATCAAATATTGCCTGCCTTGGCATAGAGGCGGGGCAAGCAATTAATTTCACTTTCCATTCAGCACTTTCTAGATGTCACTGATCTCCCAATATAATCCCCCTGTTCTCTTAACCAGTTAATTGTGTAGCCAGTGTATGGGGATGGACATCCGGTCCCCCTTTCTTGTGCACAAACAAGATTCTGAGATGATGGAAGGCTTGCATTAATAAGTGTCCACAAATTGGCTCCTACATGCTTGCAGACTGACGGAAACAAGATTCAAATAATTTATACAGTGTAATTAAAGTTCATTGACTAAAATGATAAAATAGGATTTGGATTTTTGGTGACAGGTCCCCTTTAAACGCAACAGTGATAATTACTGTCATCATCCTATTGTTTTAACTCCTTTATCACTCCAGTACGCAGCTAATATCAGCCAAGTACTGTAATTGTAAGCTTTTTTAAAAAAATATCGAAGTTGTCAATTTCCAGCTAGACTGTAAGTTTGTTAGTGCAAATGTGGACCCTTCTATTCAGTTAAACAGCTAGTTAAACTTAGGTCTGATATTACCAGAGATGACTGACCAAGCTAGTAGTATTTTTCACCATTTTGCTACAACAAAAAATTAAATGTATAATGTGTGCTATAATTATGCCTGGTATTTTAATTTAACATCACCTAGAAAATATCTCAGAGATGCGTTATAAGCACTTATGAATCATATGAAGCTTTGCTTGGCTGTTCTATTTGCAGATGTTGCAAGGTGTAATAAATCATAACTTTTATAAAGGCTAACAAAATATTTCATTTAGCTTACATTGATTGCTGATTCGCTTTTCATTCCAATAGAATTTAATTAAATAGAAACAAGACAGTAAAAAAAATGTTAAGTCTTACAAGCTGTGATTTGTTTTGTATTTAGGCAGCAAATTGTGAGAAGTGAGTTTAGGTTATCCTGCTGATAAATGTTAAGGAAGTAAAGCTCTACAAAGAATTAGACTAGAATGGCTACAAAGGCCAATAGACTCATTTCTCAGTAAAGATCTGTGTTTCTGAAGATATTTTAGTAGCTCACCAAATTCTGCCTTGCTTTACAACAGCAGCCCAAAGCACAGTGAGCACGTGCAGTGTCTGTGATCCATGCAGAAGGCCAAATTGTACAAAGCAGTCCGTTTGTCCTGTATATAAATTGGTTGGATAGCGGTGAGGTCAGTCCATGTATAGCCACCTCCAGGCCCTGATATACAGCTTTTCAGATCTTTAGGTAGAGATATTCAGTAACCTGTATCACTGGTAACAATACCTCATCAGCTTATCATTTGCTGTCAGATATCAATGTTTCGAATTAAAACGGAATCTAAAGTTCATTTAAAGATAAAGGGACAGTAATGTCAAAAAATGAAAGTGTATTTAAGTAATAAAAATATAATGCAGTGTTGCCCTGCAGTGGTAAAACTGCTGTGTTTGCCTCAGAAACACTACTATTGTTTATATGTGTAGCAATGGGGCAGCCATTAATATGGTATTATCTGTTATTCACTGTTTAACCTGTGCCATATAGCCTTTTTTTCAATTTGCTCCATTGCAACACAACTTGTTTATATGACCTATTGTTGTGTTTCTGAAGCAAACACACAAGTTTTAATAGCGCAGGGCAACATAACATGATATTCATTACTTTAAAACACTTTCATGTTTTGGTGTAACTAGTCCTTTAAGTATAGGTTCCTAGCATTAAATTAAACAAGTGTGTCATTTTATGTCTTTTGAAATGTTGTTGTTTCTGCAGCTTTGCCTTGTGTCCCTTATTTATGATTCCCCTTGAAGTTTGGCAGCTGCTGGCTGATGCTTGAAGGGCTGCCCCTCCAATGTTTACCTGTCGGATATGGCTCAAGGGTAGTCTAATTAATAAATACATACATACATACATACATAAATACATACATACATACATACATACATACATACTTGTTCAGCACTTGCTGCCCCTCAGAGCACCAGCGATCAGGTCAGCTGGCAGATTCTGAAATTCAATGGGAATTAAGTTATCCTTTTCTTATGATCTTTAGTGAACCAAGCTGGGAATATCTGTCTGGGGGATTCAAATTAAACAGTTTTGACTGATGCATTCCTGAAAATGCAGACCTCTTTAATTTCAATGAACTGTAATAGCTTTTTCCACAAATAGTTTGATAAATCACTGTTACCCCTATTGTATATCAGGCATTTTTACTGCCTCAGTGCTCTCATGGAGGAACTAGGTGGTCAAAATTCTATTCCCTCCCTGACACTGCAATTGTTAGCTAGAGGCAGCACTTTTCAGAGTCATTTGAAAAGTAGGTGAAATCAGGCTGGCAAGTGTGTTCTAAGCGCCGTTCTAAAACTCTGTGGTTCTCAAAACATCTAGTATGCTATAGGCTTTAAGTAGTGTCTGCCAGAAACAATTTCTCTTTAGAGAATGCAAATGCTTTCCGTGGCAGTCACTATGAGGATATCTGATCATTTTCTTCTCCACTGTAATTAGAAATATGGGGCATTTTAACAAGGTGACAGGTAGCAAGAAAGCTGTTTCAGCCTTTCCCCACATAGGGAAAATTTCCGGTCAGTCACCAGTCAGGATGTTGGTGGATTGAAATGTGACAGGAACTTCTGACTTGATATTCTTTCACAACTAAGCCAGAAACACTGTGAGGCCTATTTTTAGAACTGTGAAAAAACGCCTGTAAAGTACACTGCATTATGCCTAAAAGGAAAAAAAACTCCACAAAATATATTATACTGGCATTTTCCCTGTAGAAAAGTTACCAGGGCAGAAAGTAAGGATACATGCAGAGAACGTATGCCTTTAATGCATTCGCAGTAATCGTCTGCATGTACAAATTACAGGGATTCCCAAATCATTTTCTCAGAGACATTTCCTAGCATTTTGTCTTGTTTCCTTTGTCGGCAAGAACTTTACTTGGAAAAAGTCAGAGACAGGAAAAAGCGACAAATTCCCTATGTGTCCTTGGTTTATAGAAATTGTTTGTGGGAAGTACAGCAGAGATCTGGAACTCTGAGTGGAAACATGAATTTCCCACTGAAGTTAGTGTTTTTCACCTATTCTGTAACATTATGTAAAATACATTTTGTAATTTTTATGAATAGGTGTGAACTACATGCAAATGCATCGTGTTTGTAAAATCAATATGAATTGTGTTTGCAAAATCAAAATTTAATTTCTCTGATTTCTAATTATATACCTTGCAAAACCAGACATGGAGTACGGTACTTTAATTTCTTAAGAAATTACAAAACTGTATGTATGCACAAGCCCTATTCGTTGAACAAGGGGATATACTGTCCCTTTAACACCATAAATTGGTTTTAAGGAAAATTCTAAATTCCCCAGGTTTTACACTTATATTCTGATGCCCTGCACATGTGGGGCTTTAACTATAGTTATAAGCAACTTTCCAATATGTTCAAATTTACATTTTCAGTATCTATGCATCAGTGTATCTTCTTTGTTTTCAACTCTTCAAACAGTGTAGCAGAAATATATTCTCTTCTATATTTTCTTCTCCTGTATGGAGTTAGGACCAGCAGCTTGGACACAAACCACTTGGTAGAGTTTGCACAGACCAGTCAGCACAACATGGCAAAAAACAAAAAAAATAATTGAATGCAACAATTAGACCCAGTTGCTAGTTTTAGAGAAATACATTGATCTGGAGAAAAGTGATTATGTGGTTTCCAGTATGCATGCCAAGTCCCTGTAAAGGCATTGCTAGTTTTGCCTGGTTGAGAGAGGGAAAGGGCAGTGCTAAAATTGGATAGTTGTAATGTTTTCTCCTATGGCCTTAACCGAGATTAGCCTATGAATCACTGTGCAAAAATAAAAGAATAAGAGTAGTAGGTTCTATGTTTTTTTGTTTGTTTTTTGTAATGCTTTGGAAAATGCAATACCTTGCAGATGGTTAATAACATGAAAAAGCTAAATTCATCCCCAATGTTCTGAGCTGCTTACAAAGAGTCTTTTACAAGCCATTTTACTTGGTGTACTGTTTTAAAAAAATATTTGATGTCCACTTTTTGTTCACCTTTATTAAGAAAAAGTGTGCCATTTGGGTATTTCAATTAGATTTTTTTCTTCTTCTAGTTATTTGGAGAAATATGAAAAGGTGCATCATTTTGGAGAAGACGATGATGAAGTTCAGCCTGGGAATCCAAAACCACAACGCCCAATTGGTGCAATACCGTGTTCATACAATTACCAGCAGCATAGTATACCAGGTAAGGTTTTGGGTCACCCTCTGATCTGCGTGTAGCATCTTAAGTTTCATATGTTATGTAAGCCAAAACGTTAGCTTGCAGTGGATTATTTTAGAAATAATTTTACATCTGTCCCACCTCATCTTTTTTTAGACTATTTACGGCAGAGTTATGGGCTTACCATGGACTTCGATGCACCAAATGATTACAATAAATTGGTGCTCTCGCTTTTATCTGGACTCCCAAATGAAGTGGATTTTGCAATCAACGTGTGTACGCTTCTGTCCAATGAAAGCAAGCATGTAATGCAGCTCGAGAAGGATCCTAAAATTATCACCTTATTGCTTGCTAATGCTGGGGTGTTCGATGACAGTAAGTGGGATTTACATTTTAATTAAAATTTAACAGTAAAAGATTTTGCCCTTTAATAGTTAGCCAAATTGGTTCGCTGGGTTATTTTTAACCCATTCTGAAAGTGAAATATATTTGTAATATTCAAAAACGGTAGTTTCAACATTCTGTGTATTTATCTTCATGTTACTAGATATAGAATGCTACCATGGGTAATATTTTTTCTCTGCCAGCAATTTAGATCTGGAGAATCAGGTTGTGTTGAAGAGTGTGTTTTTTAAAACAATTAAGCACTGGTGTTCAAATTCATTAGTAATGTCACAGTAAGGCATGTGCATGTAAAATTACAGTAAAGCACTCAAAAATGCTGTATGTATGCATATTGTTTAATATAGCACACCCACATTATTTCATGGTTATTCACTTTCCAAACGTGATACTGTATTTAATTAATTACTAGGTAAGAGCAATCCACAACTGTTCCTAAAAATATGCTCTTGGGTGTGCCCTTAAGCATAACATATTTTGTGTTTGATATATGTGGTAGTGTGGAACATACATTGATTTTGATGTGGTGTGGGGATTAAATATCGATACTCTCTGTATATTTTTTTTTATTTTTCTTAAAATATTAAAAAAACAAATGTCACATTCTATATAGTCATTTTGCTTTGTGATACTTTTATCGGTACTTGGGTGTAAGGGCATAAAATTAGGGATGCATCGAATCTGGGATTCGGCCAGGATTCTGCCTTTTTCAAATGGAAAATCTGTTCCGGCCGAATCCTTGTGCCCAGGCAGAACAGAATCTTAACCTGCATATGCAAATTAGGTGTGGGCAGGGAAATCGTGTGTTTTTTTTTTTTTTTGGTGTCACAAACAAGGAAGTAAAAAATGTTTTCCCCTTACGATTCGGTTTAGTATTCGGCTTCTGGCCGAATCCAAAATAGTGGATCCAGTGCATCCCTAAATAAAATAGAAAGTGCCTAAATCATTTTCACATTTTCACCAGATTTGCACACTGTAAAAATGACAGTTGTAATATTGCTGTTGTTTAGGTATTCTTCAAAGTAAAACATCACCATATGTTTTTGCTTTGTTTTGTCTGTGGAGAATAGAGGCATTACCACCCAAAATGTGCTCTCATTTCATTTGTGTAATGGAAAAAGATGCAATTCTATGCCACTTTACAATATATGTTTATTACAAATTTTCGACTATTTTAATGTGATCCTTTGAGGGGGAACCACGTGATTGGAGGGGCCTGATTTGTCTCAACACCTGGATAGCCATAGGCAAAGATGTATGTTTAGGTGTGTAGCCAGCTTAACCCTCTTAAAGCCAAGACTCCAGTTTCCACAATGCTTTGTACTATGGATGCACCAAACCCTCCTATTTTGTATTCAACCAAATCTTCCGTAACAGATTTGGCCAAATCCAAACGCTCGGTGCCACCGGAAATTGGTGGCATTCAGTCGGAAATAGCTGCCAAAGTGTGTGACACATTTTTTGCCTTATTTAGGGTTCTGATTCAGTTTGGTCAGGCACTTGGATTCTTCTGAATCCTGCTAAAAAGGTTCAGATTTGGTGCATTGCCTTGTACACCTCTGTTCTCTTTCCTGCAAGGTCTGTTGCTCGCAGAACATGCAAGGCATTGTGGGATATTGATTCATAGCTGGAAGAATTGGGTACCAGTACAATGTTGCAATGATATAATTAGTCATGGAAAAGCAAAGAGGGAATAATAATAAAATAATTTTCTTAGTTTATAAACTAAGAACCATCTGTTTTTAAAGGCTCTTTTATAGAATTTGTCACTTTCTATGGCTTCTAACTTTTTTTTATAAAACTTTCTAGCCCTAGGATCTTTTTCAGCGGTGTTTGGCAATGAATGGAAGGAGAAAACAGACAGAGATTTTGTACAGGTAATTTATAAATGAATGTCATATGATATCCGTTAATTAAACTTCAGCTGTTTATACAAGTAGAAACTGTAGGTAGTCATACTTTTCTCAGTCTGTCTATCAGAATATTCATCACCATGTTGTATATGTTTGGAAATCTGCAGACTGAAAAAGTCAAAGTTTTTACATGGTTTGTGTCAATTATTTGGCAGATGTTTTTTGAGTAGACCCTATTAAATAGAAAATTGAGGGATCTCTAATCCAGAAACTGCCAAATAATGGGACGTCCTCTTTTTTTCTCCGTAGTAATAAAACAATACCTTGTACTTGATCCTAACTAAACTGACTGAATCGATATCAGTGGCAAGGCAATCCTATTCGCTTTGTTTAATGTTTTTTAAATGTTTTTTTTTAGTAGAATGCATTTGGTGATCCCAAAAAGGCATAAAACTCTTATCTGAGAACCCCCAGTTCCAAGCATTTTGGATAATACTGTAATGCAGTTAAAAGCAGAAAATCCACCCCCACAAAGTGTATTATGCAAGAAAGTGTGTGTGTGGGGTTTTTTGTGCTTTTAGTGTTCCCTTTGTTAGGAAATGATGTACAGTATTGTATGGATTTGCCACTTCAGATAAATAGGAAGGTGCCATTGGTATGTCTATTTTTACAGTTGCTTTGTCCACAAATTTATTTTGGAGGAATAATTTCTCGCTGTATACAACAGAATTTGCAAACCATTTCACACAACTGCCTTTGTTTTCATATTGTAAAGCAGGTATGCCAGACTTTATTTCCCTGAATATACTCAGTGGAAACCAACAACAAATGTAGTAGCCTTACCAGTTATATGTTACTGTTTCTCTTTAATGGGGACCCGTCTCCCAAAAAAAAAATATTCAAAATCCTATTTTATCACATCAGTCAAGCAAAATGAACTTTAATTACACAATATAAATTATTTGAATCTTGTTTCCTTCAGTCTGGGAATTATCAATCAAATCAAATCAAAAATCTTTATTGTCAATATGCATGTTACAGTATATAGTAATAAAAGGAAGAGAGAGGAAAGATATGTACCATATACTGCTATAACATTTCCTTTCAGAAGAGCCAATACCATTCCTAAAAAAAAACACCCTCCTCTTTCCACTTCAATGTAACCAAGTAACATAAACCTTACACGTGCCTTTCACTAACGTGCACTAATAGCAAGGAGCCATTTTATGAACACTATTATTAAGACAAGCCTTGCATCATCTCAGAATCTTGTTGTGCACCAGAATGGGGGACCTGATGCCCATCCCCATGGCATAGAGGAGGGGCAGACAATGTTTGATTGACAGCTGAGATGTTTAAATGAGCTTACATCAGCTATGAACCATAGGCATTTTAAAAACCATAGGTCTCCCACGTCTTAAACTACAGAGACTGAAAAATTTGTCATACCTGTTAATGGTGTCTGCAGTTTTCTGGTGCCACTGAGTTAATTCCATCCCAGTAGCCACGGATTGTCAATTCATCTTGTGCTTAGGGCTAGGGAATGAGCAAAAAAAAATATTTTGTGGCAGTTAAAGGGTGAATGACTAAGAGTGTCCATAGATGTTGAGATTTTTAAATGATCCGATCATCATCGTGAGACCACGGTTATCTCGGAACGATGGTACGATCGTACGAATTGTCCATCAACTAAAAAGACCAGGACAAGAACAAGGGTGGCCCTTTTACACATAGATAGATTGCACTGGGACCGACAAAGATTTTTTAACCTGGTCGATCATTTTCCTGACAGATGTCGGCCGAAAAATCGTAAGATGTTCGATCGTTCGAACCCCACTAACCGCACGATAATTTCGAAGGATTGGTCGGACTTCGCTAAAATCGGTCGTTCGGCAAGAGAAATCTTTGCCTCTATGGAGACCTTAAGAGTCCAACCAGAAACACATAATTCATGCTATTTAGGGGTTGTGGAGTATCTGTTATAATTTGAATTACTTCATTTGTAGACCCAGAGTTTGCCTTTGGCAAGGCAAGTAAATGAAGATAAATTGTTCTTCCTTTGTCCAACCCTGTTAATGAAAAGTGTTAAGTGCATGTTTGAATATATTCTGTTAAAAAGCTTAAATTCCCACTTATCTGTGAACATTTCATTCATGTTACCAAAGCATAAGGGCTATGCTTAACCTTACAAGTTGCAGTCTGTGTTTGTGACATGGACACTGTTGGTGACTGCAGGCAAATATCATAAGCTCATAGATACTGCTAGTGACCTCCTTTTACTTACAGTCCACCTTGATAAATATGTTTTTCATGTGATGCTTTCATCATGCTGCAAAATACACCAGTGCTGAAAATTAGCATGTGTATTAACTAATATGGCATATATTTTTATTTTACTAGAGGATTTGTGCTATACAGCAACCATTTTTTGATTATATTAATTATAAACAGTAAATGACATTCATAATTACTTATAATGGGGCTGTTTTTTTCTTTTTTAGTTTTGGAAGGATATTGTAGAAGATAATGAAGTACGTGACCTCATATATGATAAAAGTACATCTCAAGGTGAGCCCTTTATTGTTTTTTTTGGGGGTTTTTTTTTTTTGGGTTGTACTGCATGTTTTCACGTTGCATGATGTGTCACTTTAACATGGTGCCCTACATAAAAACATGTATGGGTCACGGACACAAGTTATTTGAGATACTGGAGAATCCCAAATGCCATTTGATTAAAGGGAAATCCCAGATAAATACTCAAAATGTCATTTGAAAGCAATTTCCTAGAAACGTGATTTTGATATTTGCAAATGGAATTGCTATAAAAAAAACTGTACATGCAGTTTCCTTTCTATTAACCTGATTGCCCTTCCTGAATACTAAAAGGCAGGTCTCCTCCAGCCAAGACTCCCAATTCCCACAGATTACTACAAGCATTCTTTAACCATCGATTACATGTTGAACAAAGCAAAGTTACAGTACAGTGATATCTTGGACCCCAAGCTTAATAAATAGTGGTATACACGTACAAGGTATACGATTGGTTATCCAGAAACCTGTTTTCCAGGAAGCTCAAAATTACGGAAAGGCTGTTTTGAAAAGATTATTATGGATTCATAGATTTCTTTTTTTGGCTTGAGTCAAGTCTACCAAAAATTTTAATATGGTTCTCGCAGATCCTGAAAATGAACATTAGTAATGTCTACATCTGTAGACTTGAGTGCTGAGGTGTTTCCCTGTTTTGTGTTTATTTGCTGTCAGCCAAGTGAAATTTAATTTCAGTGGATTTAGATATGTGTCTTGAATGAATTTAGGATGTTTTGTCTGCATTCCGGTAGATTTAACTGTCTTCCATAATGTTTGTTTTTTTTACACTAGCAGAAGGTTCCTCGCCAGAATCCTTGTGGGGATCTTTGTTTCACCCTCCTAGAAAATTGGGCATTAATGACATTGAAGGGCAGCGAGTTCTCCAGATAGCTGTTATTTTACGAAATCTTTCCTTTGAGGAAAGTAATGTTAAACTTTTGGCAGCTAACCGTACATGTCTGCGTTTCCTGTTACTGTCGGCTCACAGTCACTTTATTTCACTAAGACAACTGGGACTGGACACACTGGGAAATATTGCAGCAGAGGTAAGAAGCTTACATTATGTGTAAACTTGTATGTCAAAGTATGTCTTTGAAGAATCCATAGAAACATTATATTTAAACATACATTCAGTAGAGCTTTATTAGAATTCTGTATTCAAAGTGATCACCTTTGAACATAATGGTGTCATACCAGTCTTTAGTATTAAGTGCCTGTTTTACTAGACTCGGTACTGGGAATTGTTGAGAAACGCTGCTTCATCCATGTCATGACTACTCTTTACAAGTACATTAGAGGATATTCTAGACAGATAGCGGGGGATCTTTTTTTCCCATAAAAAGGATCAATGCAACAGAGCCCCCCACTTTAGACTAGTGATCGGCCCGCGATCCATTTTTAATTGGCCCGAGGCCATGGCGCTGCTCTCTCACTCTGACTGCCGTGCTTACGGAACGCATTGTGCTGCCGGTGCGATACTTTCTGCCTGATGCCGCCCCTACCCTCTCCCTGCATCCGAGGCTGGATGATGGTTGGATCCCCTGGTTTGGGGGCGGGGTTGCCTTTGAGATGGGGAAAGCAACCCGCCCCCTGGAGTTCTTCGCAAAGGAGAAGGTAATGCATCCAAGGAAAGTCAGACAGCAGCACCACGGTCTACACCAACAGCCCTATCGCGGCGTTCGGGAAGAGAGTGCGGAAATACTAATGCTCTGCTTGAATGCTTCTGCTCTATGTGTGTCCCTACTCCCTCGGTCAGTTGCGGATCCACCTCTGTGACACCTGTCCCTGGCACAGGGTGTATTGTTTTATTGAGAGTTGGGGCTGGGGTGAATTTTGGTTGCTATGGGCTCTGATGCTGAGATGGCTCAGGCTGGCTCTGCTCTGCCCTGTCACTGTGTCCATTAAAACACTGCCAGTAGGCCAATGCCAGTAATGCAGGAAAAATGGCTGCTGGATGAAAGACTCAATACAGGCAGCAATGAAGTGGTGGTGCAGGGTGCTGGAGGTGATTTGGGGAGCACAATTGATGTGGTTTGGGTGGAGATAAGGCGCTAAGACCAAAACAATGCTTTACGTATTTCACCTCGAGTGAGTGGCCCGGGTTGTTTGTGTATTTTACCGCGTATGGCCCTTGGTGAAAAAAGTTTGGACACCCCTGGACTAGAGTAACAGAACTTTCATTTGAGCAGCATAGATGCTTTGTCACGGTGTGTACTGTGAGGTAGGATGCCCTTCCAGGTGATGTGATGGCTGGTTCTGTTGATGCCTTTAAGAGGGGCTTGGATGATTTCTTGGAGGGGTAGGCAGAAGAGGCACCTGCATAGGGCACACCGCTGTAGGGGCGCTGGACAGATGCCTGCCTTAAGATTCTTCTGCCTTCCCTTAGTCAAGATTCACTTCCCTCTATAGGTCTTGCCTACCCCCTCTGTCACTTGCTACTCTGTTCTTTCCTCCCTCCTCTGTCCCTCCCTCCTCTGTCTGTCCCTCCTACCCATCCCTCCCCAGCCCCAAACCTCCCCTCCTCTGCCTCTTCATTGCACCTATGTTATGGTGCACATGCATCTATGCAAGGGGGGGGCAGGGTTAACCTACCAGGTTGCATAGAGCGCATGGCCTGTTTCTTGGACAAGCATAATATTATATCATTAGGCTATCGCGAATAAATCTCCAATTAGTCGCAAATAAATCTCCAATTAGTATAGATATTGGTATATATATAGTTTGTGAGGTATGGAGGGGTCGGTGTGACTGTATGGATGCTGATTTAGAGGGGTTAAACTTGATGAACTTTGGCCTTTTTTTCAACCCAAATTGTTACTATGCTGTCATTATAACTTTTAGTAACTATTGTCCATTGTAAGTTTTATTGTAGAAAAAAAAAAGTCTTGTTAGGCACCAAGGCCTCATGGCTATCTGTATCACAATAAAAATGCTTATTACATTAAATGTTTAGCATCTGCATAGTATCAATGATACTTTACTTTTTTCTGCATTGGCTAAAACACTTAATTTCTTGCAATATTCTAATATTTGTGTATTTTTACTATTTCAGCTTCAGTTAGACCCTGTTGACTTCAAAACCACTCACTTAATGTTCCATACTATTACAAAGTGTCTAATGTCCAGAGATAGATTCTTAAAAATGAGGGGTAAGACATCAGTATTTTCGATGAGTTATTTTGTTTAAGCCCTTGCTTGCAACATGAATAATGTGTTTTTCTTATAACAATGACAGGAATGGAAATCTTAGGCAATCTTTGTAAGGCTGAAGATAACGCAGTCCTTATTTGCGAGTATGTGGATCAAGATAGTTACAAGGAAATAATCTGTCATCTTACTTTACCGGATGTGCTGCTTGCAATATCTACCCTAGAAGTACTGTATATGCTCACAGAACTGGGAGAAGTGGCCTGTGTGAAAATTGCTAATGTTGAAAGGAGTATAGGTGAGGAATGGTTTGTGAACTCCTTTAAATGTTGTGTTGTTTTGTGGGCATGTTTTATTATGTGAGGCTCCAAAAGTACATTTTTTTTTCTATTTTTTTGAAAATATAGTTTTAGGAACCATTGTAGAGTGTGAGCCTTATAATCTATTCATAAGTAAAAATGTAACTATTCTACATTTAAAGGGCATGTAAAGGCAAAAATATAAAATCCCATTTTTGCTTTCTTTAATGAAAAAGAAATCTATCTCCAATATACTTTAATTAAAAGATGTCTACAGTTTTTATCATAAACCTGACTGTATGCAGTGCAATTCCCCCTTCTTTTACTGCTGTTGATAGGAATTGTCAGATGGTCCCCAACTGCTGTGCAGGTAAACGATCATACTTTCAAATGGCAGGGGGAGCCCCCCCACCTTACTTCCCAGAACTCGAACTCGAGCAGCATTGTTGGATTCCCTGTAGAGATTTGTATCCAGAGACGCAGTGCAGTCTCTATATTATGATTATTAATCAGTCTTGCTGTATTGGCTTCTATGGCAGATATTATTTGACTTGTGCTGTTTTGATAATTTATGATGATCCCTAAGCTTAACCTCCCAACTGAAGCCCAGACCACACTGAGCATGTGCGAGTCTTGATATTGCAGAAATGTCTAACAAAGTTACAAGATGACAGCCCCCTGTCCCAACTTTGAAAGCATAAATCATTTGTCTTATTAGGCTGCTGGTGCAGTAAGTTCATGTTTATATTTAGCATACAAAATACAGCATTTCTAACATTATTCTATTTTAGACTTTAGTTGCCCTTTAAGGGTCAGGCCACACAAGCAGATTTCGGCGAGATTAGTCGCCCCAGCGACAAATCCCCTCTTTCGGGACGACAATCTCCCCGAACTGCCTGCCCTCTGGCAGCTAAAATGAAAATCGCCTGCATCAATTCACGCGAGGTGCTTTGTTTTCCGAAGTTGCCTCACGAGGAAACTTCGGACGACGTCAGAAAACGATACTAGACATATTGTCATATTGGGGCGACTAATCTCTCTCCGAATCGGCTTGTGTGGCCTGACCCTAAAGGAGCAGTGTAAACTTATTTATAGAGCATTTCACATAGAGAGCATATCTGTAGATCTGCCATTTTTTTTTTTTTTTTTTTTACCTTCTCTTCAAATAGTGACTCAGTAGAACCAGGAAGCTTAAAAATGGTTGCTATTTTTGCACTAAACTGCACAAAGCCTGAAAAGAACATACTTATTTCCTAATTAAAACAACAGGTCAAAAGTATGTTGTCATGATTTTTATGGTGTAGTTTTTATTTCTAAGTTATTCCATTTACATTGCAAATAATTCACTCTACAATATAAAATGTAATTCCTGAACCAGCAAATGTATTTTTTTGTTGTTGTTATAATATTGGTGTGTCGGCAGCCATCTCAGGTCATTTTGCCTGATCATGTGCTTTCATAAAGAGCCAACACTTTAGAAAGGAGCGACTTTCTGGCAGGCTGTTGTTTCTCCTACTCTGTGTAGCTGAAGGAGTTGCAGTGGGTTATACATTTTTACTATTGAGTGCTGTTCTTATATCTACCAGGGAGCGGTTATCTTCCCATTGTTCTGTTGAAGGGGGGGAGGAGGAGGTGATATCACTCCAACTTGCAGTAAAGAGTGAGTGAAACTTATCAGAGCACAAGTCACATGACTGGTGGTAACTTGGAAACTGACAATATGTCTAGCCCCATGCAGGGCCGCCATCAGAAATCACGGGGCCCCGTATAGCAAAATTTTCTGGGCCCCCTGGCTCCGCCCACCCCAGATCCCGCCCCCACCCCACATTAAAAAGTCCACACAGACACCAGCGCTAAAAAAATCCAGTCTCTTATTTAAATCAGTGCATGGTTGCTAAGGGAATTTAGACCCTGGCAACCAGATTACATAAATGGCAAACTGAAGAGCTGCTGAATAAAAAGCTAAATAAGTCAAAAACCACAAAAAATAAAAACCCAATTACAAATTGTCTCAGAATATCCCTCTCTACATCATATTAACAGTTAATGTAAAGGTGAACAACCCCTTTAACTGACCTTCAAGCTAGGCTTTTTATTTCTTTATTAATGCTGCTTACGGTTCTATTAGAAAAATGTAACTTTTTTTTAACTGATAGAATAAGCAAGCAACATGATCACTAGAAAGATGAGTACAAATAATGAGTACAAAAGACATACTAGGATATAATGGCAGCAACACACTAGGCTGGTGCTAAAATAATTACACAAATACAGGCTGGAAAGAGAGGCTTCCAGTGCCAATGTTACAATACCTGACTCTTGCTCAGTTTGGAGTTGCAGGGTTAAACGCTTCTGCTCCTTTCCCCCTCCCTCCTTCTCTCCACGCCCACATCAGCCTCAGCCTGTCAGCAGCAGCAGCAGAACGGAAGAGCAGGGGAATGTACTTGCCGCACGGAACTTAGTGAGTGACAATTCACCAGCGTGAGCAGCAGCAGGTCTTTGGCGCGGCTTTGGATCTTCAGCTGCACCGTGACCTTCGGCGCTGTTAAGGGGGCCCGGCTAATTTGAAAAGTGTAACACCGCCGAGCCGGGCCCCCCTTCAGCCCCGGGCCCGGTACAGCTGTACCCCCAGTGCCCCCCTGATGGCGGCCCTGGCCCCATGTCATGTCTCCCTTTGCAAAAGAAGAAGATAGCAGGGCTGACTAGGGTGCATGGTCAGTAAGAATGGGGCCAGCAAAAAATTCTCAAAAGCACAAACATATCTCTAAAAGGAACAAGCCAATAAGTCTCTCCTTTACAGAGGTCCCTGTATGTAGCACTTTCCAGTATTATTCACAACCCAACAAGTAGTTTATATTGCTATAAAAACCTGCAATACACCGCAGTATAGTGCTTTATTCTTGGCTGAGAGGATGCTTACAAATGCCAGTATATGGCTATATTTAGCATGTGTATATAAGGTATGCATGTTAAGTATTATCTAGTAGGTGCATTACCTTTGTGCACGTTATCATGTGGCCACTATAGGAACTACAGGAAAGTTTACCTGAGGCCTACTTTTCTTGTTCACTTTAATGCTGGCAGTCAAAAATGCTGGTCCAAAAAGCTTTATATGTTGGCACAGTTAATATTTTCTATGTTTACTGTTTTACAAAGTGAACCAATTTTTATATCTATATTGAATACATTTGTAATAATTATTAGCAAACTCCAAGCCACCTTACATTTGTTAACAGTAATAAAACTAAAATGTGTACTTCATCTTGTTCTAATTTAAATGTTTGTTTCATTTAAATTTTTAGATACTTTGGTGTGTCTGATTTCTATGGACATACAGATGTTTGGGCCCAATGCACTTACAGCAGTTAAGCTTATTGAGCATCAGAGTTCTAACAACCAAGTTGTTTCTGAAATCCGCCCTCAAACAGTTGAGAATGTTCCTTCTCCAGTTAATGCAGGCTCTGTCCCAGGTTGGTTTTAATGCTTAAATGAAAGTCAAAACCTGCAATGTAATTTTATTTTCACCTTTGAATTGCTGCATAAATTACTTGTTGAATCAGTGTGACAGATTAAAGTGACTACCTTTTCCCTTTGTTTCTTTATTAGTGTTAGAGATAAAACAATTCAGCAAACTGAGCATACGTTTTATTATGCATTTTTTAATATGCAGGTTTGTAGCCACATAGTAAAGGTGTGTTTACTTTAACATAAGTATATACTATTGACTATTTTATACATTTTCACTACCATCCTTAAATTATAAAATGCTTCTCCATAGCTACCCGTCCAGTTCCAGCGCATGCAGCACCGCCTCCTGGAATTGTAGAAATAGACGGTGAGAAATTTGGTTGTCAATGGTGAGTAAAGAACAATTGCCAAGGAAAATTTGTAATTAAAATTCTTTGCCTGATATTTGTAGATGTTTGTGTGACATCTGTGGTAGGAAAGCTTTAGCGGTAATGGATAAAATACTGGAATATATTTCAGATCATTATACTATGAGTTTATAACAACCGTTTTATATGCAGAATAGTAGTTCTTACCACAAACATGTTTAAACATTTTGGTGGCAGTGGGTGTGATCTTCTAGATTTTGCTAAACCGCTGGAAACAGTACCTTATTCTCTACTTCCTTATGTGTTGTTTACTTTAACTACTAGTATATTTATGAACATGGAGAGGAAGCCAACACATTTTTACTTGGTTCAGCCCTGGTTCAAATTGTGGAAAACACTTTTTTTATTTTTTTAATTTAATGTTTTTATTTTCTTTTTATTTAAATTTTCATAATGCCAAGTTTCCTGTGTGTATGTAATATACAATATAATCAGCATACCTTGTTGCAGGTATATTTGTTTTTATGCCTGTTATTGTGAGTTGCTGAGATTGCTTTGAGGAGATACGTTATACACAGGCACTAAGGATAGAGTACCCAAATGCTAACTTGTACGTAGAAATACATTTTTTACTAATAAAGTCAAAGGAAATCATTTTTTAAAAGTGTACAATTGTTTGCTTAAAATGGAGTCTCTGCCTTAATTCAAAGCTTTCTGAAAAAGGGATCCCAAACCTGTTACATTAAATTTGCCATACAAAAAAAAAGTAAAAGTCTCTATGATTACATTTTAGTGACTGTATTATGTCTAGAACCTCTCTTAAAGCTTTCTTTCTAACTTTTATAGGTTAAATGCACATTTTGAAGTTTGTGCTGACAGCTCAGTTTCACGATCAGAAATGTACTCTGAATACCTCTCAACCTGCAGTAAATTAGCTCGTGGTGGTATCTTAACATCATCTGGTTTTTACAAATGTCTTAGGTATGTATTATATATGTAATATATATAACCTATTTCAGAGTAATATTTTTGTTGGGGTATCCGTTAAAGTACTTATTGGAAAATATTTACAGTCAAATGAAAAAGTTTGGGAACCCTTCTTAAAGGGGAACTATCGTGAAATTGATAATTATTGAAATGAATGATCACATCAAATTATTCAGTTTTCTAAATATAATGTATTAAAATTTTTTTATATGTTTTTTAAAATATTCCAATTATTATAGTGATCCCACTGGTCGGGGTCGGATTCATTTGCATAGCAAGTCTGCCCTAATGCTAATTGGCTGTTGTGTGCTGTCAATCATGAGTGTTTTATTGAACCTCCAGTACCGTACTTTCCAGTTACAGCATCGGCACTACAGTGGTTCAAAAGGTTTCTTTCCCCTTTCCCCAAACTAAACACACGTATATCCTGCCTTCGTCTGTTCCCTGACAGTCCCACATAACTCTGGCTCACTCCTTCAAACCCTCCCTAACCGCTCATTCAAAACTTGGGAGTCCTAAATCATAATAAAAAGTGAAAGTGAGATGTGGAACAACGAAGGAGACCACTGACTAGCTAACCATTGCAGGAGAAAGCAGGAGTTTTGCGCGAGGAAGGGAGGAGGAACGGTGGGGGAATGGAAGTCTTTGTAGCCACTTTGATACAGATAGCGCTGCCTTCCACATGCCATTCTGAGCAGAGGAGGGGGGTCGAATGGGGAAAGCAAATTTGTGTGATTAATTGGGGAAATGGAAAAGAGAGTACTTCAAGCCAGACAGCCGTTCCTGTTCTCTCTCTCTCGGTTTCACACTCTCCTTCTGTAACTCCCCCTCCCTCCCAGAAACCGGGCATGAAAAAAAAAAAATGTTTGATAGTTTTACAACTTGGGTCTCCGTTACACAAGCTCTCCCTCCCAGAAACTGAAGGTGGACTGTCGGTTACTGTGGCTTACTTCCCTGCCGCACATTAATTTCTCTGTGAGCAGCACTGAGACGCATAGAAATGAATGTGCGGCAGGGAAGTAAGCCATAGCAACCGACAGTCCACCTTTAATTTCTGGGAGGGAGTGGGGAGCTCCAGAGGTAGAGCTTGTGTAAGGGAGCCTGGAGTTGTTAAACTATCTTTTTTTTTTTTCGTGCATGGTTTCTGGTAGGGAGGGGGAGTTACAAAAGGAGAGTGTGAAACTGAGAGTGTGAAGGAGAGAGAACATATTTTTTTTAAAAAATTACAAAGGCTGGCTGCACGGGGGGCGGAGGGTTGGCTTAGTGAAGAGAAAGGTCAATCCAGCAGGCAGCATGGACCTGGGGGCCCCAGCTGCAAAGCACCCTCTGGCCCTCCTGCCGCAACCCCCCTCCAGGCTCCCCACCCTCTAACCCTCCCTTGGCCCCGCTGCGCTTACCGTATATACTCGAGTATAAGCCGAGTTTTTCAGCATCCAAAATGTGCTGAAAAAGTCTACCTCGGCTTATACTCGGGTCCGCGGGCAGTCGCTGAGATTGCAGTAACTTTTAATCATTCCTATACCAACAGTTCACTTTGGGAGAGACTGCAATATCCCACAATGCCCTCTGTTGGTTATATGAAAGAATAACAGTGCGCCCTCTGTTGGTTATATGAAAGAATAACAGTGACTGCAATATCACACAGCACCCTCTGTTGGTTATATGAAAGAATAACAGTGCGCCCTCTGTTGGTTATATGAAAGAATAACAGTGACTGCAATATCACACAGCACCCTCTGTTGGTTATATGAAAGAATAACAGTGACTGCAATATCACACAGCGCCATCTGTTGGTTATATTAAAGAATAACAGTGACTGCAATATCACACAGTGCCCTCTGTTGGTTATATGAAAGAATAACAGTGACTGCAATATCACACAGTGCCCTCTGTTGGTTATATGAAAGATTAACAGTGACTGCAATATCACACAGCGCCCTCTGTTGGTTATATGAAAGAATAACAGTGACTGCAATATCACACAGCGCCCTCTGTTGGTTATATGAAGGATTAACAGTGATGGCAATATCACACAGCGCCCTCTGTTGGTTATACAAAGATTAACAGTGATGGCAATATCACACAGCACCATCTGCACATGGTAGTGGGACAGTGGGACAATGCACACAGTAATCCGTTTGGCAATTCTCTGTCACCATCAACTTTGCAAAGAAGTCCGGTTGATCGCTGGGGGGGTCGCTTTGGCAGAATGTGCGCTGCTGGGAGACAGGGCTGTAGTTGTGTCTAGGCTTATACTAGAGTCAATAAGTTTTCCCAGTTTTCGTAGGTAAAATTAGGTACCTCGCTTATACTCGGGTCAGCTTATACTCGAGTATATACGGTACATATATTCTTTACTGCAGAGAACGGGCCAGGGAGAGAGGTCGGGGCAGCAACGGCAGGTAACAGAGGTAAGGAGAGAGACATTAGGGAGAGTGTCTGGACCAACGAGACCCCCAAGAGCCGTGGCCCACTGATGCTTGAGGGGGGGGGTAAGTGGAGAGAGCAGGACTTTGTAAGGGAGCCCAGTATACAGCATTTGAGGGGGTGGGCAGGCAGGCCCAGATTAGTGGCAATTGGATTCCGGGGAATGTGTAATATATGGTTTTCTGGGGTGAACATACTTTTTTTCTAACTTTGTCCCCCCCCAACTATGTAAATATGTTGATTTTGCACTAACTGAAATGACAGGCCATATGGGTGGTGTCTACATTTCGGGGCCCCTATATGCCACATGCTTAGGTAAATCTATACATATTGTACGTATATACATACTCTGCTTGTGTGTGTCCTAAGTGTGTGCCCCATTCTGCCTGTGTGTGCCGTACTCTGCTTATGTGTTCCATACTTTCCCTGCCCTACTCACTCTGCTGTACTTGAGTAGGAGAATGTGCAGACCTGACAGCCTTACTTTTCTCACAAGGGGCTCCCAGAGTAGCAGTTGGAGGGTGCTAGTTGCTAAGTGACATCATAGCTAGTGAGTAGCCATGCCCATTCAGCAGTAGCTTGAACTGTCTCACAGAGAAAGCATCCTCATTGCATGTATTAGTATTTCATTTTACAAAAAAAGTAAGCATTTCTGCTAAAGAAATATATTTGAAGATTTTAATATTTCCACCTCAACTTTCCATTCAGAGAATTTTATTTTCACAATCCCCTTTAATACTTTGGAGTTTTGTTTATCATTGGCTGAGCTTTCAAAGTAGCAACTTCCTTTTAATATATAACATGCCTTATGGAAACAGTAGTATTTCAGCAGTGACATAGTTTATTGGATTAACAGACTATATGCAATATGCATCACAAGAAAATTTTTGACCATTCGTCATGCAAAATCTCTCCAGCTCAGTTAAATTTGGTGACTGCCGAGCATGGACATTATCAACCCATAAATTTTCGATTATATTTAAGTCGGGGGACTGTGACGGCCATTCCAGAATATTGTACTTCTCCCTCTGTATAAATGCCTTTGTAGATTTCCAAGTGTGTTTAGGGTCATTATCTTGTTGAAATATCCAACCCCTGAGTAACTTCAACTTTGTGACTGATGCTTGAACATTATCCTGAAGAATTTGTTGATATTGGGTTGAATTCATCCGACCCTCGACTTTAACAAGGGCCCCAGTCCCTGAACTAGCCACGCAGCCCCACAGCATGATGGAACCTCCACCAAATTTGACAGTAGGTAGCAGGTGTTTTTCTTGGAATGCAGTGTTCTTCTTCAGTCATGCAAAGCGATTTTTGTTATGACCAAGTAACTCCATTTTTGTCTCTTCAGTCCAAAGCACTTTGTTCTAAAATGACTGTGGCTTGTCTAAAAGAGATTTTTTATACAAAAAGCGACTCTCTTTGTGGCGTGAGTGCAGAAAGGGCTTCTTTCTCATCACCCTGCCATACAGATGTTCTTTGTGAAAATTGCACTGAATTGTAGAATGATGTACAGATACTCCATCTGCAGCAAGATGTTTTTGCAGATCTTTGGAGGTGATCTTTGGGTTGTCTGTAACCATTCTCACAATCTTCCTCATATGCCACTCCTGGATTTTTCTTGACCTGCCACTGGGTTTTACAGCAACTGTGCCTGTGGCCTTCCATTTCCTGATTACATTCCGTACAATTGAAACTGACAGTTTAAACCCCTGAAATAGCTTTTTGTAGCCTTCCCCTAAACCATGATACTGAACAGTCTTTGTTTTCAGATCTTTTGAGAGTTGCTTTGATGATCACATGCTGTCACTCTTCAGAGGAGAGTCAAACTGAAGCACAACTTGCAATTGGCCACCTTAAATACCTTTTCTCATGATTGGACACTCCTGCCTATGAAGTTCAAGGCTTACCGAGCTAGTCCAACCAATTTGGTGTTGCCAGTAATCAGTATTGAGCAGTTACATGCATTCAAATTAGCAAAATTTTGCACAGCTAGTTTTTCACATTTGATTTAATTTCATACAACTGAATACAGCTTCACTAAACATCTTTAAGAAAACACCCCAGTACTCCGATGTTCCTGTTCCTGAGAAATGAAAGATATACCACGGTTATCTTTTTTTTTTTTTGTTGAAGGTGAAGTAAATTATTATGCAGGCTGAGAGGGGTTCCCAAACTTTTTTATATGAATGTATAGCTTGAAGGTTCTGTGCTAGCTTCTCTGTTAAATGTAGTGTTTCTCCAGAAAGCAGTTGCTTTATACAAGGTTTCTGTACATTGCCAAGAGCAGGACAAATAGTTCTGTTTCCTCTTGCATTCAACAACTGCTGCCTTGTATGAAAATACTTATGTTGGGAAACAATGGCAATGTTTTTTTCAGTCTCCCTAATCTAAAAAAAATTTTATTTGTATATTTTTCTCCAAAATTTTTTTAGGTCTGTATTTACACACCATAACATTAAAAGAGTGGAGGACCCAAACAACAATGGGCAAGCTCACATTCATGTTGCTGGAGTAAGAAGAAGGGTCATACCACTTCCTGTTCAAATGTATTACCAACAGCACCAGCCAGCATCTGTTGTCAGGGTTGATGTGGTTTCGGATGTTGCTGGAACAAATCCATCAGGTTAATTCTCTTTATTTTTAATACAACTAGGTGTGCACCGAATCTGCTATTTTAGTATTCAGCCAAATCCTTTGTGAAAGATTCATCCAAATACCAAATCGAATCCGGACCCTAATTTGCACATGCAAATTAGGAAAATAAGAGGAAAATAGAACCACACACAACAAAAAAATTTTGACTTCATTGTTTGTGTGATGAAAAGTTGCGTAACTTTTGGATTCAGATTTGGTTCGGCCAAATCTTGACAGAATCCCGATCCGAAGCCTGGATTCTGTGCATCCCTAAATAAAACCAAAAAGGAGCAGCGCATGGTTCCATATAATGGAAATGTAAAAAAACAGGCTCTATCCAAAAATATTGCTCTCTTAAATTGACAGTTATTAATTTGACCTGGCATTTTTTCTTACCTAACATATACAGTTTATTATTTTAGTTGGAACATTTAAGCTTAATCTAATAAGGCAGCCTAAACACAGTAAGTGTGTAATGGCTCCATAAGATCCAGAAAAAACAACTTTTTCTTGAATAATATCTAATATAAATATGATTTCTGAAAGGTTCTGTAAATTTAATAAAGAATTCTGTATATTTACAGGAATGCAGCAGGGAGTAGCAAACCATTTTCAGAGAGGACAAGCAACCAATCAATCTCCCACCTTATCTCTTCCGATACAAGGTGTCCATACAGTGACACAAAATCCTTTAAGTCAAGCCCAGCATCAACAGAATACAACGTTGACTGTAATACAGAATAAAACTCCAATTTCTTGTGAAGTTAAGGCCACGGTAATACAAGGGTCTGTCTCGCATTCATCAGTCCCTGTTAGCATTGCTTTGGGAGGTTCTACACAAGCTTCTCTTGTTCAGAACCACAGTGGCTTAGGACAGCAATCCTCTGTTACTGTAGTAGGATCTCAGGCATTGTTTCACCATCCATCTGTTCTTCAGCCACAAACTGCATTACATACTGTAGTACCTGGTCAGATTACATCAGGAACTCCTGTTGCAGTTATTCAGCAAACTGTTCCACAAGGTCACATTTTTGGGAGAGTGCCGAATATTCCACAAGGTTCATCAGCTCTTTCTCAAGGTCAGCAATTAGTTCCCACATCATCCCAAACTGTACAGGTCACATCTCAGCAAAGTCCAGCTTCCAACCAGCAAAAAGATACTGTCATCATAACACCCCAGCAATATGTAACAACTTCTTCATCTAATATTGTATCTGCAACCACAGTGCAGAATTTCCAGGTTGCACCTGGGCAGGTTGTCACAATAGCTGGTGTCCAAACTCCACAAGCTTCTAGGATTGGCTTCCAGAACATCGCTCCAAAACCTCTCTGTTCCCAGCAAGTCTCATCAACAGTAGTACCACAAACTCTCCAACAGCAGCAGCAACAGCAGCAAAGTGTAGTGATTTTAAGTCAATCAGCTCAACACGGTCAGGCTTATGCACCAGCTATTCACCAAATTGTTCTTACTAATCCAGCTGCAATTCAGACCGGTCAAACTGTTCAGCTGCCTGGGCAACCTAGTATATACCCATCCTCCTCTTCACCCCTTCCAACTACCAATAACCAGCTCCCACCTGTAATGACCTCTCCTCCAACCACGCCAGTGTCACAAGGACCTCTGCCTACTGTTAGCCAGATGCTTTCTGTTAAACGACAGCAGTTGTCACCAGCACCTCCCGTCACCACTCCACAGCAGCAGACACTAGTTCAACAGCAGGCACAAACGCAGACCCAACAACAGCCCCCGCAGCAGGTACAAGTACAGGTTCAACAACAACAACAACAGCAGCAAATAACTTCTGGGGTTGGACACTCTACACCAGGGGAATCAAGCCTCATAAAGCAACTGTTGCTTCCGAAGGGGGGACCTTCAACACCCGGTGGAAAACTTATACTTCCTGCACCTCAGATACCACCTCCAAATAATGCAAGAGCGTCCAGTCCACAGCTGGTATATCAAGTAGCCAATAATCAAGCACCTTCCTTTGGAGTCCAAGGGCAGCCAACACCTCAGCAAATACTGGTTGGCCAACAAAATGTGCAATTGGTCCAAAGTGCAATGCCGAATCAGTCTGCGGTTCCGATCTCTAACTTGCAGATCTTGCCAGGGCAGTTGATTTCAAATTCCCCAGCAACAATTTTCCAAGGAACTACTGGCAATCAAGTTACTATAACTGTAGTGCCAAATACAAGTTTTGCTACAGCAACGGTAAGCCAGGCAAATACACCTCAGATTATTGCACCAATGAGTGGGACACAAACTGGTGTTGGGCTTCAGGTTCAAACAATTCCTGCTACCCTCACACAACCAGCAGGCCATTTACCAGGGTCTGCTGCTTCTCCCCCACTTAAAGGTGACAAGATAATTTGCCAAAAGGAGGAGGAAGCAAAAGAAGCAACAGGACTACATGTCCATGAACGTAATATTGAAGTTATGGAAAATCCTACTTGTCCAAAAGCTTCTGCAAACACCAGCAATGGGGAAATGAATGAAAATGAAGTGCAAATAGGAAATATTATGAATGGAAAAAAGTATGACTCAAGTCTACCTCCTTCAAACTCAGGGAAAACTCAAAAGGAGGCCAGTTCAAATTTACTGGTCACAAATGGGGCATCTGTGGAATTGGGGGAAAATGGGTTTTCTTTAAAGCAGAACTCTGAACTGACTGATATGCAGGAGACAAAAAATGATTTAAAAAAACCACAGGTCAATGGAATTTGTGATTTTGATAAGGCAGATAGTTCTCATTTGAGCAAAAACATTCCTAATCACAAAGCTTCCAATCACCTAGGAAATGGTGACACATCTCCGGCGGAGCAACAAGAACTTTTGGATTCTTCTCAACAAGTAACTGCCAAAGGTGATCAAGTAGAAAAACTTTCAAATGGACCTGTATTAACGAATAGAGCCCAGGATGCTTCAAATTTAGCAATCCAGATATGCTGTAATTCAACAGATTTACCCAATGGACCTATAGTTTCCAGTTTGAATTCAGATGTGCCTCAGCAACGTCCATCTGTAGTTGTTTCAACACAATCTACAGCTTCTCTTTTACCAGGTCATCAAGTTATAGCATTTCCCCATTCAGGGCACAGAGTTTCTCAGCCTGTCCTTTCTGCTGACGTTCGGGCTACAAATGGCACAACAGATTGCAAGACTGTTAAAAGACCTGCAGAGGATAACGATAGGGAGTCTGTCCCAGTTATTCCAAATAAAGTGGGAGTGAGGATTGTTACAATCAGCGATCCCAATAATGCTGGCTGCAGCGCAACAATGGTTGCTGTGCCTGCCGGAGTTGATCCGAGCACTGTAGCTAAAGTAGCAATAGAAAGTGCTGTCCACCAAAAACAACACCATCCACATACTTTTGTACACACTATGGTTGCACAGGTAAGTCCGTATTTATTTTATGTATGCACTTGTTTGCTTTGCCTTTTATGAAAAAAGTGATAGAACACTGTTATTTGCACATTTTGTTTCATGCAAATAACTAGAGCATGGGGAAATATGGAGTCAGAGTCCTGCACTTAAAGGACCAGTAACATCAAAATTTTTTTTTTACAAAATTCGTTAGTTTACAACGAAAAATAAACACCTAGACAAATTAAACTTTTAATTTGCAAAGCCTTTATTAAGAAATAACTTACCGAAACTCCACTTCCTGTCCTCTTCAGAAACGGCGAAAGGGCGACCATCCTTCCTGCAGTGATTGATTTCTCCTCCCTGGCTTTTCTCCTACTCAGTCCATGTCTCCCAGCACTCAGCGCTGTGCTCAAGGTAGAGTGTCGGGACAGCAGCAGCAGCATGTCCAGCAGCAGCCCCCACAGCATCCCATCCAACAGGTCCACGAGTCTGGAGGCTGCACGCTGCTGCAGGAGAAGGCAAGGATTCAGGAAAGGAATCCTCCGCTGCGATTGCAGCGGCTACACGGGCAAGTGACTTGAGAAGGGGAAGAGGAGCCGCCGGCACATTCACTTGCTGTATCCTTGATTGTGGCGCTGGAGGAGGCGGCTACACGGCAAGTGACCTGAGAAGCTGAATGGGGAGAGGAGCCGCCGGCACATTCACTTGCTTTATCCTTGATTGCGGCGGCTGGAGGATGCGGCTACACGGAACCTCCTCTGTGAATGAATAAACAAGACAACTGCCGATCGCCATTTGCCATCGCCGATCGCCATTCAGGAAAGGAATCCTCCGCTGCGATTGCGGCGACAGCAGCAGCAGCAGCATGTCCAGCGGCAGCCCCCACAGAATCCCAAACAGGGCCCGCTGCTGCCTCCGCCGCGGAGAGCAGAGGCGGCTTACTACAGCCGCTTCCCTCCCTCTGTCGTTTGGCAAATGGCGATCGGCAGTTGTCTCGTTTATTCATTCACAGAGGAGGTTCCGTGTAGCCGCATCCTCCAGCCGCCGCAATCAAGGATAAAGCAAGTGAATGTGCCGGCGGCTCCTCTCCCCATTCAGCTTCTCAGGTCACTTGCCGTGTAGCCGCCTCCTCCAGCGCCACAATCAAGGATACAGTAAGTGAATGTGCCGGCGGCTCCTCTTCCCCTTCTCAAGTCACTTGCCCTTGTAGCCGCTGCAATCGCAGCGGAGGATTCCTTTCCTGAATCCTTGCCTTCTCCTGCAGCAGCGTGCAGCCTCCAGACTCGTGGACCTGTTGGATGGGATGCTGTGGGGGCTGCTTCTGGACATGCTGCTGCTGCTGTCCCGACACTCTACCTTGAGCACAGCGCTGAGTGCTGGGAGACATGGACTGAGTAGGAGAAAAGCCAGGGAGGAGAAATCAATCACTGCAGGAAGGATGGTCGCCCTTTCGCCGTTTCTGAAGAGGACAGGAAGTGGAGTTTCGGTAAGTTATTTCTTAATAAAGGCTTTGCAAATTAAAAGTTTAATTTGTCTTGGTGTTTATTTTTCGTTGTAAACTAACGAATTTTGTAAAAAAAAATTTTGATGTTACTGGTCCTTTAAACATGTTTAAGGTATTATGGAGATCAAATAGTAATAATTAAGGTTATATTTCCTCCCTAATTTGTATTCTGATAGGAATTGAATTATACTGTTTAATAGTATTTAGGACCGAATGTGGATTATAGTTCTGTGGGTTATGGGCATGACATGAGTCAAACTTGTTTTTAGTGGTTTCATTGATGGACTGTATATTTAATGTATATATTTTTAGATGTGTACATTTTAATGATACTGATAACTGTCACTGCCATAAGGGGTTATTATTGCAATACAGGGGATGATGTAATAATTAATTAAGAGCACAGATTGGTAATGTGGGAGATAAATGGCTGTTTCATTTCTTTTACACTATCCTGATGACGATCCCCTGTGGATCGAAAGGTGTAGATGTGAATGTGGAGGAATAAACCTTTTCCACGTTGGTACATGATTTTATTTTTTTTAATTAAAAATATATTGTCTGCCTGGGTGCAGCACTCAACAGGTCTTGTGCAACCAAAATAAGTTGTTTATTGTTTTTTTATTCACCAACCAAACATTATATATATACTTGCAAAGTCAACACTCTCGATTACATGTTGAGATGGAGTTCTGATGCACCTTAGTAAAGCTTTCTTGGATTGGGTGGGTAGGTAATTGGTGTGATGATCTGATTGGTTCACTTGTGTATAAATATTTGAGGCATGGCTCTGTGAGTTTAGTCTATGATTAAGTGTTTATGACACGAAACACGTCAGGCTGTGGACACAATAACTCTTTGAACTATCGCCTGGTGTAAGTTTGCCTTCATTGAGTGCCTGCTCCATATTGGTTTGTCGGTTTGTCCGCCCCCGTGCTGAGGGCTCAGGGCGGTGCACCTGGGCCACTTCCCCTGTGTGGTGAGTAACCATTATACTGCTTGGAGACCCCAATACCACAGATGTATTTTCTTTATGAAAACAATAATTTATTATACAAACACTAACGTTTCGGCTGTTACCCCAGCCTAATAATAATAAATTAACGTTTTCATAAGTCATGTGAGTGTTGCCTGTACAAAGAAGTTTTTTTAATACACTGCTAATTAGCTCAGCAACTCCTTTCTGCCAGTGACCCTGCAGGTTGGGAATAGTCCCAGTCATTGACACTGATTTTGCAGAGAGCTGCTGAGCTGAAAGCCTACAATTACCAGTCTCATACTGCACATATTTTCACTTTTAGAAAAAAGCCCACTCTGATAAAAAATAATTAAAAATAGAGCTCAGGGAAGCACTCGCATTTTGAATTTAGATTCTCTTTGAAGTAAAAGTCTCCTAGCTAAGTCAACTTCAACATTATTCTTTTTCTGCAGAAGTTTTCAGACTTTGTGCACTTAAAATATTCACTGGGATTCTGTCATGATTTTTATGATGTGTTTTCTATTTCTAAATTACACTGTGTGTTTTTTTTTTTAGTTGTAATATTGGTGTGTAGGCAGCCATCTCAGGTCATTTTGCCTGGTCATGTGCTTTCAGAAAGAGCCAGCACTTTAGGATGGAACTGCTTTCTGGCAGGCTGTTGTTTCTCCTACTCAATGTAACTGAATGTGTGGCAGTGGGACCTGGATTTTACTATTGAGTGTTGTTCTTAGATCTACTAGGCAGCTGTTATCTTGTGTTAGGGAGCTGTTATCTGGTTACCTTTCCATTGTTCTGCCGATAGGCTGCTGGGGGGAAAGGGTGGAGGTGATATCACTACCAACTTGCAGTACAGTAAAGAGTGACTTAAGTTTTTCAGAGCACAAGTCAATATGACTGGGGGCAGCTAGGAAACTGACAATATGTCTAGCCCCATGTCAGATTTCAAAATTAAATATAAAAAAAATCAAATTGGTTTGCTCTTTTGAGAAACAGATTTTGGTGCATAATTCTGCTGGAGCAGCACTATTAACTGATGCGTTTTGAAAAAAAAAAACTATTTCCCATGACAGTTTCCCTTTAAGCAGAGAAGCCATCACAGAGGTTTTATACACTGGATATGTGCTGGACGAGCAAAGTTTTCACCGCTGTGGTCAGGCAGATTCCATTGACTCATATAAAACACTGCATAGCAACTTTCTTCAACTGTTTACTCAATGTGATATGGCCCTTAATGCAAAACAAATCATGTTATGTTGGCTCTTTATAAGTCTAGATATCTTTAAACATACTTTGAATGCTGCAGTCATTGGCCTGTGGAACATAGTACAACTGTCATCTGTATAGCCCTCCTCTCAGACTCATAGTGGTATAACAATTGGCAGATAGTGCTAGTACTAACTCCCAGGATCCTCAGGCAATATAATTATGGCTACATTTATTGCTGTAGATTGTATAATCGACTGAGCTAGCTGTAAAGGACCTTACTGCTAGTACCACAAGTCCCAGTGCATGATCCAGTTGTTGGCCTGAGCCCAGTTTGGCCCTGCACATGGCTGACCTAATTGGGCCCAGTTCTACTTGTTTGCTGCTTTGTCTACTGATCTGGCAAGTTTGGCAGTGTATTGCCGGCTTTTCACAGGTACATAGGAGTCGAATACTATTCAAGAACCTTTACAAAACTATAGGATAAACGGTCTTCTCATATAAAATAGGACATTAATTGCAAAGAAATAGTTTATTTGTAGCTTCTGGCTATACAAATACAAACCTTAAATGGAAAATAAAGTCCCCCTTTATGGTATTACTGGTCCTTTAGTTATACAACATAGTTGAATGTAGTATATGACTTTATACACTTGTGAATATATTTATACGTTTCTTGATTTTCATTTAGCTTTAAAATGTAGCTGTTGCAAATCAGTGCTATGATGTGAGGTTTTGTGTGTATGACATCACATGCAATACTCCTTTTTCTTCATCAGAGCACTCCCGTAACAACTCTGCCAGCACTGCAAGTACAAGGCCACCTTGTCAGTTCTCAGCTGTCTCCATTTCCGGTGACCACATCCATTCACCACGTGGAGCAAGTAAAGAAACCGGGACAGAATTTCTTGTGCTTGTGGCAATCATGCAAAAAGTAGGTGCTTTTTTGGATTCTTTTATATAAGGCACTTTTTTAGTTTGGGTCCATCCGTAAAATGTAATAATATCTTGGTAAATGACCACTATATTTCCTTGAATTGGGCCTAATATAGTAAATAAAGTAACCCCTCTTGTAAAATATAAGGATATTATAAGTTACTGAGGAGTTTCATGACCATATAAAAACACGAGGCCGACCATATAAAAACACGATATCCTCATATTTTGCAACTGGGGGTACTTTATTTATTATAATACACAAATTTCAATGAGTCATGTGACTGAAATGACATCAGAACTCACCGTTTATAACTGATGACATCAGAACTCACCGTTTATAAGGATATAATTTACAGGATATTCATGGCTTTTGTGTATTATAGAGGAGTATTCTCAACTAACTTAGGATCCAACTAATGTTGAATGAAGAGTATTTTTTTTGAACAGACATGTAGTAAATGTAGAGTATTGTTCCTGCCAGTGCTATGCTTTGAATTTAGCATTACCAGCTGCTCTTACTTACGGTCACTTGCCTGTTAGTAAGTCTCACAGCATTAATCAATATTCGTTTTTCCTCTCTTCTAAAAGATGGTTTGAAACACCGTCGCAGGTTTTCTACCATGCTGCAACAGAACATGGAGGTAAAGATGTATATCCTGGGCAGTGTATGTGGGAAGGTTGTGAACCTTTTCAGCGGCAGAGGTTTTCGTTCATCACCCACCTACAGGTAAGCCCATTCCCTTCCTTTAATTGAATGCCATAATGCCAAATGAATAAATTCCTGTCAAGAAGGGGGGTAAATGTCAATTTAACTCCTCCTTAGTATTAGCCCTGGGGTGCAGCTTAACCTTTACTAATTATCATTGCAACCAGTAATGAGTAGAAGCATCAACTAGTCTGGATTTTAGTATTAAAGGGATACTGTTATGGGAAAACTTTTTAATAGTGCTGCTCCAGCAGACTTCTGCACTGAAATCTGTTTCTCAAAAGAGCAATTTTGAAATATGACATGGGGCTAGACATATTGTCCGTTTCCCAGCTGCCCCCAGTCATGTGACTTGTGCTCTCATAAACTTCTGTCATTGTTTACTGCTGTACTGCAAGTTGTGATATCAACCCCCCCCCCCGTAGCCTAACAACAGAACAATGGGAAGGTAACCAGATAACTGCTCCCTGGTAGATCTAAGAACAGCACTCAATAGTAAAATCCAGGTCCCACTGTGTCACATTCAGTTACATTGAGTAGGAGAAACAACAGCCTGCCAGAAAGCAGTTCCATCCTAAAGTGCTGGCTCTTTCTGAAAGCACATGACCAGGCAAAATGACCTGAGATGGCTGCCTACACACCTATATTACAACTAAAAAAAATTAAATTTTATATTGTAGAATGAATTATCTGCAGTGTAAACAGTATAATTTAGAAATAATAGCTACATCATAAAAATCATGACCGGATCCCTTTAAGCAGAGAGCCGCTGAATTCGACAGAAATCACTGATACAGTTGTGTAAGGAACAATTAATCCACAGGCCAGAAAAGAACCAAAGGCTGAAAGGCTATTGTCATATCACTTTTCAATAGTGGATCTACTTCTGTTTCTTTAGTGTTTAGTGCAAATGTTGGCATATGACATTATTCCATTAATTTTTTTGAGGAATCACAGGTGAAGGCCATTATCATGTGAAAATATATTGGCTTGTGCTTTCTATTGATGAGTGCCTGACCCACTAGCTCAGATGATTCCAATAGGGACAAATCCAAGCGTTTTGTCACCTGCCTGTTGAGTTGAGCTGTTGCTCCATGGGCCAATACATTCACATTTTAATGCCGCATTTCGCTGCCACAGATAGTCCTGTGCAGCTCTTTCTGGAATATTGTGGATCACTGCTTGCTTTTTAGCCCCTTAGACTGTATCTGGCTCTCTATTCACATCTAAAAACAATTACTATGAGTATTCATGCAAGTATTATGGGTAAAACATTTAATATACATTTTATGCATGTGTGTTTACTATTATTACTTATGTCAGTTTGGTTATATTTGGTGTCCTGTTGATTTATGTTGTAATTGAAATGTATCTACAGGACAAGCACTGCTCAAGAGATGCTCTGCTAGCTGGACTAAAGCAAGAGGAGCAAGGACATCAAAAACCTTCCAATAAGTAAGTGACAAACCCAGAACTAGTTAGAATTATCTTGATTATTCATTTTTTTAATTATTGTTGTTTCAAATGTATTCCCCTTAATTGAGTTTCAAAAGAAGTTTAGCATTTTGCTGAGAGATACCAAAGCAAGTAATGCCAGTAATGCTTTGTTTAGGTAAAATAAATTGAAGATAACTGGACTAATAAAGTACATTTTCTTTTCAATTCAAACATCATTCAACAACTGACTTAAAAGTTGTACTTGTACAGTACGGAGTCTTGTAAACAGGGATGTTCATGTTGTCCCCTTGGTTACTCATCTACTTTGCTGCCTTATTGACCAAATGTTACAAGATCAGCGACACCTTATATTAGATAGATAGATGCACCTGTATGATGCTGACAGAGTGTGTGTATGTGTAGTGTCCAGGTCTATAATCTGGCTAGTTGATCGATAAATGTAGAAATTTTATATTTTTAAATCCTTTGTGTAAGTTCTTCTCAAATAACACCACTCATATTTTTTAGTATATTTCATGTGTTAAAATGAGATACTTACAAATCATCAGAGGTTTAGCCAGTCAAGTGTATCCTTGACAGCCTACCAAAATATATGTATATATTAATATGTTGTATAAAAGTTTTGTGTGTGTCTTGTGTTTGAGAGTGTTAGAGAAAGAGACCCAGGCTGCTCTTTTGTTTGGGAGGTTCACATACCCCACCCCACATTACTCCTAAGGCATTCCATATGTATCCTGAAGCCTGACCACATTCCAGACTTAAGGAACAATGGAGTATGGGAATGGATGTGTGAATGGCAAGTCATGAGTGTACAAATGAAACATATTTTAACTTAATCAAGTATAACACATTTTCCAATACCCAATATTTAACACTAAGACTTTCCATAGAGTCTTGCACGCTTCTTCACAGGTCTGTTACATTGTCTCAGTAGTCAGTACTACCACTGGAGAGAATACCAGGGCATTGATGGTTTGATGTATATTCTAATGTTTGGGGGGAGGGGCTTTTTACAGAAGATATAAGATCTATTTTTGCTGAAAAATATGTACTAAGTATCCATTTTCCTCACAGACAACCTTCTGCGGGTTCTTCGTCAACCCCTAGAGCACAGAAGGCCATTGTAAACCATCCCAGTGCTGCCCTCATGGCACTGAGACGGGGATCAAGAAATCTGGTCTTTAGAGACTTTACAGTAAGTACAGTAAGATCTTCACT